>JAKWJD010001759.1:24938622-25334625 GCA_027705065.1 Solanum peruvianum
AAATGTGACACAAGCTTAGTCCATCATACTACATCAAGAAACAGAAAGAGAGGTACATTTCTCCCATAATATAACTACCAACTGTAATGATTTCATGGCTCGACATATAGAGGTGTCAAAATGGGCTGGCTCAACCTAACTCAGCCTATACCCTAACGGGCTAGAGAGTTAAATGGGTTGGGGCGGGCTGACCCTTTTAAATGAAGAGCCAATAAAATAGTGGCCCAACCCAGTCCTAAGCAGGCCACGGGTTGGGACGGGTTGGCCCTTCAACCAAATAATGAACAATATTACCCTCTTATAAAGAGTATCGAATGTTGACGTCTATGAACACAACATCAATTCATACACTTCAGTGAATACTTACAAAATATACATTTATAGATCACACACTTAAATGAATACTTACAAAAATACATAATAGCCAACGAAAGATTTAGCGGATAAATGTTGATCATTCCATCATTTCTCCCACAAAAGAATAGCTGGTTTAAAAGATCTCTAGCTACACAAGACAGTAAATACTTAACAAATCTAAATTTCTAAATATTACATGACTCATTAATTAATGTTTTACAACTCCACTTCTACTTTCACCATCGATCATATTTGAATCAACATGTGATATTATTTCCTTAAGAAGTTCATCTTCATTTACAATTCACCATGCAATATTGCAAAAAACTTAATTTTTATTTTTCAAAATATTTAACGGGCCAAATAGGACGGGCTAAAAAGCCTCGTTTATAAATGAGCCCAAAATATTAAGCCCAACCCCACTTATTTCAATGGTTGGGTTGGGCCGGCCTCGCGGGCCAAGCCCATTTTGACAGATTTATCGACATAGATGGAATTCCCAGAGAAGCGTGTAGAAAACATGATCAACTATCAAAATCAAGCAAACAACTACCCACAATAGGAAAAAAGTTTGATTTGATTTGCAGATAATGCATAAAAAAGAACAGTGCTACAAACATGTAAGATATCCATCACACTTCAAGATCAGTAAGCAAGGAAAGGAGAATTCTAGAAATCACCAAGCAAACATTACAGAGACAAATGAATTCATCACTAACAAAGAGGGAAACACAACATCCAGCTTAATCACAAATTAGAGCTTCTCAAAGTAACAATGTAAGCAAATAAAATAACTATTTATTTCAATGCAGGGAGGAGGAAGCTCCAGTACCTCAAACTTTGAACTGAATGCAACTGCTAATATGACTGGTATGAAGACTGTTTTTCAAATCCTTTCTCCTTTTCCTCATAATTCTCCTAAAAATTCTTGGATCATTGACTAAGGGCAAGTCATTATATGACATTTGACAAGTCTTTACTACATGATGTTATAGTTTTTAACTCACCTACAATGGTGGATTTGCCAAATTCTCATCAAGTCCCTGTAACATGTGTAGGAAAAACACACTTAGCACCTTACTTTGTTCTTCATAATGACTTTCTTGTCCTTGCATTCACACATAATCTTATCTTAGTTAAAAATAATATGTGAGAAATTTGATTGTAATTTGACTTTTACCAAATTTGGATGTACTCTACATGTCCCTTTTTAGAGGAAGGGTCAACCTTTTTTTGGAGATGTCTCAATTGGTCTTTAGGTGTTTCAAGGATCTTCACATTCATTGGATGACAGTTCTATTAAGTCCATGTCGCCTATATTTCTTTCTAATCATTTAGTTCAGTCTAGTAGAATAGATTCTACTTTTACCATTTACTTGTCCAAGAACTTCATGCTTTAGCCTTCAGAGTCTTTTTATCCTAAGAATTTTCAAAGTTAATGAAAAACTTCCAGTTTGCAATGTTACTATTTAAAAAAAAATTGTGGAACAATACATGAGGTCATTTATCTTTTCAAGCTATGAAACACATTACATGCTTACTAATTACAATCACAAGAGGTAAAGCTTTTCCTGTACTATTTTCCCTTAGAAAAATAAACCTATCACTTCTACCCTTTGTTTTGAGCTAATACATATTGACACTTAGGTTCCTTGTAGAACACCTACTTACAAAGGGAAAAAATACTTTCTCACCATTGTTGGTGACTACTCAAGAAGTGTTTGAACTTTTCTTATTAATACCAAAGAAAGTGCATTTCCTTTATTGAAATCATTCTTATATTTTGTGGAACGAAAAGTTACTATCAAAGTAAATATTATAAGATCGGATAATGATTTTGAACTAGGTATCAGACATGTCCCAAAAGTTTATATATATTCTTAAGGCATAGTTCATCAAACTGCTTGTGTGGTAAGTCCACAATAAAATGGGGTTGTAGAGCGTAAACATAGACATCTTTTGGAAACATGTAGAGCTTTGTTATACCATTCTCACACACCTAAAAGATAATGGAGGGAAAAAAACTGAGATTTTTTTTGGATATCCTTTTGGGAAAAAGGGTTACAAAATTTTAAATTTTGTGAATAAACAAATATTTTTGTCTAGGAATGTTAAGTTTATTGAAGATATTTTTCCATTTGCTTATACTACACCTATCTAAACTTTTTCTTAACAATTTTCCTTCTATTGATGAGTCACCTGATCAATCTAGTTCTATTCCTCTTCATTCCTCACTTATACATCCTACGTCTCCAATCCCTTCTGCACCCACTCATGATTCCATATCTACTTGTTCTTCTGTTTTTACTGTTCCTACTATTCAATCACTGTCACATGTTCCACATGAGGGTGAAGTCTTAGCTTCACAGCCAGCCTTAAGGCAGTCACAAAAGAGGTTTTTGTTTGATTACATATGCAATGCTTCATTTTTTGATTTTTCTCCTGATCCTCCTATTCCGCCTTTGCATTCGTTTCCGTGTTCTACTCTAACATAGGAAAATCAGAACCTAGTCTATTCCGTTTGTCAAATTACAAAACCATCTTCTTACCTTCAAGCAGTTAAACATCCAGGATGTGTAGCTGCTATGAGCCAAGAGTTTGGTGCATTGGATGCTAACCGAACATGGGATGTAGTTCCCCTATTGGAGGGAAAGAAAGCACTAGCATGCAAATGGGTATAAAAAGTCAAATTGCAATATGATGGTTCCTTAAAGCGATTAAAAGGCAAGACTTGTTGTTCAAGGGGACACACAAAGGATTAGATTATACCAAAACTTTTTTGTCAGTCGTTGAACATACTACACTCAGATGCATCCTAATCATTTCTGTCAGAAGAAATTGGAATTTATATCAATTAGATGTGAATAATGCTTTCTTACATGGTTAATTGGATAAGAGGCATATATGCGATTTCCACCTGGCATGATGGCTCCTTCACCTTCTCTTATTTTTCGACTTCAAAAATCGTTGTATGGGCTCAAACATGCCCTCGTCAATGGTACACATGCATATCATATGCCTTTGGAACTAGAGGTTTCACCTTTTCTCTCAATGATTACTTTTTGTTTTTCAAGTCTACTGATTGTTTGATCACCATCATCGCTGTTTATGTCGACAACTTTCTCATCACTAGAAAGAATGCTTTTGAGATATCTGAGATAAAATTTTCCTTCATAATATTTTAAGGAAAAGGATTTGGGTTTGGCTCATTATTTCTTAGGTCTCAAACTTCTTTATGATTAAGGGGCACTGATTGTTACACAACGAAAATTCACTCGGGATCTTCTAGCAGAATTTGATTGTTTATACTTTATGCCTGCTACATTTTCTTTAGATACCACTCTTAATCTCACTACTGATTCTGGATCATTGATGCCATATCCATTCACAGATGATTACTTGGAAAGCTCAATTTGTTAACTAATACTCGACCAAACCTCTCCTTTGTCATTCAATCTTTGAGTCAATACATGAAATTGCCCTATTACAGGGCACTACAAGGATTCCTTGCATACTCTTGATATATTATTGCCAGATCTTGATCTTGGATTATTTATGTCTCCAGATCTGTCATTTCAATTACTTGCTTATTACGATTCTGAGTGGGCCACTTGTCTTATTCACGAAGGTTTGCAAGTGGATCTCTTAGTTTGGGGGGTTCTCCAGTTTCCTGGAAATCTAAGAAACAACCATTTGTAGACCTCTCGTCTACAGAAGCTGAATATAGGTTCATGCGTCGTCTCATTGCTATGTGGCTTCCTAGATTGCTTATGGATCTCTATGCTCCTCCAAATTTTCTCCCAATTCCTCTTCACTGTGAAAGTCAAGCCGTCATCCACATTGCTAAAAATTCAGTCTTTCATGAACACACTAAAAATATTGAGTTAGATTGTCATTTTGCTAGTGAAAAATTTCTTGATGGCTTAATCTCCCTTTCATTCATGCCTTCATCCTCTCAAATTGCTAATATGTTCACCAAAACCCTCTTTGGTCCTTTGCATCGACTTATGTTGAGCAAGTTGGGTGTTCGATCTGGGATCTCCAACTTGGGGAGTTGCCAAAAAATCATCTCCGACAATGGTTCAGGTGACACGCAATGGATAGAAAAAGAAGACGGAAGATAATGAGGTCACTTAGTTTGTAGGAGAAAGGAAGAACATCTTGCTTTCCCTAAGTATTGTTGACACATGACTATAAAAAATAAGTCTAAGTATGGTTGAAAACATGCTATAAAAAACAAGTGGGCATGTGTATATACCTCTAGAATAGTATAGAAGGGGTAATTTAGTTTAATACCGTGTAAATACATTTTATTATGCATCTTCTTTATTCAAATTTTTTAGGAGTTTGTTACATGAGATAAGATTTACTTTGCAATTGACATCTTCTTTAGTGTATATATATAGCAGGACTATTGTACATGACGCATTTTACTAAACTAGTATCTGAAACGTGTGTTACACATTTGTCTCTTATTATTTTATTAAAAAATTATATTCATAAAGTTCAATTATAAAATAAGAAATGCAAATATTAACAAGTTTCGTTTTAATTTAGTCTCTAATGGTATGGAGATGTTGATGAATACCTTTTTTTTGTCCAGATCAAACAACTCAGTTATTGAAATAGTTAACAATGAATTTATACTCGAAAAATAATAAATACATGTAAAAGTCTTTGACTAAAGTAGCAAAGACATGAAGAAGAAATATATTTAATTCTAGTTATTGCTGAAATCACATATATAAAAATATTTTTCATTTCTTTGTGCTTATATGAATTGCATTTTTTTTATATACATTACTATTTTTAAATGAAAAAAGAAAAAGATTAACGAACATTATTCTCAGTGGTTGATATTTTCGATATCTTTTGGCCACTCTTTTGATTTTTGTTTCCATAATATGCAAATTAATTATATGAGACAAGAGATTAAGCTGAAGAAATTGAGATAAATAGTTCTAATTTAAAGATAATTTTTTTGTTCATATCATGCACTATACCACTAAACATACTAAGATTGAGGCTTAAATCACACATACATATAAAAAAAATAAAAGATATATGTCACGACCCAAAAATGGACATGATGGCGCTCGTCCTATCCCACCAAGTTAAGTTAGCCTAAAACTCAATCATTACAATAAAATGCAGAAAATTTATAAGTTACTTAAAAGTACCCCCAAAACCTGGTTGTCACGTGTACAAGCCTGTAAAGTATTACAATTGGTTCAAAATAAAAACTCAAGTCTCAAATGAACTTGTTTCTAGAATAGAACAAGATCATAATTATGGAATAGAGAGTCTACTGAGATGGAAACAGCTACCTCACAAATCTCCAAGAAGTCTCGGAAAAGAATAGAATGAAAAGTACAACAAAAATCCAGGCTCATAATCTACAAAAAAATTGTAGAAGCAAGGGGTGAGTACCAAACCACACAGTACTCAGCAAGTAACCTCTAAATACAAGCTAAGGGGATGAAATACGGGTACTCCTGTAACGACCTGTTTAGTCGTTTGAGCAACAGAGTTCAGTGCTGGGAAAAAAAAAAAAAAAACTGGCTGGAACGACGAGAGTCACGACGGACCGTCGTGGTCACGACGGCCCGTCGAGGAGGTGTCGTTCCAGGACACTTAGAATTCTTCAAATGGGATATTAAAATCGACTCTCTGTAAATTGTGACGGACCTGCAGGACGTGCCGTCACATACACGACGAACCGTCGTGAGCCCCCGTTGCAAAACACTTCAACTTTTGAGAATTTGGTGCAAGAAACGAGTTTCTGACCGTCATGACGGAGGAACAGGACGGACCGTCACGGCTGTGACGGGCCGTCACAGGCCACTTAAGCTCGAGGGAGCTGCGACGACCACCGTGACGGACCGTCGCAGGCACGACGGCCCGTCACAGGTTGCGCAGTCCCAGGCAAAATAGGATTCCTCTACACGTTTTAGGGGTCGTTTTGGACTATTCTTTCCATAATTAAAAAGATTGAGGGTTAATATTAATAGGTCTAATTACTTGGGGGTTAAAAGGGTAACCTTAAGTTAATTATTGGGTTTTATTGTCCTCCTTACACTTAATTATACTTTTAATTAGGGTAAAAAGAAGGAGGGTTTGAATAAAACAAAACAAAAGAAAAGAACAGAAAGAGAGGAGAAACGAACGAGTAGAGAGAGAGAAACGAAGAGGATAGCAAGGATTTTGAGAAGATAGCTTGTTGATTCAATTCTTCGGTGGAGGTAGGTTATGGTTTTTTTTACGATATTCGTAGTGAACTCCTAATAGTGAATAATATGTGTTGATGATATTGTAAACCTGTCTATATGCTTAATGTATGCTTGCATGATTATGATTATGTGATTTTGACAAAACAAAGCATGATGAAGCTATTGAATCCCAAATCTTGAAAGAAACTTTAATCTATGATATTAATGATGATGCCTTGATATAAAAGAAGGCTTGATGAATTAAAGTAATGGGATTGATGATGCCTTGGCATAGAGAAGGCTTGATGAACGGATAGAATGAATCTAGTGGATCGGAGTGTCACGTTCCGACACATAGTAATAGTGGATCGGAGTGTCACGTTCCGACACATAGTATTAGTGGGACGGGTGTCACGAACCGACACGTAGATATAGGGGATCGGAGTGTCACGTACCGACACATATAGGGGATCGGAGTGTCACGTTCCGACACATATAGGGGATCGGAGTGTCACGTACCGACACATATAGGGGATCGGAGTGTCACGTACCGACACATATAGGGGATCGGAGTGTCACGTTCCGACACATATAGGGGATCGGAGTGTCACGTACCGACACATATAGGGGATCGGAGTCACGTTCCGACACATATAGGGGATCGGAGTGTCACGTTCCGACACATATAGGGGATCGGAGTGTCACGTTCCGACACATATAGGGGATCGGAGTGTCACGTACCGACACATAGTGGTAGGGGATCGGAGTGTCACGTACCGACACAAGAGGAAGAAAGATAATGAATCTTGAAAGATGTTAATATACTCAACATAATGAACTTAATTCCCAATGAGTATGGTATTGAGGCTTGAGCCCTCATGGATGAACTTGATGGTATTTATTGACGATTATAATACTTGTTGTTGCTACATGTTGAGTTTATAGTTGATTTATAATATTACTTGATATATATTATCTTCTATTTTGAGTTGGCCGATGATATCTACTCAGTACGTGTGGTTGTACTGACCCCCTACTTTTATGTTTCCCTTTGTTATTTGTGTTATGCAGCAAACGTTCCGTCAACTTCAACACAACATAACTCGGGCCAGATTTCGTCATACGGATCTCAGGGTGAGCTAACGCTTCTAGCTTGGACTGGATCTTCTTCTATAAGTCTTGATGCCTTGACTTCCGGCATGGACTAGTTTCTTATGTATTTTTAGTTTCTTAGACATTCTTAGATAGTTTAGTTTAGTAATTTGATCATAGATTTCTTGTGATGATGACTTCCAGATTTTGGGAATATTAATAATAGTTGAGTTGTTTATTATGAGTTTAAGTCTTCCGCATTATTTCTGTTGATATTATATTGAAATGTTAAGGTTTAGATGGGTTGGTTCGCTCACATAGGAGGGTAAATGTGGGTGCCAGTCGCGTCCCCGATTTGGGTCGTGACAACTCCTACCACCCCAACTGAACCTCCACAACTACCACCTGCATTAAAATCAACCCAACCTAACAGCTCACATTTTACATAGCACGTAGCTCAACAACAACACTTAGACAAATTGCATATCCTCACCAACAACACCTTAACAAATTACATATCCTTAACAACAATACTTCAACAAATACATATCCGCAATAACAAGCTCAATATTGATCAATCACAAGTTCAACAGAAAGGCAATCAGAAGATCAACAAAACACGATATCAAATTCACTAATGATAAGTATGTGCAATGCAATGGAATGCAATGTCAAGTATAATGATGCATGTCTGACCTAGTGATACACACCCATTGTCTCTCATTCTGGGAGCCATGGGGGACATATCTGTCCATGCATCTGTCGTGGCGCACGACACGATCCTCGATAATAGTAACCATCACGGTGCACGATACGTCCCTCAAAATATAGTATCCATTGCGACGCGCGATACGTCCCTCGAAATGGTTCATCCTCTTAAGTACTCATTCTTTTTCAATGCACATAACACTTGTAATAACCAATGCCTCATAGTAATGCAGATGACAAGTTCACACAAATAATGAGGAGATGACCATTTTCATAACATTGCGCAGTTCACAACCACACAAACATGAAATCACATTAACAATGATTCAACAAGACTTCAACCCTTTCTGAACACATCACACACAAACAATTAATCAAATTGTCTTATTTTATCCCTTTTTTCATCATTAGAATTAATCAATGTGGACAAGTCAACCCATCACCAATCTCGTTACTTTCAAACATATACCACAAGGAAATACACACATTTCATACACTTAGCAAGGGTTTAGAAATTCACTTGCCTCAAATAATTGAACAACACTTCATGACTTGAGAATTCCCTTTCCATTGTACCTCCAACTCAAAGCAATATATTCACATTAATAATCACAATAAGATTTCAAAGCTAACAACCCCCATATTACTATGGTCTAGCCTTGACCCAAAAACTCACTCAAAATACATATTCTTATAGATTGATGTTCTTATATCTTGGTGCTAATCAACATGTCCACTATCATATTTTCCAAATTTCAAATCTAAGGTTAAGTCTTAATTCTTCCAATATTATAATCTAATGGTATTGACATAATACCCTACATCTAATATTTAATTAGTTGTACCAATATATCAAAATTTAAATTGCAACGGTATAATAATACAAGAGTAAGTCAATTGTGAACCATTTGTGAAATAAAAGAAACAGAGGAATATACATGGAAATCAACATTATTGACCGAATAGTAAAAAATACTGACATGTTTAAGAAAGATCCAAAATTGAAACCAAATTGATAGATGGTAACCTTACAAACCTTAAACCATATTTATGTCCAATCATCCTCTTATTATTAAAAAATTACAAGCCCTTGATTGCCACCAAAATATTAAAAAAATAAATATACTACTTAAAACATAAAAATTGATAATCCTAATCTACCTAACAACAAATCAAATATGTCAAGTTGTTATTCTATTAATCTTCATACCCAATATATAATATAATAATATGCCCATAATAATATGCCCCTCTTTTTAAATTCATAAGTAAAAAGGTTGAAGGCTACATGAGGCAATTTAGTCGCCAACTTATGACATCCTTCGGTGAGGTTTTCCCTCTTTTGTTCATCCGCCACAGATAAATTGTTGTCTCTCTTATTTTTTAAATTAATTATGTATTAAAATTGATAACCCTAATTACTTATTTTAATATAGGTTATATAGTGTAGGATATTTGAAAAATTATGACATTGACCCACTAATCATCAATTAAATAAGTAAACTATTTTATATATATATTTGTCAATTAAATAACCGTAGTTATTTAATAGTTTAGAAATTTCCAAACACACTTTATAGACTGATCAAAAATAACTCAAGACAACTCTCTAGAGGGGTAAAATGGTAATTTTAAAAAAAAATTCCAAAAATGACTTTCAGGATCATTACAATATATCTGGAAAAAAAATCTCTAGCAGAATAAAAATGACTGGAAGATGGGAGAAAGAAAACTTATTGTATACCTTTATAGAGTTTTGTAATGTACAAAATATGAAAAGGCCGTGAGAGAAAATTATTAATGAAGAAAATTATATAAAGATTGATCAACAATAACTAAGAAATATATGATTAGAAACATTTTTGGATTTTAATAAAGGTTTATGACAGTCCACCTTGAATCTTTAAGTATTGAATTAAGTTTGAAGCATTAAGTGCTGTTGGAATGAGTTTAACCGGAGAAACTAAGAAAATCAATAATTAAAGCTCAACAAACAAAAAAATAGATTTTTTTTAGCATTTTATAATTAAAAAAATTAGTGAAGGACATTATAGTAATCCAACTTTGAACTCAAAACCTTTCCACTTTTAATAAAACTAGTTTTCGGCAACATACGTTGCACATTTAATCCTTACTATTGTTATACAATTTAAAATTGTATATCAAATAGAAAATGCTTATATAAACAATATTATTAATTTTACCAATTACATTTTCATGTATTAAATAAAATGCATAAAAATGATTGAACATTTGGCATCAACCAAGAATTATGTGAAGTTCATTAAGAACGGAGCATGAAATATTTGTATTATTTAAGTAAAGCTATAGAATTAGAAGGCTAATCAAAGAATACATAAAGATACACTTCCAAAATTTTATAAGATTAAAAAGCAAATTACATCCAAAATATAAAAGTGACAGATAAAGAATAACAGACACATATATCTATTTCAAAAACTCATAATAATAGTTAAAATATTCCAACACCACAATAAGCTCATTAGAAGTGAAAAAGAAATTATAATGAACAACAATCTTCCTAATGACGAACCAAAATAAATATGAAGACTTAGGCATATCTGAGAAAAATCTTCAAGTTCTTCACTCCATGTATTCTATTTACTCCTTTATACCATTTCTTTCTCTTTTTATGCCTATCATACATGTGATTTTTTTTTAATTAGCCTATTCGACATTTTCTTTCACTTTTCAATTGTTACCATCGAATTCCTAAATAGTAGTGAAGATGTTTGTTCAAATTCTATTTTCAGTTCTAAATAGTAGTTTTTTAATAGATGGGAAGATGAAAAATACAAATCATAATTAGACTAAGTAAGAGAATGAACATTGCAACTAATTGTTGTTTTGACGTGGAATCTAGTCTAATTTGAATGGATAGGAAGATGAAAAATATAAATCATAGTAATTAATAATGAATAAGACAATTACATTGATATTCATAAGGAATTCATAATCCTAAATTTGTTAGGATAGAAAGTTTACTTTGATAAAATTACACATCTTTGGAAAATGTGGAGCATTAATATAGGGTTGTTAAACTTCAAATGTAATCTCATTAAAACGTGTATCTGAGTCTTTGAATTAAAAAGTTTTACTATAAATCCTTGAGGAAATTTCAATTTTACTATTTAATACTCTATTAAACTAATTAGATGTTTGACTATTAACTCATCCAAAATACAAATCATAATTAGACTAAGTAAGAGAATGAACATTGCAACTAATTACTGTTTTGAACATGTGATCTAGTCTAGTTTGAATGGATAGGAAGATGAAAAATATAAATCATAGTAATTAGTAATAAATAAGACAATTACATTGATATTAATAAGGAATTCATAATCCTAGAATTCAGCCTTGAGAAATTTGTTAGGATAGAAAGTTTACTTTGAAAAAATTGCACATCTTTGGAAAATGTGGAGCATTAATATAGGGTTGTTAAACTTCAAATGTAATCTCATTAAAACGTGTATCTGAGTCTTTGAATTTCAACGTTTTACTATAAATTCTTGAGGTAATTTTAATTTTACTATTTAATACTCTATTAAACTAATTAGATGTTTGACTATTAACTCATCCAAAATACAAATCATAATTCGACTAAGTAAGAGAATGAACCTTGCAACTAATTATTGTCTTGAACGTGGAATCTAGTCTAGTTTTAATGGATAGGAAGATGAAAAATATAAATCATAGTAATTAGTAATAAATAAGACAATTACATTGAGTTAATAAGGAATTCATAATTCTAAAATTCAGCCTTAAGAAATTTGTTAGGATAGAAAGTTAACTTTTAAAAAATTGCACATCTTTGGAAAATTTGGAGCATTAATATAGGGTTGTTAAACTTCAAATGTAATCTCATTTAAACGTGTATCTGAGTCTTTGAATTTAAAATTTTTACTATAAATTCTTGAGGTAATTTTAATTTTACTATTTAATACTCTATTAAACTAATTAGATGTTTGACTATTAACTCATCCAAAATACAAATCATAATTAGACTAAGTAAGAGAATGAACATTGCAACTAATTACTGTTTTGAACATGTAATCTAGTCTAGTTTGAATGGATAGGAAGACAAAAAAATATAAATCATAGTAATTAGTAATAAATAAGGCAATTACATTGGTATTAATAAGGAATTCTCACTCCTAGAATTACGCCTTGAGAACGTTGTCAGGAAAGGAAATTTACTTTGGAAAGAATGCACATCTTTAAAAAATGTGGAGCATTAATATAGGGTTGTTAAACTTCATATGTAATTGATATACCGTGGTTTCACGGTATTTTTAATACTTTTTCCTTAAGTTTAGTGTGTCCTAAAGCCTTTTTGTACTAATTTTATGTAAATTTCTCTTTATTTGCAGGAAATCTGTCTAAAAGATGAATGCGGAGGTTTTTGAGCAAGAAATAGAGAAAAGTACCATCTACGGAGCTTCTGACGGTTCGTCGTGCTCGTGACGGTCTGTAGGTGGCATCGTTGTGCAGCTGCTGAAGGAAGATGGGGAATTGTAACCATGTGTGGGATTACGGAGCGCGTGACGGACCGTCGAAGCCATGATGGTCCGTCCTACTGGTTCGTCATGAAGATCAGAGAAGTAGTCCCAGTACCCAAATTCCAAGAGTTCAAGTATTTTTGAACGGAGACCCTCGACGGACCGTTGTGCCTGTGACGATCCGTCATACCTGCCATCGAGGGTAATGAAGAGAGCAGCAGAAGAAATTGCACAAGCATGGGACGACGGAGTTCATGAAGGTCCATCGTGACCACGACAATCCGTCGCGAGGTCCGTCGATCCGGCCGCGTTTTGCCAGATTTCCAGCAAATAGAGTCCTTATTTAATTAGGTTTTTATTTTTCATAAATAGTTTGAAAAACCTCGTTTTTGAGGTTAGACCCTTGATTATTTTTAGACACTTTGTTAGACCCTGGATTATTTTTAGACTCTTTGTTCTTCAATTAATTTCAGTAATTGATTGTTGGTTATTTTTGTTGATTAATCAAGCGAACTTTCAGATTTTACTCTTTCTTATTGAAGTAAGTGCATGAATTCTTATATCATATATTTGAATATTGTGATTATGACTATGGGTAACTAAACTCCATAACTAGGGTTGTGGGAACCATAGGCGAATAATGAGGTAAAACCTAACTAAAATAACAATTCTAGAATAGTGACTTGCATGTATTGACAATTCTTTCGCTTAGAAGTCTTTTTAACGGATGGCCAACGTTAGAACTCGCCTTAATGCTACTTGTCGGACCAAGGAGGTAGATAATAGGAAAAGAATTATCAACATAGATTTAGTGTATACTATCTAATAGGCTAGTATTGATTGGTACGAGATAATAACTTAGTCAAATATCTAATATGATGCTTAATATGAGGTAAAGATAAGGGTTAGTATAGCGACACACGTAGCCGGACCAAGGTGCAAAGTGAAATTTTCTAGATGCCGGACCAAGGATTTAGAAATACATAACTTATCACTTTGCATGCAAGATACTAGGAAAGAATTGTTATAGTTAGATTTATCAAGTTGTGAACCTGTGGGGAACACGTAAACCCTAGTTACTTTTATTAATTGATTAAACTCCAACATTTGAAGCTGTTAGTTGTCTCCTTCAATTTCGCTAGTTATTTTCATTTATTTAGAAATAGAACCCCCCCCCCCCCCTTTTTTTAATCATTTTTGCTTTCCAAGGAAGTAATTGACTGAACAATAGTAATAATAGATTGAAGTTTAGTCTAAACTATTTTCCTCGTGGGAACGATCCCAACCTCATTAGTTGGGTTATTGACTTGACACAGCCGTTTTACTTCTTATTTGAGAAGTAAGTTTGAGCGTATCAAATTTTGGCGCCGCTGCCGGGAAAAGTAGCTTTTAAATTAACTTAAACTTATTACTATAGTTTAGTTGATGTTTTCTTGATTTTACTTTGTTTATTTGTTTTTGATTCTTGCAGAACCATCTTCCTTGTATGGCAAATACACGGAGAGGAAGAGAACCCTTGTTTACGTACGATCAGGAATTAGAGCGTACACTACGCAACATGAATCGAAACTTGAGAATTAATGATGATGATCCAAACCAGAACATCCCAGCTCCAGTTGATGTTCATGGTTAGTTGTTACCCGATGCTCCAGGTGAACACCAATAGAGGGGACAAAATCCCACTCCACGGCCCAAAGAATACTACAGAGGCTATGTATAGCAGACTCCGATGGGCCACTTGTCTTGCCCCCTCTACCACCAGGCCACACCTTTGTGGTAACTAGTAGCCTGATGCAAATGCTCACTGCCAGAGGTTTGTTTTCAGAGCTACCTTCTAAGGATCCACATGCCCATATAGCTAAGGTTAGGGCAGTGTGTAAAAGTTGTGTAGGGAGGCTTGACTTGGACTTGGATGTAATAGGGCTAAAAGTGTTTCCTCTCTCACTGATGGGATAGACTGCTATATGGTTCACTGAGCTCCCTTACAACTCAATTTTCACTTGGAACCAACTAAGAGACGTTTTCTTAGCACGCTACTACCTGGTCTCCAAGAAACTAAACCACAAAGACAGAGTGAACAACTTTGTGGCAGTACTAGGAGATTCAGTTAGTAGTTCTTGGGATAGATTCACCTCATTTTTTAGAAGCTTCCCCAATCACCGCATAGATGATGAGTCACTGAAGGAATACTTCTATCAGGGACAAGATGATAATAATAAGGCAGTGTTGGATACTGTAGCGGGTGGTTCTTATGGGGAGTGTCCTTATGCTGAGATTGCTGTAAAGTTAGAAAAAATCTCCTGGAACAATAAAGCTTGGAGTACTAGGAAGTTAGATGCTGGGAGAAACACCTTCTCAGTGCAATCCACTCACAACCCAGCCACAGATGAGATTCGTGAAGAGATGGCACAGATGAGAACTGATCTTGGGTTGGTATTAAACATATCACTGGGGGTGCAGAAAAGATAAATGCAGTTAACTACTTGTCTAAACCACCACCACCTAATGATGAATGCTATTATCCGGAGGATTCCTATGAAGTAAAGAAGCAGACGGGGGGTTTCCGACCTAGTGCACAAGGCTCAAATCAGGATAATTGGCGCCAAGGTCAAGGGAACCAAGGTCGGATCTATGGTAACTAAAACCGTGAGGGTCATTATGTCCGAGATGGAAACTACAACCGCGACAAAAACATGAAGAGGGGTAACTACGGTAACAGAAATGATAGGAATGGGCCCTATGTCCCTCCTCAAAATCGTGAAGTTACTCCTACGGATGGTGGAGATAGTATGGCGCGAGTTGAGAATATGTTGCACAAAATGATGAGGAGGTTCGATGCTAGTGATGAGCATATTAAAGAGTTAAGGAGTGATTTAGCGGGTATTGGGCAAAAAGTCGATACACATGCAATATCGATTAAGCAGATCGAGTTACAAATGACCCAATTATCTGCGACTGTGAACACACGGCAATCGGGCACTCTGCCTAGCAACATTGTCCAAAATCCGAAAAATGACGCACATCGTATGGCAATCACTACTCGGGGCGGTAAGCAAACCATTGACCCACCTATGCCGTCTAATGAGGAAAAGGTGAAAAAAGATAATCATAAGGTGGTAGAGGGTAGTGGTGAAGCAGAAGATAGCACTGGAAAGATGCAGAAGTCCCTATAAAGGTAATTCCCATGCCTAGACCCCCCCCCCCTTTTCCTCAGAGATTAGTGAAAAAGACCGAGGATGGTAAATATTGGCTTTATAACAATGTTGAAGTAGCTTTCTATCAATGTGCCTTTGGTAGAAGCTCTAGAACAAATGCCCGGTTATGCCAAGTTTATGAAAGATCTGGTTACAAAGAAAAGATTGGTCACTTTTGAGGATGATGATAGAATACAACATTGTAGCGCTATTTCTACAAGATCTCTCGCACAAAACAAAGAAGATCCGGGTGCATTCACTATTCCTTGTACAGTCGGGTCATTACATTTTGCGAAAGCATTACGTGATCTGAGGGCAAACATAAATCTCATGCCCCTCTCGATTTACAAGAAGTTGGTTTTGGGTGACCCAAAGCCCACTACAATGCGGCTACTGATGGTTGATTCGAACAGTGAAAAGGCCTATAGGGATACTCCACGATGTGCTAGTAAAAGTGGAGTCGTTCATATTTTCGGCAGATTTTGTTATTCTTGATTGTAAAGTTGATTTTGAAGTGCTTATTATTCTTGGGAGTCCATTCCTTGCTACAGGTAGAGCCTTAGTTGATATGGAAAAGGGGCAGATAAAATTTTAGTTGAACAATAAAGAAGTGACCTTCAATATTTGTAGGTCCATGAGGCAGAGTGGTGAGCTCCAATCGGTATCTTCCATATCCCACAAAGAAAAGATGAAGAAGGATAACGAACTAAAAAGTGAAAAACGAGAGTATATTGTTGCGGATTTGGTGCTTTTAGACAATTCTAGGTTGCATTTGCTTCCAGGCAAGCTCAAGTCCAAACAGACTGGCCCTTACTTGATTACCCAAGTATTCCCTCATGGAGCAGTTGAGTTAAAAACCAAGGAGGGAGTGCGGTTTGAGGTGAATCGAGAACGAATAAAACTCTATTTTCGGCATACTGCATCGGTGAATAAAGTGATAGAGGCATACCATCTTGATGAAGGCTAAGTAATCAAGTGTACTCAGTCGTGCCGCGAAGTTAAATCAGGCGCTTGTTGGGAGGCAACCCAATACATATAGTTTTTTTTCTTTTTAGTAATGGTAGCATTTTCTACTAATGAGTTTTAAATTTGCAGGCACATCACCAGGAAATTCTGCAGAAACTCACTCTACAGCAGCCACTGATGGATACATCGACGGACCGTTGTGCCTGTGACGGACCGTCGCATGAATCCGCCGTGCCAGGTACGTCTTTCTGTTATTTCCAAACTAGGGCACACGCAACGGAACCAACGACGGACCGTCACAAATGTAACGGACCGTCGTCGGGGACTCGTCGCGTCATTAATGAAGCGTACCCGACCCGACCTGGCTGTTTTTTTTTAAATTCAACATTTAAAAACCCCACCCCCTTCATTTCAGCCCATTCCATCCTTCTTTCTCCCATTTCCCTCCCTTTTAAACTTCCAAAGATCATAACCCCTTTCTCTTACAACCGATCATTTTCCCCAAATTCTCTAAGTTCCTAAAATTCATTATCTACTAGTCGGAGCTGCCGCTGTGGGTCTCTACTTGATCACCAAGTACCTTTGTCTCTTGTTTTTCTCAAATTATCAGGTATGTGTCTCTAATTTCTACTCATTTATATTGCGTTTTTGTTTATCAATTAGTATTAGCCTAGTTCATCTTGATAGGTTCATTCTTTAATAAAATTCTGTCTGACCTAGGTTGAGAATCCTCGAAATTGCCGTGTTAAAACTCAAGAAATAGGTGCTTTAGCATTGCTAGTTTACTAGGTATTAGGGTTAGACAAATGTAGGTTAAAACACTAACCATTCTATTTGGATCATAGGGGATGAAAGGGACATCCCCAGTTCTGTCACTGAGTTACAGAACGAGACCCCGATGACACACCGTCGTACCCACGACGGACCGTCATTGGGTCCGTTCCAACAGCCGTAACACCCCACTGTCCAATTTTCTCTAAGTGTCCACCAACGGCCACATGCGACAGACTGTCGTTCCCACGACGGTCCGTCCTGCACAACCGTTCTGGTTGTCAAAGACCCTATTCGTAAGGGTCTCTCACATTTTCCAAGTGTCATCCAACAGACACATGCGACAGACCGTCATTCCCACGACCATCCGTCCTACATAACCGTTATGATGGTCAGAGACCCCTCTCTTAAGGGTCTCCATATTTTTTTCAAGTGTCCTCTGACGGACACCTACGACGGACCGTCGTACCAGTGATGGTCCGTCCTGCATATACCATCACACTTTTCAGAGACTCTCCTTCAGGGTTCTCCGTATAAATATAGTCTATGTAAGACACGACGGACCCCATGACGGTCCGTCGTACTCACGACAAGCCGTCACCTGGTCCGTTGTGTTTGACTGTTACTATAGAAATGTCATTACATCTTAACTCTTTTATTTATTTTGTGTGGTTTTGCTAGTCTCGTCTGCTCCTTTTATTACTAATACTGATTCTTTACAGGTACTATCTATTATGGCACCAAAACAAGATTGAGTCTACGCACGCGGGCAATGGAAGTTTGTCGCCCCGTCTGCCCGCCAGGTCATTGGCTCTGATGATGAGCATGACCCCGAGTACGTGCCCCCAGGAACTTCCACCCCATCCGAGTTGCACGTGCTGCCAGAGCCACACCCAAAAAGGTGGCGTCCGGCGTAGTCACTGCCTCCCAATATGATGAGGAGCGCACACTGACCGTCACACCTTCTGGGTCAGCTACTAATGAAGAAGGAGTGTCTGGATCCTTAGGAGTTTTGTGGTCAGAGGAAGCCTCCGGATCTGCTGAGGTCCCTACACCCGCCACCGCTGCACAGTCTTCCTCGTCTGATGAGGCTGACAGCTCGGAATCCATACCCGGTTCACCGACTCGTGCTCTTAACCGGTTATTAACCAGACCAACCGGTGATGTGTCGACGGGAAGTATCAAGTCTATTCCGTTGCAAAGTTCTTGAATGACAAAGGAGTCATAACTTGGACACTTACATTGGAGCGGCTGGTCCTTAGGGGAAGTCTCCCGACGATGCTAGAGATCCACAATCTTTTCACCAGACATCGACTAGAGTGGACAGCGTGTCTGTTGGGACGTTATAGTGAAGAGTTTGTCCGAGAGTTCTACGCCGCCTACGTAGCGAATCTCCGATCATAGATTGACAGGCGGGCTGCCCCCGCCAAATAGGACCCACTGGAGCAGGTCCGAGTACGTGGCACTCAGGTGTATATCTTCCTGCTTGCCATCCACCGGTATCTATATGGTGAGAATGTTGATGCTAACTGGACCCCTCTCACTGCCGAGTTTCACTACCGATGGCAGATTGTCAAAGATGGCTAATTCGTGTGTGAGCCATCGCTGAGAGAGACCACCAAGAGGCGGATGACCTTGAACTTGTCCGTTGATGGAGAGGGTGCTAACTAGGTGACCTGACCTTCACGGCGAAGTTTTTGTGGTTGATTGTCCGCCACTGCCTTTCCCCCACAGCCGCTGATAATATAGTCACATGGGATCGAGCAGTACTGATGGCGGCGATGATAGCCGGGTTTGAGGTGGATTTTTCTTGGCTTCTACAGGCGGTCATGCACGAGAGGGCTTTTAAGGTCACAACTACTTACCCTTTTCCGTGCATGATATTTTCTCTATGCAGGTCTGCAGGTGTGCCTATATGGCACGTTGATAAGCTCAAGACCCCGCTGGCACTGATGAGGCCAATGAGTTGGCTCCACGCAGAGGGCCCTGTTCAAAGTTGCCTCCACTTGGTGACAATCTAGCTGATACGGTAGCACAGGCCCGCACGGCTACAGGCGGCTTCCACTAACACTACCCCGATCGAGTCTATCTCGGGTAGTAGAACTGCCTCGAGCTCCTCTCGCTCAGCCCCTTTCCCCGCTCTGGTCCCGCTTGCTAGGGTCCAGAAATTAGAGGCACAAATGCCTACACTGCTGCATCATATCCAGCCTTGGATGTAGAGGTCTATTGCTGAGGCAGAAGAGCGCTTGGAGCGGAGAATGGTCCAGCACACAGAGCGGAAGAATGGTGAGGTTCATCAGCGCTTGGACGTTTTTGAGTTGCGGGTGCTAGCCCGTCCAGCCCCTCAGGTGGATGTGTCGATCCTTTAGGCTGCGGTCGACAGTCTTCGCAGACATCGACATGATCTTAGAGGCTAGGGTGCCTGAGTATGAGGCCCCTTCTGCAGAGCCTGCTGAAGACACAGTGATGGCGGCCTTATTCGCCACTTCTGAGATTCTACCACCTCCCCTCGAGAGCATGCCAAGAGACGTAGGGGTCGATAGGAGGATGAGGCTCGAGCACGAAAGAAGGAGAGCCATGAGATGGAGGTTGCGAGGAGAGCCTTGCTTGCTGATGAGGAGGCGCGTCAGATGAGGCAATAGAGTTAGCTGCTGGGGCGTCTAGCTCCAGAAATGTGGAAATAGCGGGAGGCACTGCTGATAGTGTTGTTGATGCTGAGGACACTACTGAGGGTGTCCAAATCACACAGGTAGTGGGTTCCGGGGAACCGGACCCACCAGCTTGTTGATCGTCGGCGCTTTGCGCCCCAAGTTTGCTTCACCTACCATTCTGGTAGTTCAATTTTTTTATGCATTGGGGACAATTGCATGTCTTTTTGTTGGGGTGGGGTAAATGGAAAGTGAGTGCTAGGGTGAAGTCTGAGTAGCCCAATTCACTATCATCTTTTGTGGTTTTTTTGCCTGTGTTCTTTTCCCCCAAGAGACTGATTACTTTTTTTGTTTAACCGGCATGTCTATATCTTGTGTACATAGTTTAATTCTGAAGCATGATGGCTAAAATAATATCCTGATAAAATAAAAAATGATGCATGACTAGACATAGTAATTGATAAATTTGTGGCTCTAAGCATGACATAGAGCTACACCACTGCATGACTCTAAGTCTAAAATTCGAACTAGGTGTCTTATAATCTGGTAGAGTAATGCGATGTCAAGTGAGTATGAGGAAAATTTGAATAGTCCACTATTTGTACTGAGCTAGAACATGCCTTGTTATTCTTGCTAAAAGTAAGCTGTAATAGACAATTAGGAAAGGATCATAGACCCTTATTCAATTTATCCCATTTTTAGCCTAAATAAAACAAAACCAAATGAAATTTATCCTTCTTTCATCCAAATGATTTTAGCTTAAACTAGACCTTTCTTTTTCACCCCAACGGATCTTTTCTGATAATAATGTGTTGGCCCTGGTCCCTCATTGGACATGTGCATATCAGCTTATGCCAAAAGCATAAAATGAGGGTGGCTAATGCAGTAAACAACCCTTTTTATGGCCCTGACCCAACTTTGGGTATTGTGTACTTTGACTCATGGCAAAGCCATGATTGAGGGTGGCTAATATGAGGAATGCTCTGGAAAGTGGGGTTGAAAGAACAAAGAGAGAGAAAGAACAAAAGTAAAGTGACTCAAGAATTAGTTGAAAGAAGTAAAAAAAAAAATACAAGAAATACAAGCAAGAAAAGAAGAGAGTCACTTACACAAATGAAGAAAGAAGGGATAATAGCAAGGTGAAAGAATATGAGAAACTTGGCAAAATAAAATGATAGAAAATGGTATGTTTAGCCGATATGTCAAGGAGGGCAAAAAGTCACTAAAGTATACCTAAATATACCCTACCTGACCCTGAGCCTATGTTACAAGCTAAGAAAGTCCTATCGTGATCCTAAGAGTTGTATAGCGAACTTAAAGCAGTGAAAATAAGGGCAAGCTTATGGCAATATGTATGAATGAGTGTGAATTTGTTACGAGAGTGAGTGTTGAAAAGTAATCCTTATACTCAAACTGAAATCATTTTGTGAAAAATTAGGATTTTATTTTGAAGTGAGGATACTAGTTGCAATACCGAAAATATTAGCACCTCGGTGAGAAATTGAAGAGGATAGGTGTTAGTGCATGGTGAGTCTGTGTCATGATCTGATTTCACATAATTCAAGCCTAATAGTGATAGTGTGCATAAATATGATGAGATTGATCGGGATTGATAGCCAAATGATTGCGAAGGATAAAACATGATACTATTGTACAAAGATATTATATTGAGTCATAGTGCGTCACTTGAGGACAAACAACGGATTTAAGTTGATGGTGTTGATATACCATGGTTTCACGGTATTTTTAAACTTTTTCCTTAAGTTAAGTGTGTGCAAAAGCCTATTCATACTAATTTATATGTAAGTTTCTCTTTATTTGCAAGAAATCTGTTTAAAAGATAAATGCGGAGGTTTTTGAGCAAGAAATACAAAAAAGTACCACTTATGGAGCTTGTGACGGTTCGTCGTGCTCGTGACGGTCCGTAGGTGGCATCGTAGTGCAGTTGCTGCTGAAGGAAGATGGGGAATTCTGACCAAGTGTGGAGTTACGGAGTGCGTGACGGACCGTCGTAGGCATGGCGGTCCGTCCTGCTGGTTCGTCATGAAGATCAGAGAAGTAGTCCCAGTACCCAAATTCCAAGAGTTCAAGTGTTTTGGAACGGAGCAGCAGAAGAAATTGCACAAGTATGGGACGACGGAGTTCATGACGGTCCGTCGTGACCACGACGATCTGTCGCGAGGTACGTCGATCCAGCCGCGTTTTGACAGATTTCCACCAAATAGAGTCCTTATTTAATTAGGTTTTTATTTTTTTATAAATAGTTCAAAAAAACTCGTTTTTGAGGTTAGACCATTGATTATTTTTAGACTCTTTGTTAGACCCTGGATTATTTTTAGACTCTTTGTTAGAATCTTTGTTCTTCAATTAATTTCAGTAATTGATTGTTGGTGATTTTTGTTGATTAATCAAGCGAACTTTCGAATTTTACTATTTCTCATTGAACTAAGTGCATGAATTCTTATAGTACATATTTGAATATTGTGATTATGACTATGGGTAACTAAACTCCATAACTAGGGTTGTGGGAATTATAGGCGAATAATAAGGTAAAACCTAACTAAAATAACAATTCTAGAATAGTGTCTTGCATGTATTGACAATTCTTTCGCTTAGAAGTCTTTTTAACGGATGGCCAACGTTAGAACTCGCCTTAATTCTACTTGCTGGACCAAGGAGGTAGATAATATAAAAAGAATTATCAACAAGATTTAGTGTATACTATCTAATAGGCTAGTATTGATTGGTACGATGTAATAACTTAGTCAAATATCGAATACGATGCTTAATATGAGGTAAATATAAGAGTTAGTATAGCAACACACGTAGCCGGACCAAGGTGCGGAGTAAAATTTTCTAGATGCCGGACCAAGGATTTAGAAATACATAACTTATCACTTTGCATGCAAGATACTAGGAAGAAATTGTTATAGTTAGAATTACCAAGTTATGAACCTGTGGGGAACACGTAAACCCTAGTTACTTTTATTAATTGATTTAACTCCAACATTTGAAGCTGTTAGTTGTCTCCTTCAATTTCGCTAGTTATTTTCATTTATTTAGAAATAGAAAACCCTTTTTTTTTAATCATTTTTGTTTTCCGAGGAAGTAATTGACTGAATAATAGTAATAATAGATTGAAGTTAAGTCTAAACATTTATCCTCGTGGGAACGATCCCAACCACATTAGTTGGGTTATTTACTTGATACGACCGCTTTACTTCTTATTTGAGAAGTAAATTTGAGCGTATCAGTAATCTCATTAAAACGTGTAACTGATTCTTCAAATTTAAAATTTTTACTATAAATCCTTGAGGTAATTTAAATTTTACTATTTAATACTTTATTAAATTAATTAGATGTTTGACTATTCACACATCCACAATACAAATCATAATCAGACCAAGTAAGAGAATGAATATTGCAACTAATCATTGTTCTGAATGTGGAATCTAGTCTAGTTAGAATGGATAGGAAGATGACAAATGTAAATTTTAGTAATTAGTAATAAATAAGGTAATTACATTGGTATTAATAAGAAATTCTTACTCCTAGAATTCAGGCTTGAGAACGTTGTTAGGATAGAAAATTTACTTTGGAAAGAATGCACAACTTTGAGAAATGTGGAGCATTAATATAGGGCCGTAAAACTTCATATTTAATCTCATTAAAATGTATAGCAGAGTCTTCAAATTTAATTTTTTTACCATAAATCCGTGATATAATTTAATTTTATTATTTAATACTTTATTAAATTAATTAGATGTTTGACTATTATCTCATCCTAGAACAAGTATTTGTCTTAGTTAATTTAAATTTTATTATTTATTATTAAATTAATTAAATTCATAATTTAGTGTAGGAGTAAAATAGCAATCTAACTTTTCACTTTTAAAGCTTTCGACTTATTATGATATATGATATGATACAAAAAAAAATTCCACAAATCTCTCTTAAATTCTTTAGACTCACGGTGACACCCCCTCCCCCCGAATTCATCTAGAAATTACCCACAAAGCCACCTTTTCCCTTGAAGTTTGATCAATTTATATGAATTCAAAATATTATCTCTTCTCAAACTTTCTATTTTTTGGAAAAATCCATCAACCTGTGGATTCTTCAATATTAATTTGGCTTTTTGTAGGCACAATAACATTCATTTTCTCTTCTGATCAATTCCTCTATTAGCTTGATTTCTTTTTTCAATTTATTACTCGTAGATGATGACATTTGCTTTTACTTTGAAGAGAGTAAAGTTGATGAAAATTCAAACCCCAGTATGTTACTATGCGTTTAATGTATATATATAATATAATGTTAGATTATTTTCTGATGAATATCGTTCTTTTACTTTTTACTCATGGTAATTTGTTATTTGGTCATATTTTCATTTTTACCTTTTTAGTTTAATGTGTTCAAATGAAGTCGAAGATCTCATTGTTAAAAAAATAATTAAAACTCTCATATAAATAGGAAGTATTTGTACAATTTTCTTTTTAAAAATCTCTTCATTATTAAATTTAAAGTACTTGTATGTTTATCTGAAACCAACTCATTTTGAATACAAGGTATTGAGATTAATTATCAAGTTAAATTTAAAGAGATTAATATTTTTGTGATCTTTGGGTGCACATTTGTATTGAAGAAGAAGGAACTAATGATTAAAACATGTCCTACACAACTGACTGATGTGTCTGCAGTTAATTTTGATGAAGAAGGAACCTGAGGATTGTAATATGTCGAAGGAACTGGTCTAAAGAAGTTGACCTACGAGTTTACATCACTGTTGTAGAATTATAGTCGCACTAGGATTAGACTATCTATGTTAATTAGGATTATATTTCTTCTTTAATTATATATAATCCTGATTATATATAATTATAGACAAAATATATATAATCCTGATTATATATAATTATATATGAAATATAATCCTAATTAACATAGGTAGTCTAATCATAGTGCGATTCTAATTCTACAACAGTGATGTAAACTCGTCGGTCAGCTTCGTTGGACCTGTTCCTACGACATGTTTCAATCCTCAGCTTCCTTCTTCATCAACACTTGTTGCAGACACCTCAGTCAATTGCGTTGGACATGTTCCTTTCACATGTTCCAATCGTCAAATTCCTTCTTCTTAAATACTTTGACATATGCATGCCTATTATCATTTGAAGTTGTTGGTTGCATTAAAAAAATTAGTCTCATTCATATTATATGGAAAACAAGTTTTTTGCATTAAAAAATATATATCTTATATGAATATGCTATTTAATTAAATTTTTTCCAACTTTTTAGGCTCAAATTCACATAAATTTCCATCCAAGAATATTACTTACATTTTTGGAATTTTGTTGCTATTTCGTTCATAGTTAACAAACATTCATCCCTACTTTATCGCGAACTAGGATTAACGATGATTTTATTGTTTTAGCTCCAAAATTTATCCCTTATTAAATTCAATTCTTTTTTTTTAGTAGTGAGCTATTCAAATATGTTTATTGTATGTATAAACATATAATTATTTGAATAGTAAAACAACCATTTTAATGATATGAAGACGTGATAACTTTTTGACTCCATTCATTTGATCCCAAATTAAATATATACTTTAATAATAGTATTCAAATTACACAAAAGGTGAATAAACAAGAAGTTATAAAATTTAATAATTAAATTATTAAAATACACATCAAAAGTGGTGAACTTTTATACCCTAAATAACTTATTTTCTTAAATAATAACAAATGAAAATGTAAATAAAAAAATGCACTATATCTTTAATGTTGTCACTAAACCTTGTTGAAGGAAGCTGATGGAACAGGTCGAAGGAACAGATTCGGTGAAGCTGTTTGACGAGTTAGAGTTTGAGTTACATTAGGACTAACTACTGAATCCTAATTCATGTACAAGTCTATATTTGGTACGACTTAAGTTGACGTGGTTGACTAGGATAAGGTGTGCATAATATATTTTTGTTGTATTAGGATTCCTAGTGTAGTTATAAGACTCTTCTCCTATATAAGAAGCATGTAACTCAATCATTCAATTATAAATTATCAATTATCAATACAATCCTTGATTCATCACATGTTTGTGAGAATTCTACATGGTATCAAAGCAATAAAGCTTTTCGCTCTTTAACGTATTAGATCTAACAAAAAACAATCAAATTATCAAACCATGATGACCCTTTCTACCAACACTCTTTCGACCTCTTCACTTCATCACCTAATTTCGTCCTGCTCTATTAGAACATAAGTCGACAAACTATCTTCTATAGAGGACACAAATGACTCTGTTGATTCAAGTGATGAGATCAACCTATCTCATCACAGAACCACCTAAAGAGATCGGTTCCACTGGACAGACTACTGAGAAAACTGTAGCAGGCGAGAAGGGTATAGAAGACAACAACATTGTTGATGACTCGGAGGAGAAAGAGTGTTACTAAGGAGTTGGATATCAGGAACCTTGACAGAAGAAGTCATGTACATGATCGTAGGCTACTCAACTGTCAATGAGATGTGTGAATGCTTGAAAGAAGCATATCATCAAACAACAAAAGATAAGGAGTTCAACTCAAGCAACAACTGCAAAGTGGGAAGTGAAGAACCAAACCAATTGATGAATATATTAAGGAATTCAAAAACATATGCGATGGCCTTGCAGCCATTCACAAGCTTGCAGATGAGGATAGCAAAGTGATTCATTTTGCTAGAGGTCTATGTGTTAAGTACAAGACCTTCATAACTGTCATATTAGGTAAGACATCATATCCTACTTTTAATCAATTTATTAATGCTTTTAAGGGTTTTGTTATGAAGGAGGATAAAGAAGAAATGCATTAACAAAATCATAACATGATATTTTCTACCCAAAGAGGCAGGGAAGAGGAAATTCTCTCAAAGAAGAGGAAACCATAACTTTAATTCCAAAGGAAGAGGATTTAAGTCTTCAAGACAGGGAACATGTTCTTAAAACAGCAGAAACATACCTGGTCCTCAGAACAGCCCTTCAAGTGGAAGTCATGAGAGGAATAATTTTAATGTGTGTCAAATTTGTGGTAGGAATAACTATTACTGCTCTTAAGTGTTTTTACAGGTGGGATTACTCTTACCAAGTCGCATATGAGCTACTACAAGCATTGGCTGCTACTAATCTTCAAAACACTGATGACACCTTGTATGTGGACTCAGGAGCAAGTAGTCATATGACACATAACTCAGGTATCCTAACTGATCTTAAACACTATAATGGACCAGATAAAATTATTATTGGGAATGGATCAAAGTTAGACATACATATTGAGAACACATCCAGGGTCTATAATTAAAGGAAGTTCTTGTAGTCCCTATGATTAATAAGAATTTACTCTCAGTTAGTAAGCTTGCAAAGGATAATTGTTGCACTCTTGAATTTAATGAAACTAACTTTGTTGTAAAGTACAAGAATAAAAGGACACTACTGGCCAAGGGAACTAAAAGGAATGAACTCTATGCGTTGGAAGATAACAATATCTATGCTTTAACTGCTCCACACAATTGAAACACGTCAGACAACACGTGGCATACTAGATTAGGACATCCTAGTTAAAGTCTTTAAAGTTTTTGAATAGTAATATTTGCATCAATATTAGTAGTTGGAATAAAATTCCTACTGTTTGTTCTAGTTGTCAGTTGGGAAAGAGTTGTAAACTTCCTTTTGGTTTGAGAAATAAAATTTAGAAAGAACCTTTATTGAAAATCCATTGTGCTTATGGGGACCTGCTCTTGTAAAATCTTTGATTATATCTTTTTTGTTGATGATCATACAAGATGTACATGGATTTATCAACTGAAAAAGAAGTCTGATTTCTTTGAGACCTTTCTAAAATTTCAGAAAAACGTGGAAAAACAATTTTCTAAAGAGATTAAAGTTTTTCAGTGTGATGTAGGTGGTGAGTTTTGTCCAAACAAACTTCATCAAATATTTGGAAGATCATGACATTGTGAGATATATTTCATGTCCTAACACACCTTAACAAAATGGAATTGCTGAGAGAAAAACATAGGCATATTGTAGAGATTGTCTTAACTCTACTACTTTATGCTAATCTACCTTTGTTTTTATGGGTTGAAGCTTTCCTCGCTGCAGTATTTCTCATCAATAGATTGCCTTCATTGGTTCTAAAAATGGTGACTCCATTTGTTAAGTTGTATCGGGAATAACCTGATTACAACAGTCTAAAAGTATTCAGGTATAGATATTTTCCATATATCAAAAGTCACAATAAATTCAGTCCAAAGACCTATCCTTGTGTATTCATTGGGTAAAACAACTTACACAAAGGATATAGATGTTATCCTCCATCTACAAGGAGGGTTTACATATCCAGACATGTTGAGTTTGATGAAAACACATAACCATGTGTGTCTCTAAAGCAATCTCAAACTAACATTGATGTCTCATTGATATACCGTGGTTTCACGGTATAATTAATACTTTTTCCTTAAGTTTAGTGTGTCCAAAAGCCTTTTTTGTGCTAATTTTTATATAAGTTTCTCTTTGTTTTGCAGGAAATCTTTCCAAAGCTGAATGCGGAGATTTTGAGCGAAGAAATGCAGAAGAGACCACCTACGGAGCTTATGACAGTCCGTCGTCCTTGTGACGGTCCGTAGGTGGCAGCATAGTGAAGTTGCTGAAGGAAGATGGGGAAGTCTGACCAAGTGTGGGGTTACGGAGCTTGTGACGGTCCGTCGTGGCTATGACGGTCCGTCCTACAGGTTCGTCATGAAGTTCAGAGAAGTAATCCCAGTACCCAGATTCCAAGAGTTGAAGTGTTTTGAAACGAAGACCCTCGACGGACCGTTGTGCCTATGACGGTCCGCCATACTTTCTGTCGAGGGTGGTGAAGAGAGCAGCAGAAGAAATTGCACAAGTATGGGACGACGGAGTCCATGACGGTCCGTCGTGACCACGACGATCCGTCGCGTGGTCCGTCGACCCAGCCGCGTTTGGCAGATATCCAGCAAACAGAGTCCTTGTTAATTAGGTTTTTATTTTTTATAAATAGTTCGAAAAACCTCGTTTTTGAGGTTAGACTCTGCTAGATTAGACATCATATTATTAGACTTTGAGTATTAGTGTTAGAGTTTGAGATTCTTGCAATTGATTTTTGGAGATTAATCAAGCAAACTTTGGATTTTACTCTTTCTCATTGAAGTAAGTACATGAATTCTTATCTACTATATTTGAATATTGTGTTTATGGCTATGAGTAACTAAACTCCATAACTAGGGTTGTGGGAACCATAGACAAATAATGAGATAAACCCTAACTAAAATAACAATTCTAGAATAGTGTCTTGCATGTATTAATAATTCTTTCGCTTAGAAGTCTTTTTAACGGATGGCCAACGTTAGAACTCGCCTTAATGCTACTTGCCGGACCAAGGAGGTAGATAATAGGAAAAGAATTATTAACATAGATTTAGTGTATACTATCT
The DNA here is from genome assembly GCA_027705065.1 of Solanum peruvianum. NCBI lineage: Eukaryota > Viridiplantae > Streptophyta > Magnoliopsida > Solanales > Solanaceae > Solanum > Solanum peruvianum. Next base: position 24,968,578 of record JAKWJD010001759.1, read on the forward strand.
AATAGGCTAGTATTGATTGGTACGAGGTAATAACTTAGTCAAATATCGAATACGATAAGATAGCAACACACGTAGCCGGACCAAGGTGCGGAGTGAGATTTTCTAGATTCCGGACCAAGGATTTAGAAAAACATAACTTATCACTTTGCATGCAAGATACTAGGAAAGAATTGTTATAGTTAGAGTTATCAAGTTATGAACTTGTGGGGAACACGTAAATCCTAGTTTCTTTGATTAATTGATTAAAATCCAACATTCAAAGTTGTTAAGTGTCTCTGTCAAGTTTGTTAATTAATTTTACTCAATTAGAAATACAAACCCCTCTTTATTGTTTTTACTTTCCAAGGAAGTCATTGACCAAACAATAGTAATAACAGGTTGAAGTTAAGTCTAGACTATTTTCCTCGTGGGAACGATCCCAACCTCACTAGTTGGGTTATTTACTTGACATGACCGCTTTACTTCTATTTCGAGAAGTAAGTTTGAGCGTATCAAATTTTGGCGCCGTTGCCGGGGAATATAGCTTTTAGATTAACTTGAACTTATTACTATAGTTTAGTTGATATTTTCTTGATTTTACTTTGTTTTATTGTTTTTGATTTCTTTTTAGAACTATCCTCCTTGTATGCCAAATACCCGGAGAGGAAGAGAACCCTTGTTTCCCTACGATCACGAGTTAGAGCGTACACTGCGCAATATGAAACGAAACTTGGGAATAAATGATGATGATCCGAACTAGAACATCCCAGCTCCGGTTAATGTTCATGGTCAGATGTTACCCGATGCTCCGGGAGAACATCAACAGAGGAGACAAAATCCCGCTCCACGGCCCCAAGAATACTACAGAGGGTATGATAACATAGCAGACTCGGATGGGCCACTTGTCTTGCCCCTCTACCCACAGGCCACACCTTTGTTGTAACTAGTAGCCTGATGCAAATGCTCACTGCCAGAGGTTTGTTTTCAGGGCTACCTTCTGAGGATCCACATGCCCATATAGCTAAGGTAATGGCAGTGTGTAAATGTTGTGTAGGGAGGCCTGATTTGGATCTAGATGTAATAGGGCTCAGAGTGTTTCCTCTCTCACTTACGGGAGAGGCTGCTATATGGTTCACCGAGCTCCCATACAACTCAATCTTCACTTGGAACCAATTAAGAGATGTTTTCTTAGCATGCTACTATCCGGTCTCCAAGAAACTAAACCACAAAGACAGAGTGAACAACTTTGGGGCACTACCAGGAGAGTCAGTTAGTAGTCCTTGGGATAGATTCACCTCATTCTTGAGAAGTGTTCCAAATCACCGTTTAGATGATGAGTCACTAAAGGAATACTTCTATCGGGGACAGGATGATAACAACAAAAGCGGTGTTGGACACTATAGCAGGTGGATCTTATGGAGAATGCCCTTATGCTGAGATTGCTGAAAAATTAGAGAAAATCTCCCGGAATAACAAAGCTTGGAGTACTAGGAAGTCTGATACAGGGAGAAACACCTTCGTAGTGCAGTCCACTCACAACCCAGCCACAGATGAGATTCGGGAGAAATGGCTCAGATGAGAACCGAGTTTGGGTTGGTACTAAAACATGTCACTGGGGGTGTAGAAAAGATAAATGCAGTCAACTATTTGGATAAACCACCACCTCCTAATGATGAAGGCTATTATGCAGAGGACACTTATGCAGTAAATGAGCAAACGGGGGTTTCCGACCAACCGCCTGTTGGGAATTAAACACACAACACACACAAATAATCTAGAGAAAAGAGAAACGGAACGAAATGGGACACACAAGAATTAACGGGTTCGGTTTCCCTACTCCCGACGACTGTAACAGGAGGTTTTTATTTCACTTGTGCTCCTTCAGAATACAAATACAAGCATCATATTTATAGGAAAACCAAATGGTTAACCTAGGGTTTCAGTAATGGGTCGGGCCGCTCACAAGCCTCCACAAAGCCCAACAATCTCCCACTTGGAGGCTTGAAGAATTTCAACTGTCATCCACTTAGAACACTTGTATGTCTAGTAATCTTTTTCAACTCTCTCCTGCTAAAGCGGCCTTCTCATCAGTCAACTGAAAGGACCCGTTGAAGCTCCCTGAAGCTTCAACACATCAGTCACGGCTGAAACTGCCCTTGACTCGTCCTCGGTCCCTACCGGCTCCCACTTGAGACACGAACTGCCGGATCCTAGAGCTCCCTGAGAACAAACACTCTCCATACTCAGCAAGAAATTTTCTGGAGACGTATCAACAGCTGGAATACTGGTTCTCTTGACCCACTGTCTTCTAGGAGCCTTGGCTGAAGCACGGCCGGTGCTCCCACTGCCACAAACGCCTCTGACTGGTCTTCCTGAACCTTTCCTTGCTCGTTCATCCTGAATCTGACCTGTGGCTCTGGGTTTTTCTTTTGCAAAGACAACCTTCTTCTGCCCACGAGATTCTGTGAACCGGACTTTGTTTTTCTTCTGAACTGGGACGGTTACTCCCTCAGACGGTAATCCGACAATATACAACGATCCTCTTTTTGTTCACACGAGCCATGACAAGATTGCCCCTCACGACCTTCCACTGCCCATTTCTGAACTTCACATGATGTCCCTGTTCATCCAACTGCCTAACAGAAATCAAACTTTTCGTCAAGCTTGGAACAACTCTGACATCCTTCAAGGTCCAGAAACCGACTGGCGTCTTCAGCACCATGTCACCCATGCCCGTAACATCAAGAGCTCTATCGTCTGCAAGCCTTACCTTTCCAAAGTCTCCAATAACCAGATTCTGCAATGCTTCACTGCTGTGGGTAGCGTGAAAGAGCACCAAATCCATGACCCAGGAATCCACATTGCTCTCCGCGCAACAGATAAACAATCCTCGTCGGCGCTGTCTTTTGCAATGTTGACTTGTTTGTCTTTCTGGCATTGATTCCTGAAATGCCCACCTCCTGCAGTTCCAACATGTTACACCTGAGCCATCCCGAGCCTTCGACTGACTCCTTCTTCGGTTTCCTGCTCCCACTACCTCCTCGTTATTTCCTCTGCCTCTGACGACGTTTAGCATATCCCATGATGATTCTCAGAACTCCTTCTTCTGACATCCTCGCGCAAGAATGAGATCACGAATCTTCTCAAAGGTGAATCCATTAGGTCCCACTGAATTGGCAACTGCTGTAGACCGTTCCGGACCAACTATCAGGCAATGATGATAACAGTAGTAAAGCTTGAACTTCATCATCGAACTTAATGCCAACTGACTAAAGTCTGGCTAAGATCGATTCAATGAGTTGATGTGCTCGTAACTGAACTGCCTTCCTTCATCTTTGTGTTCACCAACTCTCTAATCAGAAAAATTTTGTTTGCTGCAGATGGCTTCTCGTACATGTTAGACAAGGCTTCAAGATGCCTTTCGTTGTCTTCTCCTTAAGAATGTTGAACGCAACATTCTTGGTCAACGAGAGTCGGATAACTGACATAGCTTTCCGATCCAAAACTGCCCACTCTGCATCAGACAATTTCCTTGTCTTGTCACCCACACTACGTCCAATCTTTCTGACCAGCAAATCTTCAATCTGCATCTTCCACCAACTGAAATCTGTACCATCGAACTTCTCAATTTCGGACCTTCCCATCTTCTGCCATCTCAAAGGACTTCGGCAATTCCCTTAACGGCGTCTACAAACAAACGGCGGGCGGCGATTTGGACGATGCTCACGATCTGGACGCTCGCGGCTAGATCTGAGGCTCCTCGACGCGGCGGCCACTGACGGCAGCGGCGTTCTCTCGCCTCGCTAGTGCTGCGCGGCTTTCTCCCTCGCTGGGCTACGATCTGCGGCAGATCTCCTTCGATCTGGGCTGCCTGGTTCGCGGCGGCTGCTGCTCGCGAATGGCGGTTCCAGATCCTCGGCGTCTTGCACGGCTGTAGCTTGCGAACGGCGGCGGCACACTCCTTCCCGACGCGGCGGCCAACGGAACGGCGCGACGGACAGCACACGGACAACGGCTGTTCGCACCCTGCGCGGTTCTCCTAGCCGGCTGCTGCTTGGTTACCCACACGGTAACGGCGGCTCTCCTCCCTGCCACACAGTTCTTCACTACAAAAACCCTAGGTGACAATTTCTCACAGTTTGTGTACAGTGTTGTTGAACCTCGCTCTGATACCAATTGTTGAGAATTAAACACCAACACACACAAACTCTAGAGAAAAAGAGAAACGGAACGCAAACGGGACACACAAGAATTTAACGTGGTTCGGTTTCCCTACTCCACGACTGTAACAGGAGGTTTTTATTTCACTTGTGCTCCTTCAGAATTACAAATATAAGGATCATATTTATAGGAAAACCAAATGGTTAACCTAGGGTTTCAGTAATGGGTCGGGCCGGCTCACAAGCCTCCACAAAGCCCAACACCGCCCAAGGCTCAAATCAAGATAACTGGCGCCAAGGTCAAGGGAACCAAGGTCGGACTATGGTAACTACAATCATGAGGTCATTATGTCCGAGATGGAAACTACAACCGCGACAACAACTTTAACAGGGGTAACTATGCTAATAGAAACGACAGGAATGGGCCCTATGTCCCTCCTCAAAATCGTGAAGTTACTCCTAGGGATGGTGGAGATAGTATGGCGCGAGTTGAGGATATGTTCACAAATGATGAGGAGGTTCGACACTAGTGATGAACACATTAAAGAGTTAGGGTTGATTTAGCTAGCATTGGGCAAAAAGTTGATACACATGCAATTTTATTAAGCAGATCGAGTTGCAAATGGCCCAATTAATCTGCGATAGTGAACACACGGCAACCGGGCACTCTTCCTAGCAACACAGTCCAAAATCCAAAGAATGAGGCGCACTGTATGGCAATCACTACTCGGTGTGGTAAGCAACCATTGACCCACCTATGTCATCTACTGAGCAAAAGGTGAGAAAGGATATGATATTGTGGTAGGGTAGTGGTGAAGCAGAGGAAAGTAATGGAAAAGATGCAGAAGGACCTTTTTTCAAGGTAATTCCCATGCCTAGGCCACCACCACCCTTCCCTCAGAGAATAGTGAAAAAGACCGAGGATGGTAAATACCCGGCGTTTCATAACAATGTTGAAGCAGCTTTCTATCATGTCCCTTTGGTAGAAGCTCTAGAACAAATGCCCGGTTATGCCAAATTTATGAAGATCTAGTCACCAAGAAAAGATCGGTCACTTTTGAGGATGATATAGACTGCAGCATTGTAGTGCTATTGCTACAATCCTCGTACAAAAGAAAGAAGATCCGGGTGCATTCACTATTCCTTGCACAGTTGGGTCATTACATTTTGCGAAAGCATTATGTGATCTGGGGGCAAGCATAAATCTCATGCCCCTCTAAATTTACAAGAAGTTGGGTTTGGGGGATCCAAAACCCACTGTGATGCGGCTACTGATGGCTGATCGGATAGGGATACTCCATGATGTGCTAGTAAAAGTGGAGTCATTCATCTTTCCAGCTGATTTTGTTATTCTTGATTGTGAGGTCGATTTTGAAGTGCCTATTATTCTTGGGAGGCCATTCCTTGCTACAGGTAGAGCATTAGTTTGATATGGAGAAGGGACATATGAAATTTCGGTGGAATAATGAAGAATCGACCTTCAACATTTGTAGGACCATGAGGCAGAGTGGTGAGCTCCAATCGGTATCTGTCATATCCCACAAAGAAAAGATGAAGAAGGAGAATGAACAAAAAATTGAAAAACAAGATTTTATGGTTGGGGACTTGGTGCTTGTAGACAGTACTGGGTCGCCTTGTCTTCCGGGCAAGCTCAAGTCCAAATGGACAGGCCCTTACTTGATTACCCAAGTATTCCCTCATGGAGCAGTTGAGTTAAAAGCCAAGGAGGGAGTGCGGTTTAAGAGGAATAGAGATAGAATAAAACTCTATTTTGGGCATAAAGCATCAAGGAATAATGTAATAGAGGCAAACCATCTTGATGAAGGCTGAGAAATCAAGTGTCCCCAGTCGTGCCGCGACATTAAATCAGGTGCTTGTTAGGAGGCAACCCAATACTTGTCGTTTTTTTTAGTAATGGTAGCCTTTTTCTACTAATGGGTTTTTAAATTTGCAGACACATCACCAAGAAATTCTGCAGCAAACTACTCTACAGCAGTCACTGACGGATTAAGCGACGGACCGTTTCGCCTGCGACGGATCGTCGTATGCCTCCGTCGTATGTCGAGGAGGGCAAAAAGTCACTAAAGTATACCTAAATACACCCTACCTGACCCTGAGCCTATGTTACTAGCTAAGAAAGTCCTATCGTGATCCTAAGGGTTGTATAGCGAACTTAAGGCAGTAAAAATAAGGGCAAGCTTATGGCAATAGGTATGAATGAGTGTGACTTTGTTCTGAGAGTGAGTGTTGAAAAAATAATCCTTATACTCAAACTAAAATCATTGTGTGAAAAATGAGGATTTTGTTTTAAAGTGAGAACACTAGTTGCAATACCGGAATTGTTAGCACATCGGTGAGAAATTGAAGAGGATAGGTGTTAGTACATGGTGAGTCTGTGTCATGTTCTGATCCCACAAAATTCAAGCCTAATAGTGATAGCATGCATAGATTTGATGAGATTAATCGGGATTGATAGCCAAATGATTGCAAAGGATAAAACATGGATACTATTGTACTAAGATTGTGTAGTGAGTCATAGTGCGTCACTTGAGGACAAACAACGAATTTAAATTGAGGGTGTTGATATACCGTGGTTTCACGGTATAATTAATAATTTTTCCTTAAGTTTAGTGTGTCCAAAAACCTTTTTTGTGCTAATTTTTATATAAGTTTCTCTTTGTTTTGCAGGAAATCTGTCCAAAGCTGAATGTGGAGATTTTGAGCGAAGAACTGCAGAAGAGACCACCTATGGAGCTTATGACGGTCCGTCGTCCTTGTGACAGTCCGTAGGTGGCAGCGTAGTGAAGCTGCTAAAGGAAGATGGGGAAGTCTGACCAAGTGTGGGGTTACGGAGCTTGTGACGCTCTGTCATGGCTATGACGGTCCGTCCTGCAGGTTCGTCATGAAGTTCAGAGAAGTAATCCCAGTACCCAGATTCCAAGAGTTGAAGTGTTTTGAAACGAAGACCCTCGACGGATCGTTGTGCCTATGACGGTTCGTCATACTTGCCGTCGATGGTGGTGAAGAGAGCAGCAGAAGAAATTGCACAAGTATGGGACGACGGAGTCCATGACGGTCTGTCGTGACCACGACGATCCGTCGCGTGGTCCGTCGACCCAGCCGCGTTTTGGCAGATTTCCAGCAAACAGAGTCCTTGTTTAATTAGGTTTTTATTTTTTATAAATAGTTCGAAAAACCTCGTTTTTGAGGTTAGACTCTGCTAGATTAGACATCATATTATTAGACTTTGTGTATTAGTGTTAGAGTTTGAGATTCTTGCAATTGATTTTTGGAGATTAATCAAGCAAACTTTGGATTTTACTCTTTCTCATTGAAGTAAGTACATGAATTCTTATCTACTATATTTGAATATTGTGTTTATGGCTATGAGTAACTAAACTCCATAACTAGGGTTGTGGGAACCATAGGCAAATAATGAGATAAACCCTAACTAAAATAACAATTCTAGAATAGTGTCTTGCATGTATTAATAATTCTTTCGTCTTTTTAATGGATGGCCAACGTTAGAACTCGCCTTAATGCTACTTTCCGGACCAAGGAGGTAGATAATAGGAAAAGAATTATTAACATAGATTTAGTGTATACTATCTAATAGGCTAGTATTGATTGGTACGAGGTCATAACTTAGTCAAATATCGAATACGATGCTTAATATGAGGTAAGGATAAGGGTTAGGATAGCAACACACGTAGCCGGACCAAGGTGCGGAGTGGGATTTTCTAGATTCCGGACCAAGGATTTAGAAATACATAACTTATTACTTTGCATGCAAGATACTAGGAAAGAATTGTTATAGTTAGAGTTATCAAGTTATGAACCTGTGGGGAACACGTAAACCCTAGTTACTTTGATTAATTGATTAAAATCCAACATTCAAAGTTGTTAAGTGTCTCTGTCAAGTTTGTTAATTAATTTTACTCATTTAGGAATAGAAACCCCCCTTTATTGTTTTTACTTTCCAAGGAATTCATTGACCAAACAATAGTAATAACAGGTTGAAGTTAAGTCTAGACTATTTTCCTCGTGGGAACGATCCCAACCTCACTAGTTGGGTTATTTACTTGACACGACCGCTTTACTTCTTATTCGAGAAGTAAGTTTGAGCGTATCACTCATCTCACCTTGCTACTTTTGTTGAATCTTTCTCTAAATTGCAGACACGTGATAATTATGATTCAGGGGAAGCACATGTTGATATCCACATATTACTAGTGATAATGTTGCAACACCTCATGTACTCAGTGATAATGAGAGTATTATTGACATCTCAGGCGCAGGATCAGATGTTGAGGAACAGGTTAAGGTTGATGATCCATAGAGTAGTATTGAAAGTCCAACTTCAATGAGGAACATGTTGCTCTTACAAGTTCAGTCTATGATCATCAATAACAACCACTTTAGTTGATGTACCAATTGTTTATCAACTTGATAATGTTACACTCCAGTCTACTACCTTGGTTGATGTACCAGTTGAGGTACTTCCTACACCACAAGGGCATCATATGATCACCAAGAACAAGGCGAAGGAACAACATTTGTCACTTATTTCTCGGAGCAGCACATAAATTGTGAGAGAACCAAATACTACTAAAGAAGCACTAAAATTACATTATTGGCTTGCAGCAAGGCACGAAGAGATTGATGTTTTACATTCTAACAAGACATGGATTTTAGTGCCAAAATCTCCTTGTATGAACTTGGTTGGCTCAAAATGGGTGTTCAAGACAAAATAAAAAGTTGATGGAACAATAGATAGATACAAGGCCAAACTTATGGCAAGGGAATTCTCGCAGCTTGAGGGGTTAGATTTTAAAGAAACATTCAGTCCTGTGGTTAAAGCAACAACTATTAGGGTGGTTCCATCCATTGCTGTCAGCTCAAAGTGGGAAGTTAGACAACTCGGTGTCAAAAATGCCTTTCTCCATGACTTCTTACAAGATGAGGTGTACATGAGTCAACCTCCTGGTTTTAGTGACCCCTAGTATCCTCAGCATGTATGTCTACTTAAAAAGGCGTTGTGTGGTCTTAAATAAGCACCAAGAGCCTGGTTTGATAGGTTTAGCATGTATCTCTTACACCTTGGTTTCATTTGTAATAAAGTCGACCCTTCCTTATTTATTTTGAAAACTCACAAAGGTAAAATATTTCTCTTGTTATATGTGGATGATATTATTGTCACAGAAAGTAATCCATCTCATGTCTCAGAGTTGGTTCTACAACTTGGGAAGGAGTTCGCCATGAAAGATCTTGGCAATTTACACTTCTTTCTTTGAGTTGAGGTTAAGAATTTTGATGGGGGCATCCATTTAAGCCAGAGTAAGTATGTTGTTGAGCTGCTAGACAAGAATGAAATGAATTTTTCAAAGGCTATATCTACTTCTTTGGCTCAAAAGCATGGTATACATGAAGTTGTGGGAATCCTGGTTGAAACATCCTTTTACAAAATGATAGTAGGGAGTCTTCAATACTTGACACTCACAAGACCAAATATTATTCATGTTGTGAATTTAGCAAGTCAATTTATGCAAAATCCAAACAGTGCACATCTTCAAGGGGTGAAAAGAATTCTCAAGTACATCAAAGACACTCTGCACTTTGGACTTAGACTTATTTCACAATCACCATGTAGGTTGTATGGATACTCTAATGCTGATTGGGGAGGTTGTACCACTAATAGAAGATCAACTACAGGCTATAACATCTACCTAGGTGCAAACTGTATTTCTTGGACCTCCAAGAAACAGTCCACAGTTGCTCGTTCAAGTGCTGAAGCTGAGTATAGAGCACTTGCCTCCACTGAATCAGAGATGACATTGATCATGTATTTACTTCATGATCTTGGGGTGTTTTTTTCGATATGTACCTACATTGTATTGTGACAACATGAGTGCTTTGTACATGACAGTTAATCCAGTTATGCATGCTAGAACTAAACATGTTGAAATGGACTATCATTTTGTTCGTGAGAAGGTGGCTAGAGGACAACGTGTTACTGAATTTGTGAGGTCTAAGGATCAGCTAGCAGGTATTCATACAAAAGCATTAACCAAACAGGTTTTTGTTGAGTCTCGTCGCAAGCTAGGATTTACAGTTCCTCGACTCACTAGCTTGAGGTGAAGTGTTGAAGGAAACTGATGGAACCAGTCGAAGGAACAGGTTCGGTGAAGCTGTCTGACGAGTTAGACTTGGAGTTACACTAGGACTAAACTACTCAATCCCAATTTATGTACAAGTCTATACTTTGTACAACTTAAGCTGATGTAGTTGACTAGGATAATGTGTACATAATATATTTGTGTGTACATAATATATTTGTGTTGTGTAGCTAGTATAAGACTCTTCCCCTATATAAGGAGTATATAACTCAATCATTCAATAATCAATACAATCCTTGATTCTTCACATATTTGTGAGAATCTACAAACCTATCTTATTTTGGTATTTAAATACAAATATATATATATATATATTGCTAATATATATTATTCCTTAGACATAAATCTTCAAAATAAACTTATTTAAAAAGTCAAATGATGCTTTATGAGCTACAAATAAATAATACTCCGTATCAACTTGTTTCATATACTCTTATTGAAATTCTTGAAAAGCATACTTAAAAAATAAAAATGAAAGAAGTACTTAATAGAGCAAATACATTTCTCTACTCTTATAAAATACCATTTGATGTATTTAATATTTTTAAAAATTGTTCAATCATTTGTGTATCCAATTTAATTGCATCGTAGTAATATACACTATTTGTATACACCATATATATGGAGGAGTACTGACAGTTTGCAAAGATTATAGTCCAATTTTTGTGATTACAACTAACAAGGAAACATCACAATTGTTAAAAGGGAAATTTTTTAAAATGTCAATATTTTAACATTTAAGAGGGTTCATTAACAACACTTTCAATATTTAGTAAAAATGTCAAAATTTAAGTTTGTTATTTATCTTATTTATGTTCTTATTATTTGTTTTATTTTTAAAAAATATAATTTTTATATAACAAATTGAGAGGAATTTAGGGGAGATTATTATTTTTAAAAAGGAACAAATGTTAAAAGTTTCATCAGTTACAATTTATTAAAATACATCAACTTTCATCTATTTCTTCTTTTTTTCATCATGTTATAAAAAAAATTTTCTCCATTGTTCTAAAAAAATTCAATATCCAATTCCGGTAATCTTTTTTTTTCTAAACACTTTTATTAACCAAAATAAATATTCAATTTTCACTAATTATTGTTATAAAAATCACGAAATTAAAGAAGTACCACATCTATAAAATTTCAAAATCAATTTTTCACTAATTATTGTTATGAAAATCATAATAAAAAAATATAATATCTCATTCTCACTAATTATTATTATGAAACTTTATGATAATACATTATAGTTTTATCTAGTAAATTTATTTATTTTTTAATTTAGAAACTTGAACACCTATAGTTTTATTTGTAATTGCCATACTTTTCTCACAGTGTATTTGTTTTATTTTTTAAAATTTTGTATCCTTGCTTAAATTGTATTTATTCCAATATGTATACCGTTTGTGTTAGTATCCATTCTAGTTTTCATGTTGTATTTTGTATAATGAAGCTTGTATTTCTTTATTAGTTTGTGTTCATCCAATATGTATGTCAAATAAAATGTAGTTATTTAAGAAATACATTTGTATTCGTATATATTTTTCACTGTGTATTTATTTTTCTTTTCAAAATCTTGTTTCCTTTTCTAAGTCGTATTCATTCCAATATGTCTATTATTTGTATTTGTATTCGAATACAAATAAACTAATAGAAAGTTGTTCTTCTTATAAATAAAATACATGACTAGTTGACATACATTTGGATGAATACAAATTAGGAACAACTACAAGATTCATAAACCATGCAACATGAAATTTTTAATAAATACAAATATTGATAGTATACATAGTGATTTGAATACAAATTAAGAAAGCATACCAAAATCCAAAAAAAGAACTATAGATATAAAACAAACTAATAGAAAATTGTTCGACAACTATCCGATATTCGTCGTCTTTTTCAAGATCCTCACGAGTAGACAAAGATTCTATATTTGCGTTCTGAATTTGAGGAAGATTTTGCACACCAATGAGTCTTATAAATGTTCTTACCCTCTTTCTTCCCTCATTTTAGCTGCGGATCATACATTATACACTATTTGTTAAGTAATAAATAAATGAAAGGATGAAAAATCACCAGAAATTGGTTGATTAAGATGAATACTTCTAGTAAGTCTCTTGGATTCAGCCATTGGAGAGTAAATCATAACGGAAATCGAAAAATACAAACAACATTTTTTTAAGATTTAAACAAAAATAAAATTAGAAAAGAAATTTGAAAATAGGATAAAGATTAGAGATACCTTAATCAAAGGGATTCTTGTTGATCCAATTTTGGATTAAAAAAACAACCAAAATATATGACAAAAAAATATTTGTAACTTGAATGTTGGAGGAAAATCAGAAAACATAACCATGAGAGATAAAAAAAAAATTAAATGGGAGAGAGAATTAACAATTTGAAAAGATAAATATGAGAGAGAATGATTTTTTTTTAAAAAAATGATATATAGAATTAATTGAAAAAGAGAGATAAAATAGGAAGAAAATTGGGACACATAAATTTTTTAAAATAATAACATTTTTGACATTATTGCTAATATTATAAAGTATGGATATTTTTACTAAATATGTTAATTCTTCTTTAGATATTGGTATGGTCAACTTTTTATTTATTTTTTTGGCAATTGATTTGACGTCACACAAAAATTTAATAAGCATTTTGAAATTCGAAACACCATCACACAATACTTTTTTTTTAATGCAATTTAGAGAGTTTCGTTCAAAATGAGTACAGGCCAAAAGATTTTTAAATTTTATTTTTGTGTTCTTTGTTTTTATTTGGATATTTGAAGGACTTATCAAATGATATCTTGACACTTTTTTTAAAAAAATCTAATCAGCTATTTTCACCATATTGTTTCGTCATTAGCTTCACCAATGTTTTCAATTAATCAAAATATTTAAGGAAAGATTTGCACTCATATTATTTCATTTAGGCCTAACTCATCATATCAACTAAAGTTGGCACAAATTTTTACTTAGACATCTTAACTAGATTTTGTTTATTTTAGACACCTCATGTCATGCCTCGTTGTGTCAGTTTGACACTTTTACTGACATGACATGACATGAGGTGTCTAAAATAAATAAAACATAATTAAATTGTCTAGGTGAAAATTTGTGCCAACTTTATGTGGTTACGAATGGATTAGGCCTTTCATTTAAAATGACATGTATTTTTAGGAATTATTCCAAACTCATGGCTCTTTAAGTAATTCTCTTTTGGATATGTGTTGGGAATATATTAATTATATTTTAGATAATGAAACTGAAATTTTATTTGATTCTCAAATGATTTATCTTTGCCAGTGCAGGGGCGTAAGTTGTTTAGGTGATTAATTAATTGAAGAGAAAAGTATAAATATATATCACATTGAGTTCCTCTCACCATGCACAATCTTTTCATCACCATATTCTATTTTTGTCTTTCTTTTATTTCCTCCTCTCATTATATTTCGGTGTTTGTGAGTTGTATGCGGACGGAGTATAAAATAAATAAACTAAACTCTTATTTATTTTAAAGCTTATCTATCTTTATTTAAAGTTATTCATCACATATTTTGTTACTTTTATAAAAATTATATCGAATAATATTGAATTCACCTGTAATGCATCTGCCCAGAAACTAATTTATTAATAAGCGGCGCAAGTGTGTGGCATAGAAGCAACTTATTGGTATGAAAGGTGAAAGAAAAGAAGAAAATATAACATAACCATCAGTTGGCAAAAGAAAACCTGCAGACCAAAAAGGGAAAGCAAGTAAACTCATTTTGTCTTGATCCCTCTCTCCGTTTAAAAAAGAATGACTTTATTTTTTTTTAGTCTGTTTCAAAAATAATGATCCCTTGACCTTTTTGGTAACAGTTTAACTTTAATTTTTCACGTGACATGTTTAATATCACAAAATTAAAGGACATTTTGGCACATTTAACATAACTTTAATTTAAAACCACAAGATTAAAAAATCTTTTTTTTCTTGAACTCCGTTTCAAGTCCAACTAGGTTATCCTTTTTAAAACGGAGAGAGTATAACTAATTGAGATAAGATAGAAGTAACTCTTAGACTATGACCGAAATCTCATTGACATATCTTAATTAAATTAAAATTCTATTACCTCTGAATTTATTTATTTTTTATGTAATTTTGTACATCTTGTCTTACAAACTTCGTGACTCCACGCAATTGAGGCGCATAGGAGATATTTAGATGTCACGTGAGTAAAAAAGGTGCATAATATACAAAAAAAAAGTGGTTTCAAGAGTAATAGAACATTAGTTTAATCAATGTGTGTCTCGGAAATTTTGGTCATAGGGAATACTTCTACATTTTCCGTGTACCCTTTTTATTTATTTAATTGAATTGAAAGTAAAAGAAGCTCAATTTCAAGTTAGAAGTAAGAAATCAATATATTTTTGTTGATTAAAAGACATTACCTTCTTACAACTCATCCTTCACTTGATCTGTTTGAGTTTGTGATATGCTAAAATCAAAGGCAGGGCTACCTCTGTTTGTCTGGATAAATTCAATAATGGCCTCTTTTGTTCTATTACCCTCAAACCGTGACAAACTACCCGTTGAAGATCTCAAGTATAAAGTTGGGAATCCTTCAACTTCAAATACGTCACGAGGTATATCATTTTCCGTTCCATCCTAAAGGAAATGATATGGTAGTAGGTAAGATATAAGAAGTCGGAAAATCATAGACAAGACAGATATGAGTAGAGACTCGTACAATTTTAGCAATCACGACATGAGGATCTTTTTCAAATGAGATAGCTATTTCATCCAAGACGGGAGCAAAATCCTCACAATATCTACACCCAAGTCGATAGAACTCCAACAGTACTGCAACGGAAAACAACAACAAAATGTAATAGACAATAGGCTGCGCCTGAATCAACATCAATAATAACATCAACAAAATTGGTTGTTGAATGATACAAACCATCTTTTCCCGAATTGAACACCATATCGTCAAGAGTCTCTGCAACCACCACCTTCACAGTTTCATTGTTAAATTCTGGAATTGGCTGTGACTTCAAGTATGGCTTCAACTTTCCATCCTGCATTCATACAAGAAAAGAGTGAAACAAATTGGAGACGGAAAAGGATATTCGAAAAATAAAAGTAGCATACCTCACATTCCTAACCTAGAAAAGAGAAGATATGTGAAGTTTGATCGAGTACTGGAAAACATGTTCAGATTCATTACCTTACAATCCTTCAACCAAGATGCAAGGTTATCGGGTTGTACATGTCGCTGAACGTATTTTGTGCTACCCATGGTAAGTACGAAGATTAAAGGTGTCTGATCAGTGTCCAATCCAAAATACTGCAGTCGAGAACAAGACATATTCAGTCTCGCTTCTCCCCCATTGGGATAAGATGTAATATATGCAGTTTGATTCAAAGGAGGAGGAAATAACCTGAAGGGCCTTTTTACCACTCTCAGCATCTCCCAAGAGGAAGTTTGTTTCCTTTCCCTTGTAACTGAGTGCAAGATCATAGTACTTGGACTTGAAAGCATCAAGATCAGTGCTGAAGTTCAGAAATAGAAATACCTACAAATTCCAAATATTGGTTGAAAATCTCAAAGAAAAGGCGACACAAATTGTTTAATAAAGTGCAGCATTTTTTAATAAGAAAGGCAGCAAATCCTTTTTGGAACAAAAGTCAGAAAGAAAACACAAGTCTTCAAATCAAACAGCAACAAGGATCAATGATTATTGTAAATTCACCCTTCCTTACTCCTAAAAATAGTTTGGTAGGCAACAACTGGACTCGGAAGCAGATCTGAGAAATCAAGGCTCCTTCAAAATAGTTTATTTTGCATGGTTGGTGGCAAATACAGGCTTGCTTAACCCTGGAAAACTTATAATAAAAGGGAGATTCATATGATTTTCAGGTGTTATTTATGCCAAATTTGTAGCAGATCCCAGCGCCCGAAATGACCTCAGACCATATGCTTATCATGCTAGATGGAAGTAGGAGAAGATGTCTTCACACACCTTTCCGTTTTGGGAACATGTGGCTTAAGGCGACAAATTTCAATGATAGAGTTAAGGATTGGTGGATAGGTTATAAAGTCTCTGGTACACCTTCTTTCCGACTTGCAAGGAATTGGGGTGGGGTGGGGGGACGCGATGAAGAGAGAGATTGTTGAGACATTAATGCAAGAGACTAGTAGGCCCCCGATATTGGGGCGAACCGTAGAAGAAACTTTATAGGGTCCTTGGACATGAATGGGTGGAGGGTTGAGGGTGAAGAGGTAGAAGTGGAAATCGAGGGATTTTACGAGCATTTGTATGCATTTGTACTAGGAGGAAGTGAGTTTGAGGTGAAAAGTGGTGGGATCGTCTTTAATTGTGAAGTGGAAAAGAAACAAATTTTGGATGCCACTTTGGTGGCAAATGAAGTTGGACTCTTGAAGGAAAAAAGGAAACCTAAAATTGAGGTTTTACTATTTATTCTCCATTTATTCTCTGTAACAAAAAATACTCTGATTTATTAATATAAATATATCCCACCGCCGTGGAAGTTTACTCACGGGGTGTTACCACGAAATATTGGGTTTTTTCTTTCTCTCTCTAGATCTCTCATCTCTTTCTCTTGAAAGTTCTTGTGTTCTTCATTCATCAAGTGTGTGTGCGTGAATTTGATCCTAACATGCATTTCCACCATCGGTTCCCTGTCTTTGTTAAGTGTAGCCCTTGTGGCTTTTTGAGAACTTGAGGAGCCTCAGGTAGAAGTACTTGCCATTCCCTATGCATTTTATCAGTATGATAATGGATAGGGCGGTCAGCGGAGGTTGCTTGAGGGAATTCTCAGCTTCCCTTGGGGAGCAAAGCAATTTAAGGGTCTCACACACTTAAAACAGGTTATTCGTGTGATTCCAGATCGTGTCAGGGACTCAAGATTAATCTTAACAAGTGTGAGATTTTCTCTATGGCTGAAGTGCAAAATATTCAATGGCAAGGTGGGATCTCTCCCAACTACTTAATTAGGATTGCCTACGGTACCGTTGCATAGGGACCTTGCGGTGTGGAATCCTGTAATTGAAAGGGTTGAGAAGATATTTGCAGATCGGCAAAAGTGATACTTGTCGAAGGGTGGCAAGCAAATATCATGAAAAGCACTTTATCGAGCATTCCTACCTACTACCTGTCTTTGTTACAATAACCAGTGACATTTACAATGAAACTGGAAATGCTTCAAAGAAGGTTTTTACTGGACTCTGCCGACAGTTCTAGAAAGATTTACAACAAAACCACCCTCCACAAGCTAGAACCGTAATCGTTTTACATAATCTTTGTAGAACCGTCTACATGACTTTGCATAATGATATACATGCAAAACTGTTACAAAAGAATTTCTTCTACACATTTTTTATTTTTAGATTAGCTTGTTCTGCAATACATAATTTTAAGAAGTTGTGTACCTTGTCTCCTGGACTATGCAAAAAGTGATTAACAAATTGTTGGTTTTCTGGATTATCATCAAGAATAGCCATGATTGGGACACTAGTTTCTTCAATGAAATTCTGCATTGCCTCAATTTGAAAATCCTGGGATAAAATGCACATATAAGTACAAAGCTAGAGTATTGAAAACCGAAGATAGTTGTCTCAAATTGCAAAAATGACATACAACAATCAAAATACCTCGAAATCAGCATAAAGTTCATCATATGGCTTCAATAGACGGATAGTTGGCTTATCAACCAGCCCACCACGAGGAAGGAGTTTGGCATCAAGTGTGTGAACAAAATCGTAATCTACTCGTAAATCTTCAGCTAAAGTAGTAAAATTGATGATCTTCTCTAAAGAGAGTTGCGGAAATATACCAGCCTAAAGAAAATAGAGTAATGTGGCAAATGAATAAAGAGAGTCGAAAACTTGCATTAGAAAGTAGTAATATATATACTTACAACAACAATCTTTTTCTCATCAATAAAGGTTGCAGCATCTTTCTCGGTTTTGATTTCAAGAGATGCAGGGCCCCCATGTTTTTCCAAATAAGCAATTATACCTTCCGTCTCACGAGTACCTTTGTAATCATGAACCGTCTTCCCACCATTACGGAAGATCTTAATGCTTGGAACACCATTAATGGTGTAATTTCTTGCAAGTTCAGCATTTTCTAGAATTGTTGTATCCATTTTAGCAAGAATAACTGGAGGATCATGATTACTCAATACCGAAGCTGCTTCTTCGTACTGCCATCATATATATTAAAAAACAATTACATAGTAAATATTGATATAGCCAAAAACAAAAAAAGGTCATAACAATTGGATTAGTACCTTTGGCTCAAGTTGCTGGCAGTATCCACACCTATTCAAAGTTTGAATTAAATTACATTCAATATTTAAGAAAAAAAAAACTCAAGAATACAAAAACTATAGTAAATTACAATTCTTTATATATATATCATAAAATATTATTCAAAATCCTTATTAGTTTGACCTTAAAATGGAAAATTCATAACAAACTAAAAGTAGACAAGGAGTATGTAAAAATCCAAAATAGGAGTGTTTGTGGCACCTATTGGGCTTCAGATCTGAAGGTACGGATCAAGACTGGTGTAAAGATTAAAAGGAAAAGCACATTTAATTACTATTAACTGAATTAAGAATCTAAAGTATAAAGAAAAAGTGAAGAGTTGTTAGTTATAGTAGATTTGGGGAAAAGTAATAAATTACCATGGGGCATAGAACTGAACAACGATCATCTTGTGCTGGGAAATAATTTGAGAGTAATTAGTATGGTCCAAAGTCCATACAACCTCATTTTCTGCTGCAAAAGCAGTAACAGCAAGAAGAGCTGCTAAAACAAGAAATTTCATCATCAACCTCAAATCTCAATTATTGTCTTTTACTTCTAGTCCAGTATTATATATAATATATATATATATATATATATATTATATATATATATAATATATATATATATATTATATATATATATATATATGTTACTTCAGTACATAGTGAGACGAGAACAAAGGACCCACATCAGTATAGATGCTCATGTGTAAGAGGATTATTGGCTATAACATGTGTCTCAATAACTCACATAGAAAAACACAACACCATATTTCTTTTTTCTTTCTAAACTAATACCATTAACTATTATTTTATAGCCATGTGGGATTAAATGGTAGGAGATGATGTTTAGAAATTTTTGATTGGACAACAATTTGAATTTTCAAATTCATATTTTTGCTAATAAACAAAAATTTCATAAGTTTCGAAAATGTACTTATTTTCTCTATATTTTGGTACAATTAATTGGTCGGTTATTAGTTTGTTTCCTTTGGTTTTATGCAAATTTTTTTAGTTTGAAACTTTTGAAGTTTAAATGGTTGACTTCAATTAATATTGTAAGGCAAAAGACCTTGAAATGCGTTTTTGATGGTTCTGACCTTTCCTTCGGATCTCCAGGATTCTATAGACCGTTGAGTTACCTTGTGTCCAAAATATTAAGGGGGTGTTTGGTAGGATGTATTAAAAAAAATAATCCATGTATTAGATGTGGTATAATTTAATACTTTGTTTGGTAGGAAAGTGAGCCTATGTATAACTAATCCATGGATTAGTTAATACATCCCACATGGTATTATGTGGTGTATTGCTAATACCTTCCATTTGGAGGTATTAGCTCTAATACCATGGACTATTTTAGGTGAAGACAAAAATACTCCTCAAATCCTTTTAATATTTAATTTATTTTTTGATTTTTATTTTATATTTTATATTTTATATTTATACTAATAAAGTTATTTAAATAAATTAGCTTACAACTTTTATTATTTAGATATAATTTTTGTTTCTAAAATATGAATTACGTATATATTTATTTTAATATAAAATATTATAATCCGATTAATATGTTAATGTTGATGTATGAATTTAAGAACATTCATAAGTAAAATATTGTCTCTTAATGAAAGTTCATTAAACATTACACAAGTAGTCTAAAACAAGAGTGTGTATACATATATATATATACACACACATCTCGAGTATAAAAATAGTTTATTTATTTTTCTATATTTATTTTATATTTTTATTTTATTTTATGATAAAGAGTTTTTTAAAATTCATTGATACAAAAAAAGTTCAATAAATTTTCTCTATAATCATTATAGTTGTGTGACCTTTTGAGTATTAACTTAATTTATTAAGATGACAATTATTTACTCTCAAATAATTTAAGTGAGAAAATAGTGAAATGACAATAAAAATTTTATTCTCTTATTTACTCTCAAATAATTTAAGTGAGAAAATAGTGAACATGACAATAAAAATTTTATTCTCCTAACTAGTAAAAATGTTATAAAAAAATAATATTCTCCGCTAAATCTACTTGACTCAATTACACGAAATATCTCATAATAACTCTAGGGTATAATTGGAAAGTTTTTAAAAAGAACATTTAAACCACACACAAAAAAATGAACCAAACACTTGATAAAAATAATCCCTGCATTACTAATCCCTGCATTGCTAATCCTGCATTGTTAATCCCTGCATTGCTAATCCCTGCATTATTCATTTTTGTACCAACGACCCCTAAAGGTAATGTGTAAGTGTACTCCAAATTCTGGCCAAATTTTGTGGCTATTTAGCACTTTTTATATATATAATATAATATAATATTACATTAAAATAATCTTTATGTTAAAAAAAGTACTATACTACTTATATTTGATTCGTCAACTACACATCTTCCCAAGTAAAAAAAAATATCAAAAATTCCCCGCACTTATTATTCTAAATTTCCCTCCTACCACTTCCCAAATATTTTAAGCTAGCGTTTGGCCATAGATATTCAAATATTTTTGGCAAATATTATTTGGATGAAAATTTGGGTGAAATTTTACCATGTGTTTGGTCATAGAATTTGAGAAACATATTTTATTTTTTTAAGAAATATGATTTATACCCATAAGTTTTTAAAACTATCAAACTAACCATAAATTTGTATTACATAGCACAATAGAAATCTCACGTAACAAGATTTATACTTCCGCAACAAATCAACAAGAATCATTACAGAAAATAATCGTATAGTGAAAAGGTCTTGGTACATCATGATAATGAAAATACAATTAATATAAATTCGGGAAAAAAAAAGAGAAGAAAACAAAAGGAAATAAATATTGCAATCACTAAAGAACCTATGCTTTCTCATCTGAAAAAGTTCAACCTATTCTTTAATATAATCTTCCCACATTTTATGAACAATCTCTTCTCGATGAGCTTGCATTTCCGAATCAGATGATCGAGAAGATGAAGCGATGTTGTTACCCTGAGCCAATAGTTCGTCACTTTCATCAACAACCATATCATCATTTTCATATTCATTGAATATTCCATCACTACTTTGGTGTTCACGTAAAAAATTATGCAATACAGCGCAAGCAATTACTATTTTCACTTGCATGTCACATTCATAGTTGTTCATGCCTTGTCCTAGTATTCTGAATCTACTTTTCCACGCACCAAAAGTTCTTTCAATTACATTGCGCAGAGAAGCATGTCTATAGTTAAATAGCTCTTTTCCATTCTTAGGCTCTCTTTCACTTCCTCGGTAGTCCTGCAAATGATAGGCATTCCTTTGAATGGAGCTAATAATCCTCCTGTGTTCCGTAGACCAGCATCAACAACGTAATATTTATCTACCAAAATAAAATAAATGCAATCCATGTTTTATTTAGTAACTAGTTCATTAAGACTAACTATAACAAAGGAATGTATGAAATCAAAAGAATGCATGTAGAAGGAAACATTGTGCATCATCACCTAGCGAATCTATATAACAACCTATGATAAAGAAGCATTTTTCAGTTTTGATGACAACTGAAACACATATAAGAGAAGGCTTTTCATATTAACTTTCTAACCACCAATCAGTCAACCATTAACTTCTAAGGAATCATATGATGTTATTATGGTAGACTATGCCAAACCTTCAACAATACTCTATGAACAAGGAACATAGTATACATCCAGTAGAGAGAATAAACATGCATAGTTCAATGGCACTTTTGGAAAACATTCTGATGAGGACTTTCTATTGAGTAAATTTTCTTATATTGAGCAAAAATAGAACTACTAATTTATTTATATACCATGTGATGGAAATGGAAAGTTGGCCGATGAGTCAAGAATTGGTTGGTATCAATAAACATATTATTTTTGTAAAATAAAAAGTTAAGGGTAAAAATTGAATTTCTAAAACTTTCCAAATAATGAAATTTGGCCCAAATACTAGTTTTTTCTAGTATTTGGGAATTTGAAAAATTTGCCAAAAAAATTTGCCAAATAATAAAAAAGTGTATGGACAAACAAAATTTGTCAAGTTTTTCCCCAAGTTTTACTTGCAAAATTTATGGCCAAACGGGCCCTAAGTGAGCTTCTAAACTGATCTAATTGGGGTATATTTTATCTATGAATTCGTGAACTACTTATTAATAATTTGTAATTTAGTCAAAATTTTGGCATTAAAGAATACTTCCTCTTTTTTTTAAAAAATAAATAAATAAATAAATAAATTAGTTTGACTTAGTATGAAGTTTGAGAAAAGAAATAAGATTTTTCAATTTTGTTACTCTAAACTAAAATTATGTCAAATATAACAAAATTTCTTTAATTTTATGGTTTTTAATATGTCACATGGAAAACTGAAAGTAAAGTATTGTCCAAAAAAGAAAAAAATCATTCTTTTAAAAGTAAACTAAAAAGGAAAGCGTATATTTTACTTTTTTTAAACGAAGGGAGAAAATTAGGATCAAATGAAAGGTTTTAATCAAGAACAACTTTCACATATATCAAACACAAAAATAATATTTGTATGCTATAGCTATAGTTTGCATAATTGTTACAACCCTCAAAATAAAATAGGACGAACTAGAGCTATACATGAGTTTCTTGTGTTAATAACTTGCTAAGCTAATGAGAAATAGTATCTAAGGGCAGGTTTGAGTGGCTTTGAAGTGAAAGTCAAAGAACGACCAAGACATTCGGAAACTAGTCTTGTGTGTGCTAGTGTGCCCTTTGCATGTTTTATGTGTTTTAACGTGTCGTTTGATATCTAAAATGAGTTGAAAGGGACCCTAGAATCTAGATTTTCATGTTTATGATCGAAAAGTTCGGATACAAATCCCCGAAGACCACGCTAAGGGTCCTTGAGGAGGACCCAAACATTTGCGATGAAGCTGCCAAAAAAGCCTAATTAATGACCCCAAACGACGCCCAATACACCAGACGACGCCCCATCAAAAGGGGCGTGGATCCTAACTAAGTTGTGGGAGCTTAGCCCTATTTTGGTGAGTCTCTGATCGAAACGACGACCAGCAGGACGGTTCATCGACCAAACGACGTCCCAGCAATAGGAGTCATCGTTTGGCACCTGCAACTTTTTGTAGGGTTTCAGCCGACGTAGGGGTGAATTGGTAAATTAACCCCACGTCATAATTAAGTCATAGATAGTTATTTTCAATTATTTATGATATTTTAAGTTAGTTAAAACACTAAAACCTAGCTTAGACTTCATTCTTCAAAATCAAAGCTCCAAGTTCAAAAGAGGTTCTCTCAAAACCTCCATGGGAGCTTGAAGCCAAGTTGCTGCTAGGATTGAAGAATTCCATTGATTTCTCCATCAAATTTCATGGGATTTCTACCAATAAGGTATGGTCTTAAGGAGCAAATCCAAAGGCTTTTCAAAATCCTAAAAGTTCCTATTTCAAATTCTAAGCATGGATTCTGGGTTAAAAGGTTTTAATGGATGAATTGTGATGTTTTCAGTGTTAATTGATGATTTTATGATTAAAAACTCCATGGACCCATGATCATCCTTATTCTAAAATTTTGGTTTATGAAGTGGGTTTGATGAATGTGATTGAATATTATTAGAATTGTGTTTATACTATGTTGTATTGTGGTTATCTACTGCTATTTATGCCTAATTATGATGAACTGTTGGAGAATTGAGAAAAGGTGATCAAGGCTTGGATGAAGGGTAAGTTGATCTAAATTGCCTAGTTTTATTATTGAATTGATCTTGTGTGTATGGTCCACTTGTGATGGTGGTGTTTACTTAATGTATATGAATGTATATGTGAATTGTGATTATGGACTTGAAGGCATTGAATGTGAACTAAAGTGATGTAATGACGTATAGGCATAGAGATGTTTTATGAAGTTATGAATGTGTATCTTGAAGATAGTATGACTAATTGAAGTATAATGTGAATGTGAAGTATGATTGTGTGTGGATTATGAAGAATGTAGTATGATCATGTTTAGAAGACAATGTCATGAATGATGGTGGTTATGTGAAATGCTTTCTCATACACACACAAGGAATGGATGAATGAAGCTAATGACAATGTACTGAAAGAGAGTCTACTGAGAAATTTTCTCAAAGTTCCTAAGAACTCTAATGAACAAATGGGGGATTTTGGGGTGGACACTCTTCGTGAGTTGAGATGTAGTGTTTACTAGCAACCTCACTATTCCTAAGATCTTTCCAATGAATGAGTGATAGGTTGAAGGTTGGATACTCTTCGTGAGTTGAGATGTAGTATCCAAAAGTAATCTCTAGAGAAGAGTACTCTTCATGAGTTGAGATTAAGTACTTAGTAGCAATCTCTTAACCTATAGATAATGAATGTAATGAATGTATAATTCTCTGTGGGGATGTATGCTTAGCACCGAGAGGATTTGACAAAGGGGTGGATACTCTTCATGAGTTGATATGTAGTATTTAATGTACCTCTTGATATAAGTACACTTCGTTAGTTGAGATGTAGTACTTAGAATCAATCTCGTTATCCATTAACTATGCGCCCGCATAGGACTAGCTATTGTTGTTCCATGTAAACGCTAAAAGAATGACCGTACCTTAGGCAAGTGGGGAACCCTCATCCAGTAGGGGTTAATACCGGGATTCCATGTTAAGCTCTCATGGTATATGTAGATTAAAGCTAGCCCCCACAAATGAATGTAATGAACTATTTCTTCTTAACGGTGTACTACTTAGGGTAGGTGGTTAAATGATACGCCATCTACGCATTGCACAAGTAGACATTTGGAGTGAGTCTTGGTGTGTCCTTGTAATGTTAATGAATGAATAGGTTCTATATAATGCTTATGAAACATGTTTATTTTATGTCTAATGTAAATGAAACAGGTTGGTCTTATGTCTAATGTTGATTAAGGCTATGTAAATGATTGAATGTAATGTACCAAGTCTAGGGTGATTCCTAAGAAACACTAAGTGGGAGTAGTAGAATGGGATGCTACTTTCATATTGCACTACTGTAACATAGGAGTTATCTTGGGGGATGGTCTTTATGTGAAAATTCTAAAATGCATGAATATTTCATTTAGTAATGAATGTTGACTTGTTGAGTTGAGATGAAGTATGCTTATCCTTGGTAGTCTTAAGGATCATTTAGGTGTGTATTGAAGGGTTGAATGCCGGTCTCTTCATATCTTACCTAGGTGGGTCTTAGGATAACTTTGGATAGGAAAGTTTAAATGATTAATGGGTTACTAAATGAATATGAATATATGTTGAGAATTATGAAAGTATTACTTTGTATGTTGATATGACTTGTATGATGTCTTTTACACCTGATTCATGAGGTTTTATCAAAATAGCATGAAAAACACATTTCAACTAAAATGTCCTTTTTGAAGCATGTTTTTGCATATTGTCATACTGAGTGCATTAATTGTACCAACTCCATATTCTTCTTTATTTCTACAAGCGTAGGTGGTTGCAAGTGAGGATTTCTAGCTTTTGAAGCTTGGGAAGTAGATTTCTCTCAAGATTGGTATGTCCTCATATGTTCGAGGATGTGTTTCTAGTTTTTCTTTCATTAAAGACATTGTATATAAGATTTAGTATCTTTCTTTCAAGGTAAAGGACTATGACCCTATGAGAATAAGATGTGTCTAAGTTGACTTATGATGGTGAGACTTAGTTTCTTACGTTTTATGAAAGAATTTTTCTTATTATTTTGAAAAGTTTTAATTCTGCACTACTTTTCATACCTATGTGATGAATGAAAGATAAGAGGATTGTACAAGACATCCAAGAGGTCAAGTATGTCGTGTGACACCTCGGGGATACTCCAAGGTCGTTACAATAATTGCACACCATAACAAACTTTGCTATGATATTTCGCTATACATATATACAAAAGGCAGTGGCTATTTCTCATTACATATATACAAAAGAAACGATTGTATAATTCGATTGCTCTTCTTCAGATTTGTTAATTTTGTTGGCAGGTCATTTGTATAAATTGTTGTCAGTCTCTCTTTTGTATAAATCTTTGTTATCCTCTACATTCAATTTTATGTGTTTGTATATCTGTATAAAATTTGAATTTGTATACAATTGAATCAATATAAAATGTTTGTATATCAAAAATCGTTCTCTCTCTCGTCTTATACAGACATAAACTATATATTGTATTTTGTATTATTTGTGTTTGTATAAGAGAGAAAGAGAGAAAGACAAAAGAAAACTGGGCGGAGAAATATTTGTATTGTATAATTATAAGTGTATAGGATGAAGATATATGTATTTTGCATGTGTATATATTATTTTTTCTCGCCTTATACAAACATAAATGCAATTAGATTATAGAGGGATAGTGGTGAGCGAGCGCTAAAGGGAGAGAGGCGATTGACAACATGTTTGCTATAGGGCACGAATAAATTAAACTGTAATCATAGCATTTTATTTGAATTAATAGTTTTCCATTATATACAATTTTTATTTTAATCAATAGAATAAATGAAAAAACAAAGCTCAAAAGTAAACATGTCATACAATGACATTTGATAAAAGAATACTCCCTCTGACCCAATGTACTTGTCTGTATTTTCTCTTTTAGTTGTGTCTGTTTACTTGTCCATTTTGACAAATCAACAAAGAACAATTTCTTTTCCTATTATCCCTCATTTAAACTTCTTGAAAATTTAAACTTCCCACTACATTGAGTAGTTATCTTTAATAAATTTATTTTGGAATCATAATTAATAAGGGCGAAATTGTAACTTTACTATGTTAATCAGTGTCGCCTTAATATATACGTCATTTCTAAAGTGGACAACTAAATATAAAGGGAGTATATTGAACAGAAAAACATGAAATATAAGCTTTTGAGATATGTATCATGACTAAAACAACCTTTTTCTTATGTCCCCTACATTATTTTTAATGAATAATGATGAAGCTTCGCGTACTGTTTAAGTACTTTCTACGAAGGTTTTGTAAAGATTTTGCAAAAATTTTATCCGAAAGTCATATTATCATAATATTTATGAGCTAACACACACGAGAAATTGATATAATCACGTAATTTCTATAAAATGTCTCCTAATTGTTCAAAATATGTGCAAAAATTGTGAGACTTCATGTACTGCTCCCTAACTCACTACAGAGGGTTCTCTAGAGGTTTTGCAAAAAAATTATCTGAAAGCCAAACACATCACCAGAATATGTATGAGCTAATACACACGAAAAATGAAGATATTCCCTAATTTTTAAAAATGACTCTTAATGCCAAACATATGAGCAACAAATGATAAGATTTCACATACTTCTTCCCCAAATCCATGTGGAGGGTCCCGTAAAGATTTTGCAAAAGAAATGGTCTGAAATCAATATCACCAAACTATTTATGGGTTAATACACAGAAAACTGAGTAAATTGTCTAATTCTTGTAAAATATCTCCTAAATGTCCAAAATATGTACAAAAAATTGTTAGGCTTCACGTACTGCTCACCCATCTCACTACGGAGGGTTTCGTAATAATTTTGTATATTCTTAGTCTAACACACACCAAAAACTAAAGAAAACCACCTTATTCTTGTAAAATGACTCCTAAAAGCCTAAAATATATGAAATATTTTGGGAGGCTTCACATACTCTCCCCCAACTCCCTACAGATGGTTATATAAAGGGTTTGCCAAAAAATTGTTCAATATCACTAAAATAAAATAGGTTAACAAGCAAAAAAAAAAAAAAGAAATAAGAAAATCTCCTAAAACCTAAAATTGAATTTTAAATGCCCAAAATATGTGTAAAAATTGTGAGGCTTCAAGTACTTTTTCACAACTCCCTACGAAGGTTTCTTTAAAGGTTTGACAATAAAAACGTTCGAAATATATATCACCAAAATATTCATGAGCTAACAAGTAACACACAAAAAAAAATAACAAAATGGCTTAATTCATTTAAATGGATCCTAAAAGATATATATATATATATATATAATATATATATATATATATATATATATATATATATATATATTACCAAATATTTATGGGCTAACATACATGAAAAACTCAAAAACTTACCTAATTCATGTAAAATTACTCCTAAATGCACAAAAATGTGGAAAAAATAGTTAGACTTGACGTACTGCTCCTTATACACCATATCGAGGGTTCCATAAAGGTTTTGCAAAAAAAAATCATAGGGTAGTCATATCACAAAAAAAATTTGTGTGCTAACACACACGAGAAATGGAGAAAATCATATAATTCCTACAAAATGACTCTTAAATGCCCAAAATATATGCAATAAATGGTGAGACTTCACATACTTCTCTTTTAACTCCCTACGCAAAATTTTAGAAAGATTTTGAAAAAAAAATTGTCTGAAAGCTATATAACAAAAATATCCATGGCTATCACAGACAAAAACTGAGAAAATCACTAAATTCCTTTTATAAATGTCAAAAATATGTCCAAAAATGGTGAGGCTTCACGTACATCTCCCCCTACTCCCTACGAATGATTTCATAAAGGCTTTGAGAAAATCGTCTAGAAGCCATATCATCAAAATATTCATGGGTAAGATAATTTCTTAATGAACAAAATCGTCTAGAAGCCATATCACCAATAGTCTAATAATTACATCAAACTCTTGATTAACATATTTTTACTTCAGCATAATGATCAAAAGTATAAACATAATATACAAAGTTTGAAATATGTACTCAAAAACAACAATTAACAACATAAGCATAAATTATTGATTATAAAAAAATGTACAACTATCTGTAACAATAGAATGAACTAGAAAGGAAAAAATCGATCTAACTGAATGCACATTGTCCTCTAAATGAAATTTCCCTCTAGTACCCGAGGTTTAAAGGAATAGATCCTCTCAGGATAGACCAAATCTATTCACCAGTGCGTTGATATAAAAACAATGGTGTCAGTGAGCAACTCAACACGAGCAAAACACACGAATATTTAATTGTGCAATGAAGAAGTTTAAAATTTCGTTGTTTAAAATAAGATAAAATTCCTCTATTTATAGACAACAAAGAGTACTGTGAATAACTGTTAATTGTGCCTTATCAGGAAAGTCACGGCTCTTTAAAAAAATCACAACCTTTCGTGAAAGTCACAACTTTTCATAGCCGCAACTTTTCATAAAAGCCAGAACTCTTCATAAAAGTCGATTTTTTTCATAAAAGACAAGGGGAGACTAATTTTGAAAAAAATAAATTAAAAGGAAATTCATCAGTCATCTTACCATTACAACTAGTCTTTCTTTCATGTTTTCTTTTTTGTTATTATATTGTTGCCTAAGAACAATATCTGCATTCCTAGCTGCATTTGCGAAACAATGATCTAACACATCCTCTTCTTCACCTTCCTCAAAGATGTTCTCATCCTTATATTCACAACTTTTATCTTTTGAATGTGAGATTTCTTGACTAGCCATCATTCTGCCTTATTCATCATAGTAAGTCTAACCACTACTCTGTAGAATTTGTGTCTTAAGTTTAGGTGACACCTTCTGTTAAGTCTAAAATCCTTGGACAATCACTAACATATTAGTTGGTTCACTCTTTGAATTGTGCACAACTATATATAATATCAGAATAGTACAAAATATTGAAATGTCAGTCCCATATATTCAAGAAAGTGATTCTTGATAAAATATAAAGTTAAATACTGCAACTTATTGGGCTAAGTGGCAACCATTCGAAATTCCAATAATTAAAAGAAAAACAATATGGATTCTTACTCACAAAGTTGTTACAAGTTTCATGACAAAACGCCGTTGACCTTTAATGGGACATTTGTTTCTTGTGAAAACCTTCAACAGGATATTTCCTCTGCTGAGGCTCCTCCTGCATTATCTGTTTTTACACAAGAAATGGACCCCTTTACCCAACAAGACATTTTACAATAAATAGATATGGAACTATATGTTTAACACTTAAAAGTGAAGGTTACCAACATAATAAGTATAATACTAAAATATAAACATATTTAGGTGTAAATTAAAGACAAACGAATGAATGGAAATGTAATTAGGTGAATATGGCAAGCGCATACCAGATAAGAGTTGAGAAGATGGTCATCTAGTCCAATCTGGAGGATGTATTGTAACTATGAAGACATTATTTGCCATGTCTTCATGTTGCGTTGTTTGAATTCTCAGGGCTGAATTGGCAACAAAAAATCCAAAAGGAGAAGGGATCTCCTCAAGCTGTGTACACTTGGTTAAAACCAAACGTTCAAGCTTAGGAAAAGCATCGTCGGAGATGGACCACTGTGAAATGTTGATGTTGTACAAATTTAAGTATTTGAGTTTAGAAAACTAGAATTATTCACTTCCCATTGGTTCCCTTCGAAGGCTCTGGAAAGTAAACTTAGAATCTTCAAGTTAGGCAATTCTCCAGCACTAGAAATTTTCGGACCAGGGTAGACAAAACTTGGACAAAGTCAATTCCGTTAGTTTTGAGGGGAAATTGAACTCCTGTGGAAGTTTAGCTGGATAGATGTTGGAAACCAACTTCAGGGATTCAAGGTGACTTAGAAACTCTAATCTGGGAAAGTGAACCCATCTTCCCTTCACTTTCTCTGAATAACTAAATGTACCGGAAAATATACAACTCAATTTTCTCAAATTCGTCATTTTTGTCAAAATCATCTCCGCGTCTTCACCATAAAAGAGATGTGGAGCAGAAAAGGTTTCCAAAATAATCTAATTGAGAGTTATAATTGAGAGTTAGATACTGATTCACCCAAGATCTCTTGCAAACTAAATGAATCAAGGTTCTTTACCAGTAAATGCCTCAATTTGATCATCTTTAGAATAGAAGAAGGTAATATCACTTCTCGTCCTAATCCTTACCGCAAAAGTTTCAAGATTCCAAAGCTTAGCTATAAATGATGGAATTGAATTTGCATCAGTTTGAACAGAAAAGTACCTCAAATGAATTAGAGACTGTACTTCACTAGGAAAAGTTCCACCAATGTTGAACGACTCCAAATCCAACACTTTAACAAGTTTGAAGCTGTCAAAGATGAAGGATAAATCACGAGGCCATAACAAGTTATCTGGTTCTATAATTTTGAACTGTAAAGATTGAACATTTGAGCTACATGGCTGCCAAAGATCAATCTCATCTTGGTAAGAATGGATGAACAACCGGTAGTCTTGAGGATTTTTAGGAAATAAATCATCTCAGGTAAAAATGGAAAAGAAACAAAATATACATGACAATGAGAGTTGATATCGTTTGTTTAATGAAGTTTTCTTGCTTAAGGAATTTCCAGTACCTGTTCATTAGGTTAAGGAAGTTTTTTTCTTAGACTTTTGAAAGCAGAAATTGTGCAAGAGATCATGAATGCGACATCTTTTCACCTTATAATTGGCTCTCTCCTCCATGACCATTACTAGATTTCTACTAATAAGATCTTCCAAGAAATCTTGTGCGGTTTCTGTTTGTTTTTCTTTATTAGCTTGTACAAACCCTTCAACTTTCGATAACCGAGTCAATTTTGAGACATGAATATCCCTTCCCTTTAAATATCCTCCAAAATAGAGAAAGCAACGCTTCAGATGATGTGGTAAATTTTTATAACTGAATGCAATTAAAGACATACTACCTTCCAAGCTACCAATATTTTTGGAACCTAGACTTTCTTGTACTTGTTTTTACAGATCTATTTTCTTCTCTTTCTCTTTCAGAACACTAGGAACTAACACAACGAAAAGTGGCAATGCTACACAAATTTTTGCTATTCGATATCCCACATCTACAAGTTCAGGTGGATAACTCTCACCTTGAAACACCTCTTCTTATAATAATGTACAACTTTCATCATCTCTGAGTAAACAAAGATGATGGGGATTACTTTCACGTTTAACATAATTGGCAATGTCACTCAGCCGGGTTGTACAATAATTCTACTCCTACTCTGAGCATGCTTGAAGCACATATATAAATTGTTCCATGCTGTTTTATCTGACACATCATCTATAAGAATTAAGAATCTCTTGGTTAACAAAGCTTGACAGAGCTTATTAGCTACTTCACAAATCTTCTATTTCAGTGCGATCAGTAGGATCAAGAACATCATTTAATATGGTAAGAAGCAACTCTTTCCATTAATATACTTGAGTTACACGACACTTGGCGTGACCATCAAAGTGAGGGATAACTATGAGATCACTGTATATCTTCTCGGCAACAATAGTATTTTCAAGTCCAGGCATACCAACTATGGAGATAATATCTTGCTGAGACGATCCTCTGAGAAGGTGCTTCTTTATTTTGCCGATTGCTTCTTAGAAACTCTTTATTTCTTCATTTTCTCTTGTAGTGTAAGCTTATAATGATGTAGCAAGATTAATGGGGGGCTTTCCAACTTCATGCATTGTCACACCTATCTTCTTTCTGTTGCAACTCTCACTAACAACTTTATTTAGAAGCTTAATATTCTTAACAACTTCAGAGATCCAATGAGATTCATACCATAGTGGATGAGAACTGACTAAGCAGGAGTCAGTGACATACTCTGCTTTGTACGCCATTTCAGTAACACTTGTCACAATACTATAAACTTCATCATGCTCATTATAGTTTGCAGCAAAATGAACTCTGAGTGAAAATAAGCCCTCTTTGACTGATGTAATATGATGCTTCAAATCAATGATCGAATTGATCTTAGAATATAAAAGCTCCTCCATTTTTTCCAAAAATATTTCAATAAATCCTAATCCATTTGTCTTGGGGAAGGTATAACTTGAGAAATTGGGAATTTCAACACAAACCATTTTGATCTCTTCCTTGATATACTTGAGCAATTGCGTGACATTGTAGAGACATAACATGTTAAACCAAGAAGCTGCATAGAGCTTGATAAAGAAAAGATAAAGACGTACCTCGAACCATTATCAACATCCTGAAAACGTGTGACAAGGTGTTGAAGTCCTTGTTGCATGTTGTGGTACTGTACAATATCTGCAATAAAAGATCCCCGGTACACTAGTCTCTCTTGGATTTTGCGAATCCTTTCTTCAAACAAGAGACAGAAAAAACATCACAGTCAAGCATTCTGATAGAATGGGTGCGTGCACTACCACTCAACGGACCAGGTCCCTTGACTATACCAGAGAGATATTGCAAAGTAAATAACAACAATAATACAACACAAACAATTTACGTGGAAACCTCTTTGCTCAAGAGAGTAAAAACTTTACTTGTTGCACAGGATTTTCAACTGTTTCACTAATCTTCCTTAACAAAAAGTGAACCAAGTTACAACCGATGTGTGAAAAAGTTATTAACCTCATGACCAAGTAATCACCCTAGTACTTGAAGAGCCTAAACAAATACAACACTACCCACTAAGTTATCACGCCTAGATAACCTAGACTTTTTTCTAAGCGGATACATCATCCACCCCTAAGAACCACCTGAACACCCCCAATTGGTTCTCCCTTTTAGCATCATAAAAAGAAGTGCAGTAAATCAACAAGACAAGTAAGATTGATAAGCAATATCAAAGTAAAGGACAACACCAACATAATTATTATGACAGTAGGAAATATAAATTAATCACAACAAAAGAGGAATACATTTCATAAGCACAATAATCAGCAGTCAATACATTCAACACGGGAGAGGACTATGAAGAGGGAGACTGATGGGAAAGAGAGTTCATAGCAAGGGTAAGCGTGGAGTTTGCTGCGTCATTATCATTGATCATTTTCTCCTAGAGAGCAACAACCTTTGTCAGGAGCTCATCATTCTGTTTCTGCAGCTCATTAACAACTTCAATACCTGGTCCCTCAGTTTATGCCTTGAGAAATTCCGCCTTTACAAGAGAAATATCAGCATCTTTGTTGCTCATGCGTAACTATTTGCATGGTTTATAGCTTGTGATCAACGACACTAGCCTACAGTTTAAGTGTATACGAATCGAAGCTAGTTTAATAACCCAACCAAGGGATGGGTTCTTGTCCTAAATAATTACTTCGAATTTTTTTCTAAATAGTGATAGTTTAAGACATTTTTGAATATTAAAACAAAAAAATATTAATTTGTGACACCAGAGTGTCAAATATCAAAAAGAGGTTTTGTAACAAGTAGTAAAATAGAAAAAATTAAAGGGAAAATCAAATATGGGGGAAAGTTCTTGGGGTGTGATAGCTATATGTGAAGATAAAAGTGGTAGGCACATGCTTTCGGTACCTAATTTCACCAAAACAGTGGTGACTAGCTAAGATTTACGTGAAAGCAAGTTCCCTCTCGGGCAACTTACTCCATATCAAATTAGTTGTTCTCGAACACCCACTCGTCTAAACTATTCAACCTACGCCTTATCCACACTCGCTCTTTAGACAGGAGTGCTTGGATATGGGACTAGGGCTCACCCTCTTGGGCTAAACCTCATGTCGACCCACTCCTTAGGAGATCAGTCTAGTGGTCTTAGTTTCACTACCTCTCCATTGAGCAAGCCGAAAACACATGGGTGGCTTTGTATTCGCAACTAAAAATTCATCAGATTAAACCACAACCACTAGGTGAAATCACCATTAAAATGCATTCTAAGCTACAAGCAAGAAAGACCCAACAAATTAATCAACTCATAATTTCCAAATTATACCCCAAGAATGGGGATATTTAGCCAAATATCAAGTAATATTAAAATATGCTTAAAATGATAAGGAAATCAAGTGGGTATAAGAGATTAAACCTTAAAAGTGGCAAAGGAAGGTAAATGGGAAAGACCCATTTCCAAAATTGGAAGAGATCTTCTTTCTTCAAGCTTCCATAATAACCCTCCCAAAACTTGAGAGAAAACTTAAGAACAAAATATAAAGTGTAATTGTTTCACTCTGTAAAATTTTTTATATGTAAAATATAAAAGAGTTCCGTATTTATAGACTTCAGAATTGTGATGGCGAATCCTTTCGCCGCAGTTAGTCGTGATTCGATGCATCACCCTTCGTTTAGTTCATCGTCGCTTGCACGTTTCCTTCCTTATCTATGTATTTTGGATCGATGGGCGGAAATCATCTGCTTTGCGGAGCTGATCAGTGAAGAACTAATTGCTCCTTTTCTTCGCCTTTTGATCCACTTCCTTCAGGCTCACTTGCTTTAACATAAGGCGGAACTTCGCTACGGCGGATCGCCAAGTCTTCTTAGGGATGCACACGTTTGCATCTCCAACTACTTTTCTTTGTTTTGCTTCTTTTTTTTGCCTAAGTGTCCATACTCATAAAAAATCCTCAAATACCTGAAATTTAGAAGTTTTTATCAGATATCGAGATAAAATAAACATCCAAGACATGATTTGCATTAAAATAAGACCCTTGATGATTCCAATTTGAAAACTCATCAACACCCCAACTTAAACTATTGCTTGTCCTCAAGTAAAACTCAAGTTCAACTGTTCAAGTAAGATGTGTCAAATAGTGCGACACAAGAATCAATTATGAATATGCACAAGAAGACTCAAAATACTCATTCATAGCTCAATTATATACTCAAAGATTCAAGTTATGACACACTATTACCAAAGATTCCCGAGCTCACAATACTCGCTATCAATGCAGGTTAAAGCTCAACAAAAGTATCTTCATTCCCTCACACAAAGACTGATTCCATTTCCACACACGTAGATTTATCAACTCAAGATCAGGAATGTAAGATGCAACGCTCACACTCACAAAGAAACACAATGCATGTTCTCATCCATAGGCATGCCCTTATTTTCGAATTGACTTTCAGTTTGGTTCACTCAAGATCAAAAAGCTCTTGCTAACGATTCTAATGGGGTTTAGTTCAAAGGTATGGTAATTTAGGCTCAGTGAAATTTTTCTCAATATGTGACTTTCTCAAAACATTCCTTTTCTTCGTTCATCAATCCTTAGTCAAGTGCCTTTAAGTCTTCATTTTATTCTTCTTTATGGATTTCTTAGAAATTCGATTTCTTTTGTGCTTTTATTCCGCAATCTTCTTTTTCATTCTTTTCTTTATTTTTTTCTGTATTTTTAATTTTTTTTTATATGGGGGTTTCTATTTCTCTGCAATACCATTGGTTTGCAAGACTTTTCTTGCACTTCTTGACATCTCATTTCCATTCTTACCACACCCCCAACTTAGGCTTTTGGCCTAAGTTGGCTATTTTATTGTACATATCTCAAGAGGATTATAGGTGATGGTTAACGTAGTAATTTTTTTCAAAGAAGAGGTATGGATCAAAGGGTGTTCAAAGTGTTTCACACGCTCACGGGTAGGCCACAAAAGAGGTATATGTTAAAACTGGCTTACAATCTTTGAATGTTGCCTAAGATCATCTCAAGAGGACACTTTTCCAAACCAATCAGAATTTAAAGTAACCTCATCACACAAGGCATTGACACTTAAGTCAAGCAAGACTACACACTTTCGCTAGTGTGCAATGGTCATTGTCAAAAAATCAATTCGATAATTGGCTAATCACAATGAGATGCAAAGAGTTAAAATATTGTATATGCAACTTCATTTGTTGTCTTTGTAGTCAGACAAATGTTTGTTTGATTGAGAGCACTTTTCAAATCATCAGTATTGATCGAAACCAAGACTTGAAGTTGTACAAGAACAACCACTTTCAACACAAGAGTTGACAAAATTTTAAAAAGTGAATTTTTTTTGGAAATGTCAAAATTATTTTGAAATTTGGAAACCAAAAGAGAGCCATTATCTCAAACAATCCATAAAAAAATAAAATTTAAAAACACAACTTAAAACATACAACACATCTCAAAACATGTAAACATTCAACACAACAAAACAAGGTGAGCCTCACCCCACCACAAATAAAAAACATTTGTCCTCAAATGTAAATAACGACAATACCCAAAAATTTAAGAAAGATAAACCAAAAGGGGCGAGTGAAAAAGAGATCCTATTTATGCAGCTTCTTCACTCCTCGGGGTATGAGCGCCCAAAATGTCTTCCCCAATAAGACAACTGCTCCTGAAGTGCTACTACTCTAAGTTTCACCACTGTTTTCAGCTGCCCTAGCCTCATACAGTGATATATCTACAATCATTTTGTCTATCTCATGACCTGCCCTGAAGGCATGTATAGCATTAATGAACCCTCGAGACCATGAAGGCACATTAGGGTAGTTGGGAATTAATTTTTTGGCCTTGGCTTCCTTGGTGTAATTTTTTTGTCTAGCTATTGTACTTTCTTTGAATCGTCTCTAAACTCTCGTGCTCTTATGTGTTTGGGTGGATCATTTCTCCCTGCGACTTTTGGTTTAACCATTTCTACCAAAACTTCGTTGACACGTTAGGTAGTAATATAGATAGGGGGCAAGAGAGGTTTTAACTATATATTCACTTTGCCAAGCTAATTTGTAACTTGTTGATTCTGTTAGAGTTGTCATTAAAAAGATGCACAAATTATCAGGGTGCAGACAAAGGGAGAACAAAGAATCTTTTGAGGAGTCGCCAAGTGCATTTTGTAACTCAAGTTGACCATAGAAAGTTGTAAATCAACCAGTACATAAAGCATTCAGTTAAAGGCGAAATGGTGGCATTAAGACAAACCGCCGAGCATTTCGGCGAGTTACACTCAGCTCGCCAAACAGTCCAACATGCCTATTTCCACTCCATTCTTTCAAATTCGAACCCTCAACACCTGATAATGCAATTTAAACCTTTACAACATCAATTTTAACAAAGACCCAAAGCATTTCCGCAATCCCAACACAAAATAATTCAGCTCAAAGCACATGCGAGAGAGATTTTACAAACTACACAGGAAATATCGAGGAATGATTGAAAAAATATGCTATCCCATCAACTTAGACACTTAGCAAAGTTTTGGTACTATCAATCATTATCTAAATGAGTAGAAATTTTGATAAAATAACTGAGGGGTTCGGTTACTAACCTTTGGTGCTTAATTAAATTGTA
Organism: Solanum peruvianum; assembly: GCA_027705065.1. Classification (NCBI taxonomy): domain Eukaryota; kingdom Viridiplantae; phylum Streptophyta; class Magnoliopsida; order Solanales; family Solanaceae; genus Solanum; species Solanum peruvianum. The sequence continues at coordinate 25,007,161 of JAKWJD010001759.1, forward strand.
ATGACATGCTAGGCAACTATCCTATCAATATCCGAGCACAATCTGACACTTAAAATATTTTAAAAAATACAAGAATAATAACAACTAAAGTGCGAGTGTGAGTTTGTAAAATAAATGAAATGAAGGGAAAGTTTTGAAATAGAACTTTTAAGCCAGGTGCCTGTGACCGTGCAACTCCCTTTAATCTCCGAGTGTCTATGTTATTCGCCAAACACAACATAAGTTCTATATATTTCCCATGTCATGTCGGCGGTCTATATTTAGTTTGCTCAATTAATCAGTGAGACTCTAATAATCTCTCCGCTGCGCCGAATCTTAAAGGCTCTATCTTTGAGGGGTATCAAATCAAACAACTGGAGTAATTGACAACGCCAAACTTGTCGGCATTCCGTCGAAATGACCTGTTCTTGTCACCTTGCAACTTTACGCTTACTTTTTTTCCTTCGCCTGCACATTCAACACACTATTAATTTTATCAATAAAATAAAAAGTAATTAAAGGGTCTTTGGTTGCCTCCCAAATGGTGCCTTAGTTAATGTCGTGGCACGACACAAGTCAGTCTTCAGGTTTCACTCTTTTGGTTAGCCGTACTGTCACTAGGCATACCCCCTTGTTGTCTTGGGTTGAGATGAGATGTGGCCTATTTGGGTCTCTAACTGCTTGATTAAGATCGAATGAAAGGTGACGATCTGACTAAGGGTGGACACATCTTCTTTCATGCCTTTTAACATTTTGTCTAACCCTTCAACTTTGTTAAGGATATGTGAGAGAATATTCTCAAACCTACCACCTTATGGTTCCTTGGGCTTTTCTCACTTATGGGAGACACATATCTATCCTTCTCCATATCTTTCCAAGTTAGATTCCAATCTATCCATTCATAGTCTCTATCCTTCTTCTCTGGACCAACTTTGTTTACCACTCTACCATGGGTAGTTCGAGCGGTAACCACCACCTTGGTTTGCTAAGAAATTCACCTCCTAACTGTATAAAGCTTCAAATTTCATGTCATCAGGATTTTTACTCCCAACTCCCACAACATTGATGTTATGGATGCCTACTCCCATGACATTCTTTGGCGGAATATCAAGATGCGTCATGATCTTGGTCATATTTAGGTCCCTTTCATTGTCTTTTTTGATCTGCTTTATATGACTGAAGGGTGACCACAGAAACTTGGCCTTCGCGAGTGTACCATGCCCTATTGATGGTTGTCATGCCATCCATAAGTTGTACATCCACCGCGTATGGCTACTGCATTAATCCTCCTGGTGAGAGTTGGTCAGCCACCCCTTTTTTCTCCAAGTCTAAGCTCCGATAAAAGTATTTGAGGAGGAACTTATCGGGAAGACCATGTGTTGGGAATTTAAGCACCATTTTTAAAAATCGGTGCCAAGTTTCATTCAAGGGTTCTCCATTCAAATGCTTGAATTCTTGGATGCTATCCCGAATGATCATCATCTTATAAGGGGGAAAGAAACGTATGTTGAAATATGTAACCAGTTCCTCCCATAAAGTAATTGAGTTGTCTGGCAACTCATCTAACCACTTGCAAGCTTCGCCTATTAACAAGAAAGGGAATAGTATCAGTCAAACTTAATCCTGAGAGATGGTTGTAAATGGAATGGTCCACACACATCTACAAAATTTCGTAGGTGCTAATGTGGGTCCTCGTGAGCTAATTCACTTAAAAGTCCCTTTTGCTGCAAAAGTTGCAACATGATACTATTTTGTGGAATATTGTGTTTCCTTCTGCTAGGGATAATTGGATGGACTCAACACCTCCCACTAGTTGTGGGTCATTGACATTGGGCTCCTAAACATCGTTTAGATTTCCAATGTCGTCCTTATGGCCTACCTTATTATCATCGATACTGTATATATTCATGCTTTCTAGGGATCTTCAACAACAAATAAAACAATAGTAAATGTTAAATTAGTGAAAACTATACAACCAAAAACTAAACCTATAAGTAATTACATTTTCACCTGACACCACTCCTCGGAAGCGACACCATTTTGATTCTTTGCATGTTTTATAGCTCGTAGTCAACGACAGTAGCCTGCAACTATGATGTTGGGGTCGATCCCACAAGAAAAATGATTTAGACTTAACTGTAACCTATTATTACTTCTATTTAGTCAAGTCCTTTCCGACAATAAGTAACAAACATGAGGTTTTTAAGCAATAAATGTAATTAGCTATTTCTAAATAAACAAGTGACAGGTTGACAGATTTTACTTTTATCAAGTTATGAGAGTAACTAGGGCATAAGTGTTCCCCACAAGTTCATAACGCGTTAATTCGAGCTATAACAATCCTTTCCTAGTATCTTGCATGCAAAGTGGTAAGTTATGTATCCTTACTTCCTTGGTCCGGCAACTAGGAAATTTCACTCTGCACCTTGGTCCGGCTACGTGTGTACGCTTTGCTAAATCTTACCTTTACCTCATATAAAGCATCATAATCGACGTATGACTTAGTTCTTACTTAGCACCAATCGACTTTAGCAAATTATATGGTGTACACTAAATCTACGTTGATAATTCTTTTCTTATTATCTATCTCCTCGGTCCGACAAGTAGCAACAAGGCGAGTTTAACGCGTGTACTCGTTAAAAAGACTTCTGAACGAAAGAATTATCAATACAAGCAAGACACTATTCTAGAATTGTTATTTTAGCTAGTTTTTACCTTGTAAACTACCATGGTTCCCACAACTCTAGCTATGGATTTATTTACCCATGTTAATAATCACACATTTCATATTAGTTTGATAAGAATTCATGTACTTACTTTGGTGATATTCAAGAAAACCCAAAAAAATGCTTGAATTAATCAACAATCTTGCAATAAATGATTTCCGCAAAATAGAATAATTTCCCAAAATCACAAGTTCACAATGAGAACAATAAAATCTAAAAAAATACCCAAGAGTCTTACCCCAAAAATGAGGTTTTTTACAAGTATTTATAATAATAGAGTCCTAACAAATGAGGGAAATCTATTTGAGGAAAATCTGCTAAATAACCGCGTCTGAGTCGACGACCTAGATGACGGACCGTCGAGGCCACGACGGACCGTCATGGTCCTCCGTCATTCCACACTTAGCTTCTTTTAAAGATGGGTACTTGGGCTACTTTCTGTTGATGATGACAGATGTGTAGGACGGTCCATCTTGACCGTCGAGAGCCTCCGTTCCCCCACACGTAGTAAGAATTTCCCAATCTTCATTCAGCATCATTTCCTTCATACGATGGTAGCCACCTACGGACCGTCGAGGGGTCGACGGACTATCGATGGCTCCGTAGGTAGTCACTTCTACAGTTTCAGCACAATTCTTCTGTGTTTTTATTCTGGACAGATTTCCTGCAAACAAAGAGAAAAATACATTAAAACTAATACAAAAAGGCCTTAGACAGACACTAAACCTAAGGAGAAAGCATTAAAAAATACCGTGAAACCACAGTACATCAACACCCTCAACTTAAATTCGATTTTTGTCCTCAAGAGACACACTATGACTCCCCACAAAATCTTTGTACACGAGTATCCTTATTTTAGCTTTCGCAATCATCTGGCTATCAATCCCAATTATTTTTATTATGTTTATGCATGCTATCCACTATTAGGCTTGCTCATGCGGATCAAACCATGACATAGACTCACCATACATCGAAACCTATCTCTTTTGATCTCTCACTAAGGAACCAATTTTATGATACTGCAACTAGTGTCCTCACTTCAAAACAACATCCTCCTTTTTCACACAATGATTTCAGTTTGAGTATAAGGATTATTTTTCCACACTCTCTCTCAGAACAACTTCACACCTTATTTATAGTTATTGCCATAGGCTTGCCCTTATTTTCACTACTTCAAGTTCACCATAATAGACTCTTAGGATCACGATAGGACTTTCTTAACTTGTAACTTAGGCTCAGGGTCAGGTAGGGTCCATTTAGATGTATTTTAGTGACTTATTGCCCTCCTTGAAATAATGGCTAAGCGTCCTACATTTGTATCGCTTTATTCCTCCCTATTTCTTAACTTTCTTGTATTTTTTCACCTTGTTATTCTCCCTTATTTCTTGTTTTGTGTTAGTGACTCTTTTCTTTTCTTGCTTGTATTTTCACATTTTCAATTTTTTTTATTTTTTTTATAACTTTTCTTGAGTCACTTTTCTTTTGTTCTTTCTCTCTCTTTATTCTTTCAACCCTACTTTCCAGAGCATTCCTCATAATAGCCATCATCAACTCATGGCTTTGCCATGAGTAAAGGTACACAATACCCAAAGTTGGGTCAGGTCCACAGCAAGGTTGTTTTCTACATTAGCCACCCTTAACTTATTCTTTTGACATAAGCTGAGGTGCACATCTCCAAGGAGGGACAAGGCCAACACATTGTTGCCAGAAAAGATTAGTTGGAGTGAAAAATAAAGGTCTATTTTAAGCTCAAATCATTTTGATCAAGAAGGATTAATTTCATTAAGTTTTCAGGTATTTTAGGCTAAATATTGGCTTCATTATTTTAGCTAGTCTTTACCTTGTTAATTACCCATGGTTCCCACAATCCTAGCTATGGATTTAGTTACCCAAGTTAATAGTCACACAATTCATATTAGTTTGATAAGAATTCATGTACTTACTTTGATGAGATTAAAAAATAACCTAGAAAATTACTTGAATTAATCAAAAAGCTTGTAATAAACGATTTCCGGAAAATAGAATAATTTCCTAAAATCACAAGTTCACAACTAGAACAATAAAATCTGGAAAAATACCAAAGAGTCTAACCCCAAAAACAAGGTTTTTACAAGTATTTGTAATAATAGAGTCCTAACAAAAGAGGGAAATCTACTTAAGGAAAATATGCCCAAAAATCGCGTCTGAGTCGATGACCTAGATGACGGACCATCAAGGCCACGATACCGTCGTGGTCCTCCGTCGTTCCACACTTAGCTTGTTTTAAAGATTGGTACCGGGGCTACTTTCTTTTGACGATGACGGATGTGCAGGATGGTCCATCTTGACAGTCGAGAGCCTCCATAGCCCCATACTTAGTTAGAATTCCCCAATATTCATTCAACATCTTTTCCTTCATACGACAGTGGACACCTACGGAACGTCGAGGGGTCGACTGACCGTCGATGGCTCCGTAGGTAGTCACTTCTACAGTTTCAACACAATTCTTCCGCATTTTCATTCTTGACAGATTTCCTGCAAACAAATAGAAAAATACATTAAAACTAATACTCACTAAACTTAAGGAAAAAGTATTGAAAGTACCATGAAACCACGATACATCAAATATGGGAACCATCCTCTTCTGAGTCGACAATTTGAGAGGGAGATTGTCCTCATCTGTGTCACTGAGTCAGATGATGGTTATCGACCAACATTAGGGGCTTGGTCGAACACGGATATGAGAACCACCAATCATCTCTTCCAAGCATTGTTCATCTTGTTTGTGCAACATATTTTCCCTCATTTGTGTTAGACTCCCAACAACTACTTTTTCATTGGCAGCAATAAGGTTGGATTAGATGACTTATTTTCGAGAAGGTATCCCTCAAATAAATGGTCAGAGAGAATTTCAGAATAGGGACTAGGTTTGTTTGAGGGGGTAGGGTTGTTTAGGTCAAAGAGTGAGTGGAGTTAGGAGGACTGGTTTTTATCAATGTTGATAGGAGATATGGCCAAAATTTTGGATGGAGACAAGGGATCAAAAGATGTGTGGAATCTTAATGGGTCTATTTTACATAGATAATCTAGCACTTTGTTTGAGAAATATGGAGATTGAGACATATTGTTTAAGATGAGGAGATGAGAAAAGTCATAGAGAAGATGAGATAGATAGATAGATAGAGAGATATATGGTTTTTGTGAATGACTTACACAAATGGTATTTGAAATGTGAGGAGATGGTATGAAGAAAAGTCTATAAAAAGAACTTTAAATGATGTGTCAGGTCCCTAAGTAGACGCATCTCTTGGATTTAAAGCCATCAGACAACGTTTAAAAGAGCCGATGACTGACACGTGGAGATCTCGAAGGTTCTCATTAGACAGTTTAAAACAAGTTTAAAAAGTGCTTACTTTGAGAGGGACCAGGTCCTAACTGCATGTGAAATACGATTTCTGAATGGTTCTTGCCATTCTTTGCTCTTGTGCTATCCATAGGTGTATACATGTAGCAGGTACATAAATGATCTCACTTAAGCAATGCATTACAAGTAATGAGGATACCTTCCCTCCATATTATAACCAAAACAAGGATTAGAGTTTTTTTGGTCGTTGCAGGTTCATCATTCCCAGCTTCAGACAGTTGTTTTCAAATTGATCATTGCTAAGAGCTTTGGTGAAAATATTCACAATCTGATCTTCCGTCAAGCAATATTTCATGATGATGTTCCCCTTTTCAACACATCTCTTAAGTAGTGATGCCTGACATCTATGTGCTTTGTTCTTTTGTGCTGAACTTGATTCTTTCCCATGTTTACTTTACCGATGTTGTCACACATGAGGGGAATAATGTTGATATGGATTCTAAAGTCCTCCAGTTGTTGATTGATCCAAAGGAGTTGGGCACAATACGAAGCAACAATTACATATTCAGTATTTGTTGTTGAGAGGGGTACTGAGTTTTGCTTCCTGGTTTCCAACAAGATGAGTGAATATCCAAGAAATATGTCATTCCAGAAGTTCTCTTTCTGTCTACCTAATGCCCTGCAAAGTCAGCATCTTCATATCCTACTAGTCCAAAAGAGTCACTTGCAGGATAAAATAGGACCATGTCCTTTGTTTTCTTTAGATACCTAAGGATTTGCTTAGCTGCCTTTAGATGAGATTCCCAGGGACATGCTTGGAATCGTGCATACATTCCTACACTGAAGACAATATTCAAAACCTGCTTGCTATCAAATATAAGGATTCAATAATACCTATGTACATGGTTTGATTCACCAATGGATCAACCTCATCTGCTCCCATTTTGGAGTTTATACCCATTGGGGAATCAATAGGTTTGGAATCCACCATATGAAACTTCTTTAGCAATTCTCTTACATACTTCTCCTGACAAATTGAGGTGCTACTTGAGTTTAACTTGATTTGCAGACCTAAGAAGAAGTTAAACTCTCCCATCATGCTCATCTCGAATTTATTTCACATGAGATTGGAAAATTCTTCACAAAGATATTCAGAGGTAGCTCCGAAGATGATATCATCCACATACACTTGGATGATGAGCAGTTCTTGTTCTCTTTTCATCATAAACAAGGTGTTGTCAATTTTCCCCCTCTTGAGCCCATTCTTTATCACGAACTTTGACAACCTTTCATACAAGGCTCTAGGTGCCTGCTACAGTGCATACAAGGACTTGTTGAGTTTTAACACATGATCTGGAAGGTTGGCATCCTCAAATTCCAGTTCGTTGTTTAACGTACATTTTTTCTTTCAGATCACCATTCAAAAAGGCATTTTACATCCATTTGTAAGAGCTTGAAACCCATGAATGCTGCAAAGGCTATAAGGATTATCAAAGCCTCCATTCAAGCAACAGGGGTAAACATCTCGTCATAGTAGATGCCTTCCTCCTAATTATAACCTTGAACAACTAGTCTGGACTTGTTTCTAATAATAAATCCACTTTCATCAACATTATATTTTAACACCCACCTGGTCTTTATGATGGTGCATCTAGGTCTTGGGATCAGGTACCACAGGTTGCTCTGCTCGAACTGATGTAGTTCACCTTACATAGAGTTTACGCAATCAACCTTTTTTTTTTTTACGTTTTTAGGCTCAAGGGGATGAGATAAATTGTGCTTCCATCCTGATTTGGGGTTGATCCGTCCGTTCATCTTGACCTTTAGAATCATTATTCTAAGGAGGATGAGTTTCCTCTTTATTTTCATCATGGGAAGGACTAGGTCCTATAGTAGGATGGTTGTCTTCTTTCACCTTCTCAGATGGACTAGGATCAACAACATGGGATTCCAAATTCACTTCAGCTTCAATCCCATTAACTTCATTATCTTGTGCCTTGAAAAACTCAAATAGATCATCATCGTTCTTTATCTCCGTGCTCTTTAGATCACCACTTTCAAAGACAACAAAACCACTTTTATCAATACATAGTATTCTTTTGTTGAAAATTCTATAAGCTTTGCTTGATGATAGTACCCTACAGAGAATCTTTCATGCTTATAGGATCAAACATTCGTAGATCATCTTTGCCATTTTTTTGCACAAAGAACCTGCACCCAAAAGGCCTTAGATAGCTTAGCTTTGGTTTCTTACTATTGAGTAGCTCATAGGGTGTTTTTTTAGAAGATACCTAATCAAACATCTGTTTATCACATCACAAGCAGTATCGATTGCCTCAGGATAGAAGTTTTGAGGAAGATCTAACTCAATGAGCATGATTTTGGCAATTTCTACCAGATTTCATTTCTTCCTTTCCACCACTCCATTTTGTTAAGGTGTTCTGGGCGCTGAGAGTTATGATTGATACCATTCTCTACACAGAAGACATCAAGCTTCGCTTTTTCAAAGTCAATTCCATGGTCGGACCTGATCCCAACAATCAAGTAATTTAGCTTGGTTTGAATCATTTTGAAAATATCATCAGCACATCAACAGCCTCGGACATTGACTTGAGAAACATAGTCCACGTGAATCTTGTATAGTCATTTACGACCACCAGGATGTAAGTCTTTCTATTGCGACTCTGGATTTTCACAGATCCACACAAATCCATATGTATTAACTCAAGGACCCTTGAATAACTTACCCACTTCTTTAGTTTGAATGAGGATCTTGTTTGTTTCCCTTTGACACATATATCACACTCTTTGCTGTCCACTTAACTTAAACTTTGGCAGACCACGGACCAGGTCGCTAGAGACAAGCTTGTTCAGTAGAGAAGAGCTCACACGACTTAGCCCCATATGCCAAAAGTCAGCATTTTCACTTTGAGCACTTAGGCATGTCAAATTAGCTCCATGAGTTGTTTATAGTTCTCCCACATACATGTTTTTCCTCCTTCTAGCCATCGGGATCACCTTTTTTTTTGTAGACAAACAGGTGACAATGCATTTATCTGACAAAAACTTGATTTCATTCCCTTATCGCATATATGGGAAACACCAAGGAAACTGTATTTTAACCCACTCACATAGTACATATTTTCAATGGAATCTTCAAGAGATTTTCCAACACTCCCAACTCCAAGAATATACCCCTTCTTTCCATCGCTAAAAGAGACCTCCACCTTGAAGTGCCTTGAGTGAAATAAAGTTTTTGGTGTTTACAATCATTTTATTTGAGCAACCACTGTCCGTAAACCAGCACTTGTTGCTACTTCCTTCACTCACCTATAACAAGCATTACTTATTAGACTTGGGAACCCACTTCAATCTGAGTTCCTAGTAGACTGATAAGGCTTGTAATGAGAATTTTTTTGCCCAATGAGGCATATTAGTTCTTTTCATGTTCAAGGCCTTACGAACAAGAGAATGTCCCTCCTTTTAGTAGTTTTTTGTCTACAAGATTTAACAGTGGGATTAGGTCCCCCTTGCTGAGCCTTTTTATGTCTAGAATAGATAGAGAATTTCTCTTGTGAGGTCTTCCAGGAAGGAAAGTCCCCTTTAGATGGACATTACGACCACATTGAAGAAACAATAAATTTTCTGAAACAGATACATATTTGTTGTAGGGGTTGTAGGGAGGAGTAAGGTTCACACTTCCCAACCCCTTTCTATGATAGTTGCTTTGACTGGTGATGTTTGAGATCAGTTTGGTGGAGCTGGTCAATTTTAGAGAAGTTTGAAGTTCTTCCTTATGACGGACCAGGTCCCTCTGTATATAATCAATTCTTTTCTAGGCTAAGGCAAGTCTAGTCTCAATATCATTCACATTGCTTTCTAACTCTGGTTGCAGGTTAGTGGCTTCCGCTTTATTTATCATGATTTCTCAATTAATTATATCCAATTTCTCCCTAAGTTCTAGTTTTTTTGGATTCTAGAACCGTCACTTGTTCCTCAAAAACTGATATTTGAACGACCATCACCCTCTTATGTTTATGCAGACTATCGAGACTGATGTTCATAGAGTCTTTTTCAGTGCTTAACTCTATAATAGAGTCAACCAAGGCATTTGTTAGTTTCCTTAGCCTTAGAACAGAGTAAGTATTTTAGTTTTTCTTAAGGTCAAAGAGGATTACCTATTGTTCACCATCTGATTTTGCCATGAAGGAAAACAACCCGTCAAACACATTTGCATCATCTTAAATAACCAACATGGATGCATCATCAGGGCATTCTGATTCTCCTGATTCACTTGAATATTCTCCCAATGCAACAAGAGCTTTCTTCACGATGTTGTTAGCTACAACTTTCCTTGCAACTTTATCAAGGACCAGGTCCCTTCTTTTGTATTTTTTGCCTCTAGGATTATGAGACTCTTTGTTTTCAGCTTTAGCCATCGAATAGTCTCTCATAAAGTGCCCAACCTCTCCGCACTTGTGACAAATGTCACTACCAGTTATAGTTCGAGGAATATTCCCCCCTTTCATGTACCTCCCATGTTTTCTCACAATTTTCTAATATGTCTTGGCGAGATAGACATTTTTATCTTCTTCACTATATTTTTCACCTGATGAAATTTTGAGGACTAGTGGCTTGTCCTATTTAGCATCCTTCTTTGCGATGTCCTGCTTTCTTTTCATCTCATGGGTTTTATGATTCCCAATTAGAGCGTCAATTGTCAAAACTTTCAGATCCTTAGCCTCAGTAATAGCAATCAATTTAACTTGCCCAAGACGTATGAATGATTTGAAGCACTTTCCTAACTTGCTTACTTGTGATGGTAGGTTCACCTAGACTTCGTAGCTCATTGGTTATGGAGGAGAGTTTTGTATGCATATCATGAATAGTTTTGCCTTCTTTCATTGTGAAATTCTCATATTGGTGTTCAATATGTCAACCTTTGATTCCTTCACCTACTTTATTCCCTCATGTGTAATCCTGAGGCAATCCCAAATTTCTTCCGTTAATTCACATGCAAAAATCCGATTGTATTCTTCATCACCAATGCCACACACCAACAACTTCTTTGCATTGTAGCTTTTCTCAGTCTTCTTTTTGCCTGCTTCGTTGTACTGTTGCGAGTCTTCGGAACAACTTTTTTAATTTCACCATCCTTCACTTCAGTAGTAGGAATAAATGGTCCATCCAACACTATAACGAATAGCTTGATGTCTTAAGCCATCAGATAGTCGTGCATCCTTGTTTTCCACCAGTAATAGAACTGACCATTAAAACATGGTAGTCGTGTTGATGATTGTCCCTCTTCTAGGCTCAACGGAGCAACCATTCTTTGGCATGAGTATGTTTCTTGGTGTTAACCTACTCTGATACCAATTGATAGAATATATGCGTCCACTACCAGTCAACGGACCAGATCCCTTGACTGAACCAGTTCGATAACGCAGAGTAAATAACAACAATAATACAACACAAGCAGCTTACGTGGAAATCTCCTTGCTCAAGGGAGTAAAACTACAACCTGTTGTACAAGATTTTCAAATGCTTCACTAATATTCCTTAATCAAAAGTGAATCCAGTTACAACCAATGTGAGAAAAAGTTATTAATCTCATGCCAAGTAATCACCTTTTTACTTGAAAAGTCTAAGTAGATACAACACTTCCCACTAAGCTATCACCCTTAGACAACCTAGGTTTTTTCTAAGCAGATACAGCACCGCCCACTAAACTACCTAAACCTAGATGATTTAGAATTTTACTAAGCAAATACAACACTGCCCACTAAATCAGTTATCTCTAACTAATTTTGACTTTTGCACTAAAGGATTATCTGAATCCTTTATAGATGTAGGATCAAATTTACAATATATGTTTAAAAGAATTAATCCTAAGACCACTAAGCGTGTAGCTCTATCTAATTCTAGTTTGATCTTGAGGATGAATCGTCACTTCAATATTAGCCTTTGAAAGTGTTCTTGAGGATGAATCGTCACTTCAATATTAGCCTTTGAAAGAGTTCTTTAGAGTTTTTTCACTTGAGTATTAGTCGTTGAGAGTCTTGAACTCAGGTGAAAGTTTAGCTAGATAGTTGTTGGAAACCAACTTCAGGGATTCAAGGTGACTTAGAAACTCTAATCTGGGAAAGTGAACACACCTTCCCTTCACTTTCTCTGAGTAACTAAATGTACCGGAAAACATACAACTCAATTTTCTCAAATTCGGCATTTTTGTCAAACTCATTTGTGCATTTTGACCATGAGAGAGACGTGGAGCGGAAAAGGTTTCCAAATAACCTAATTGAGAGTTAGAAACTGATTCACCCAAGATCTCTTGCAAACTAAATGAAGCACGATTGTTTAAAAATAAATGCCTCAGTTTGATCATCTTCACAATAGAAGAAGGTAATATCACTTCTCCTCATAATCCTCTTACCACAGAATTTTCAAGATTCCAAAGCTTAGCTATAAATGATGGAATAGACTTTGCATTAGTTTGAACAACAAAGTACCTGAAATGAATTAGAGACTGTACTTCACCAAGAAAAGTGCCCACACTGCTGAAAGACTCCAAATCCAACACTTGAACATGTTTGAAGCTGTCAAAGATGAAGGAAAAATAACGAGGCCATAACAAGTTATCCGGGTCTATAACTTTGAACGGTAATGAATGAACATTTGAGATACATAGCCACCAAAGATCAATCTTATCTTGGTAAGAATGGATGAACAACCGGCAGTCTTGAGGATTTTCAGGAAGCAAATCATCTGCCCTAAATCAGATAAAAAGGAAAAGAAACAGCAAATACATTACGATTAGAGTTGATATTGTTTGGTTAAGGAAGTCTTATCGCTTAAGTAATTCTCAGTACCTGCTCATTTGGTTAAGGAAGTTTTCTTGCTTGGAATTTTCTTAGCGGAAATTGTGCAAGAGATCATGAATGCGACATCTTTTCACATTATAATTGGGTATCTCCTCCATGACCATTACTAGATTTTTACTAATAACATCTTCCAATAAATCTTGTGCGGTTTCTGTTCGTTTTTCCTTATTTGCTGGTATAAACCCTTCAGCCTACCATAACCTAGTCAATTTTGAGACATGAATATTCTTTCCCTTTAAGAGTCCTCCAAAATAGAGAAAGCAAGGCTTCAGATGATGTGGTAAATTGTTATAACTGAATCCAATTAAAGACATACTTTCTTCCAACCTACCAATATTTTTGGAACGTAGACTTTCTTCTACTTGTTCCCACAACTTTTATTCTCTTTCTCTTTTAGAAAACCAGCAACTAACACAACGAAAAGTGGCAATTCGCCACAACTTTTTTTCGATTTGATATCCCACATCTACAAGTTCAGGTGGACTACTCTCACCTTGAAACAAATCTTCTTGTAATAATATCCCACTTTCATCATCTTTGAATAAACGAAGATGATGGGGATTACTTTCACGTTTAACATAATTGGCAATGTCACTCAGCCAGGTTGTTATAATAATTCTACTCCTACTCTGAGCATGCTTGAAGAACATATATAAATTGTCCCATGCTGTTTAATCTCACACATCATCTATAAGAATTAAGAATTCTTGGTTAACAAAACTTGATGCAGCTTATAAGCTAATTCACAATCATCTGTTTCAATACGATCAACAGGCTCAAGAACATCATTTAATATGGTAAGAAGCAACTCTTTACATGAATATACTTGAGTTACACGACACTTGGCGTGAACATCAAAGTGAGGGATAAGTATGAGATCATTGTATATCTTCTTGTCAAGAGTGTTTTTCCAATTCCAGGCATACCAACTATGGAGTTAATACCTAGCTGAGACGATCCTCTGTGAAAGTGCTGCTTTATTTTGCCCATTCATGTGCTTCATGGGAACCCTGTATTTCTTCATTTTCTCTTGGAGTACACGCTGATAATGATGGATATAGATTAATGGGGGGCTTTGCAACTTCATGCATTGTCACACCTATCTTCTTTCTGTTCCAAGTCTCACTAACAACTTCATTTAAAAGCTTAATCATCATACCATATCATATATTACTACAAGTGGGAAGTTTCCAAAGTGAAAAAATGAATAACCATTTGATCCTCTACTAAATAAAACTTTTATAACTTTATATAGATATATATATATATAGATATATATATATATATAGATATATATATATATAGATATATATATATATATATATATAGATATATATATATATATATATATATATATATATATATATATATATATATTCTTATTCTCATTTTATTAACCTTTCAAATTTCTCACACAAATTAAAAAATACAAATGAATAATTATTCCTTAAAGACAAGAAATTATAAATTCATGTATCTTTTGAAGTTAGATTTCTCTTTCTTGATTTCCAAATATACTATGAATATATTTATCCACGAATACTTTCATTTGATATTTTCATGATCATAAAATAATTATGCTGTAAAATTCTATTTGTAAAGGTTGTATATTTATATCTTAGACCAGCATATACAACTACAATATTAAGTTCAATTCTACCAGCGAGGTTTGGAGAGAATAGGCTGCATGCAAATGTTATCTTTATCTGAATAGGTAGAGGTGTTTTTTGATAGACCATTGACTCATAATAAGGAGGAGGAGGAGGAGGAGGAGGAGGAGAGACAACCTCTACTATCTACTCGTCTTCCACCATAATATGTGTTGGTGTGTCCTCCACGACATCCTATATAATGTCATGTCCTCGGTAAGGTGAAATTGTGTTATGTTTTGTCTAATCATGTCTCCACATACCCAAACCACATGTCTTGTTCCTCCACCGAGACCACTCTCATATTGTCCTAGATATCTTAATTTTTAATACTATCATTCCTAGTATTGTTACACATTCAAAGGGACATCCTCATCTTCACCTTCTGGACATGAGATAATTCATTGACTGACCAACATTCTGCCTCATACATCATCGTAGTTCTAACCACCACTTTGTAGAACTTGTCTTTAAGTTAATGTAATTGCACCATCTTATCAACTCTATATGCAAGCTTCAATTTTATTCAACTAGCACCAATATAATGTGTAACATCGCTATCAATCGCCCCATCTTCTTGAATAATAGATATATACTTGAAAATTTTCCTCTTTGTGTCTGCTTGTCTATTAGGTCCACACTATTCTCATGTTCTATGTTATTGAACTTGTGATTGGTTCTGTTCAACCTGAAGCCTTTAGATTCTAAGCCGTGTCTCCACATCTCTCTTGCTTAGAATTAACTTTTGCTCCAGTCATGTCAATTAGAACTATATCATCCACAAATAATATATTCCTTGCCACCTTATCATGAACTCCTATATAGATACCTTTAAATACATATTAGATTGTACTCGTAGCAAGGGGTTATGGATTTAGAAATTATGGTTGATTATTTATTTTTAATCATGAAAAATTTTATGGATACCAAGTGCTTCGAAATTGTGGGTGCTTAATTATTTTTGATCATGAAAAATTTTATGGATAACAAGTGCTTAGTTAATATATTTTTATGAATTACTAGTTTTTCTATACAAGTAAAATACTGTCTGAATTCAAAATTAATGTGTGATTGACTTCTAAAAAGCACATGTGCCAGTTCTTGTTCTTAGCCTAAAACCCCAATCACATTTGTGTGTTGTTACTAAGTGCTTAGTTAACAATGAGATTGTGTTAATGAAGGCACACCTTATATATTCTTGGATAATATCCTCTCAGAAGTTGAGTTAGGCTCAAATATCATATCTTCATAATTATATTTGTGTGTTTAACTTCGGAAAATCACATGCATCCTTTTTCATCTTAAGAAAAATTGGCTTACAATGATCAACAAACATGAACATATATGATTACTTGATTACTATTTCTTATAGACGACTGTTTGAGGTACCTTGGCAAGATTTGAATAGATAGAATGTTAGTGGAAAAATTATAGCATCAAATATCTAGCTCTTTTCGACTAGCTTGTTCAATCTTTAGGCATCTAGGTGAAACCCCAAGTTAATTAACTCCACACAAATAAAGCTGATTAAGTCAAAACTAGGGGAGCTGGTAAAAAAGTGGCTTTACTCATTAGTCTAAATTATAGAATTAAAATTGGAAATTAGTGATGGAAATTAGGACACTAAAAATGATTTATTGCTTGTAACTCAAAGAGTAAGGTCACTAAAACATCTACTATAAGCCTCCAAAAGTTAAAGATCCGCACAAATTTTAAGTGGAAAAATTATAGCATCAACTATCGAGCTCTTTTCCATCAGCTTCTTCATTCTTAGGCATCTAGGTGAACCCCCCACCTTCCTGAGTTAATTAACTCAACACGAAGAAAGTTGATTAAGTCAAAACTAGGGTAGGGAATAATAAAGTGGCTTTACTCATTAGTCTAAACTATAGAAGTAAAATTGGAAATTAGTGATGGAAATGAGGACATTGGAATGGAAAAAAATGTTTTATTGCTTGTAACTCAAATATTAAGGTCACTAAAACAACTACTTTAAGCCTCCAAAAGTTAAAGATCCCCAAATAATTTGAGTTTAATATATAACTAGTCATTCCTGGTTACGTGTTTATAGTTTATAACTATCAATACAATACATTAGGGTTTATTATTAAAGATCTTATTACTATATATAGACAACTAGGTAAATTACCTACGCTTTGCGCAGTGGTGAATTGCATCAATAATCTACTTCTGAACATTTGATAATATAAGTCTTTACGAGTAGATATAGCCCTACGATTAATTGTCAAGAATATTTTATCCAATGATTAAATGAAATACTTTTTTAATCTTAAAACCAAAAAGATTTGATACTAAGTGTTTATGCATTTGGTTAATAATTGTTCATTTTGCTATTGTTATTCATCATCAAAGTCTTTAGAAAAGATATGTAATTGTTTCATTGTATATATTTTAATCTTTTTTTGGTTTCTCATCCGATGTCCGGAGCCCACATTGGAGCTCTGACTAAATCTGGATCGCGTACTGCAGGGCTCATTCTGGCGTGGCCCTCCCAAGAGGATTTTCTCCATTCCCATGGCTCGACCCCGAGACCTCTATTTTCAAAAAGCACTACAGACATTTTATTCATTAATTCCAGAGTTTTCTCCTATTCAAGGTCTCTACATAAGAATCTAAATATTATACATTTTATATAATTAGTTGTGTTTGATAAGTTAATTTAAATTTTAAAACGTATCTCTTGGAGTTCAATTAAATAACGTATGTCTCTCAAATAATTTTGATTAAATGATGTCTTGACAAGTTCATTATTCAAAATCATTCGTAGTGACACTACTTTGATAGCCAAAAGACATATTTTGTTGTTTATGTTTCCATCAATAAGGTTAAAACTTTAGTTTTTTTATGACTTTTAACCTAATGTTTATAAAGAGATAATTATTTATTTAATTAATATGAAATCATCCTTCTTTGAGAGGTAATTCATTAACTCCACTCCAACATTTGAACCTCAAACTTTTGAGTAAGGATGAGTAATATACTTATCATCCAACTACATTCCTTTTTTTTTTTGGATGTCCCTAATCGATTGAATGTTTCCATAAGATAGAAAGTTCAATAACTTAAACTCCAAGGTAGTGTGGAACCACCATAACTTCTGAACAATCAAAATTTCCTTCGCGTACATCCCATGGATCTTGAAGACACTAAAAAGTCTGTAGATCAAAGTTATTTATTTTACAAGTTAAAGAACTCTAATCCACATGGCACCAATAGTCTAATGATTACATCAAACTCTTGATTAACATATCTTTACTTTAACATAATGATCAAAAGCATAAACATAAACAACAAAGTTTAGAATATGTACACCAAAACAACAATTAACAACATAAGAATAAATTAAAGATTGAAAAAAAAAACATACCATAACAATAGAATGAAACATAAAGGAAAATATTGATCTCATTGAATGCACATTGTTCCCTTAGGGAAATTATTCCCCTCTTGGACCCGAGGTTTAAAAGAATAGATCCTCTCATAATAGATCAAATCTATTCACCAGTGTATTGATACAAAAAATGGTGTCAGTGAGCAACTCAACACAAGCAAAGTACATAAATATTTAATTGTGCAAAAGAAGAAGTTTAGTTCATTGTTTTAAAATGAGAGAAAATCCCTCTATTTATAGACAACAAAGAGTACTGTGAATAAATGTTTATTGGGCCTTATAGAAAAGGTAACAACTTTTTATAAAAGTCACAACTTTTCATAGTCGCAACTTTTCATAAAAGTTGCAACTCTTCATAAATTCGAAAACTTTTCATATAAGACAACTTTTCATGAAAGGGGAAAAATAATTTTGGAAAAATAATAAATTAAAAAGGAAATCCTTGTTTGGGTGGAGCCACGTAGGCGAGCCTAGGGTAATCTTTATATATATATATATATATATATATATATATAAAGATTACCCTAGGCTCGCCTACGTGGCTCCACCACAAACAAGGATTTCCTTTTAATTTATTTTTTTCCAAAATTATTCTCCCCTTTCATGAAAAGTTGTCTTAGATATATATATATATATATATATATATATGTATATATATATGTGTAATATATATATATATAATATATATGTATAGAATATATATAGATATAGATATATTATGTATGTATATATATATATATATATATAGATAGATATATGTAGATATATATATATATAATATATATTATCTATATAGAATATAATATATATATATAATATATATTATATATATATATCTATACATATATATATATAGATATATATATATATATGCTAAATAGTTTAATTCAAGATAAACTCTTTAATTTATAACCCTGAAGAAATAAGATCTAAAGGGATTAGATTTTATATGACCATCATAGATTTTACTAATAAAATGCTTAAGCAATGCAAAGTTATAAAGCGAAAGAAGAAAGTTGAGCTATTAACCTCAATTTCATTTTACAAATGAATGAAATAAAAGAGATAGATTGTTCTTTAAAGTAACCTGTAGTATTTTTTTTCTTGTCTTCTTCTTCAATCTGTCCAATAGCTGTTGATAGTTCATCATTTTTGGTTGTGTCTATTGGATACTAGGTAATTTAATCACGCTTCGTGCGGGCATAAATAATGTTTCTCAGCTTTTGAACAATCTTTCCAAAATATAGACTGCTATAAGAAAAAGAAATATGTTTTTAGAACATTTTAGCAGAAATAAATCATTTGACATTATCACACATCTCAAAAGTTGTAAATATATAATTAATGATAAAATTATCTTGATGTCTAATCATTTCTATATTTTACATTATTTATCATAATGTATGTTTGATGATGTCATTTTCTTTTAAAATTTGAGTATGTTCTAAAGTAGCCATTAAACATCACTTTTTATATTTTTTTGTACATGAAAAATACAAAATCTGATAATTTTATGGTTTGAATAACTCCCTGTGAAAATAAAATCATGTGAAATTTTTAATAATTAATATTATTAATAAATAAGTTATGAACGTTAAAAAATGTACACCACAACAACATAAATAATTTTTTTAGAGACAATCTACTTGTCTGAGGTCAAACGTTTCACTACTTTTCTATTGTTACTTTGTTACTATAACAAAATTATTATTAAAATAACACAAAATAATATTGTTCACCCTTTAAAATTCATTCTTCAATAAACTGCTGCTCTGAAGACCCTTCCAAAAGCTTCATCAATGAAACTTTACAACTTTCTAAAAATATGTATATATAATTGTTGCATTATGAAAGTACAAGTAGATAAAAATGTATACTCTAGGCTCATGTTAAAGAAATATTCTCAAACATTAAAAATTAAAAATTAGTCTAACCTAGATAACTCAAAAGCTCAACAATGACTTGGGTCATGAACAACAATAAATCTATGTTAATAGACATATATTTTGTAGTTTAAGATATTACTTTTATTTTGAGTAGATTTTGTTTCATATTCTTCAAATTAAGTTTGCCGATAATAGTCATTACTCATACAAAAAATATTTAGAAGAGTCGTTATATTTTCCAGCTTATTATTATTTTTACTGTTTTTCCTTATTTCAATTCAGTGCTTCCTATTTTCTAACTAGACTTAGTCAACTTTAGTTGCTCAACTTTTTAAAGTTAGTGGCCCCATTTATGACTGTTAGTGGCCCCTTTTATGGTAGTTAGTGACAAATGTTCTTATTTAGTTTTAATGTTTATGTTTTTCCTTATACAAATTCAGACTTTCTGCAGATTAATATACAGAAGGAATTTCACAAGTTCATTCTATTGTTAATTTTCAAATCAGTTTCTTGAGTATTTTTGTTCTAACAGTGGCATCAGAGCCTCTAGTTGACCTTACAAGACCAAAAAGTTTTAACCTACAACAAAAATGGCATCTAACAACCTACCTTTAAATCAACCATTCACTTTCTCTAAATGGTCTGGTCTGTGAAGGTGCAAGCTTTTTTGCAAACCTATGAACTTTGGAAAACTGTGATGGACGATAAACCACTTGCTGCTCTACCAGAAAATCCTACCTTGGCTCAGATCGAATCCAACAATGAAGAAAAGGCAAAGAAATCTAAAGCCAAGTCACTTATGCAGAATGCTGTGGCAGATTCTATGTTTTACAAAATCATGGCTTGCAAAACTGCAAAAGAGTCTTGGGATAGGTTGACAGAAGAATATCAAGGCAGTGATAGAACACGTCAAATGTAAGTGTTGAACCTCTAAAGAGAGTTTGAGTCCTTTAATATGCAGGAGGATGAATGTCACGACCCAAATCGAGCCGCGAGTGGCACCCACACTTATCCTACTATTTGAGCGAACCAACCAATCTAAACCCCAACATTTTAACCATCAATAACAGAATATAATGCGGAAGACTTGAAACTCATGAACAAAATACAATTAAATAACTTCTAAAAACTCAAATACTTATTATTCCCCAAAATCTGGAAGTCATCATCACAAGAACATCTATCCTCAATTACTAAATCTAAGAGTATCTTAGAAGGCTAAAATAATAAAAAGCTAGTCCATGCCAGAACTTCAAGGCATCAAGACATGAAGAAGAAGATCCAGTCCAAGCTAGAAGCATTAGCTCACCCTGAAATCTGTGGGTTATGAATACTGTCTAGAGTTGCGGTTGAGTTGAAGACGACGGTACGTTTGCTGCACTCCACAAATAACAAACAAAGAAAGAAACATACAAGTAGGGTCAGTACAAGGCACAAGTACTGAGTAAGTATCATCGGCCAAATCAAAATAGAAAACAGTAATATATCAGATAATATCATAAAATCAACTACAATGCTCAACCGGTAGCAAATCAAGTACTATAATCATTAATAGTAATGCCAAGTACACCCATGAGGACTCAAGCCTCAATACCAAATCATTTGGGAATTAGGTTCATTAAATTGAGTATATTAACATATTTCAAGATTCATTATCTTTATTCCTCTCGTGTCGGTATGTGACACTCCGCTCCATATATACCATCCTGGTGTCGAAACGTGACACTCCGATCCTCATATACTATCCTGGTGTCGGAACGTGACACTCTGATCCTCATATACTATCCTGGTGTCGGTACGTGACACCCGATCCATATACTATCCTGGTGTCAGAACGTGACACTCCGATCCTCATATACTATCCTTGTGTCAGAACGTGACACTCCGATCCTCATATACTATCCTGGGGTCGGAACGTGACACCCGATCCATATTCTTTCCTGGTGTCGGAACGTGACACCGATCCTCATATACTATCCTGGTGTCGGAACGTGGACACTCCGATCCTCATATACTATCCTGGTGCCGGAACGTGACACCCGATCCTCTACTATCCTGGTGTCGGAACGTGACCACCCGATCCCCTAATCTCACTACTTTCGTTCATCAAGCCTTCTTTATACCAAGGCATCATCATTAACAAAGTAGATTAGGGTTTTCTCAAGATTTAGGATTCAATAGCTCATCATGCTTATTTTATCACAATTATATAATCACATTCATGCAAGCATACAGTTAAGCATACAGAAGGGTTTACATACTACCAATACATATCATTCGCTATTAAAGTTTTTACTACGAATAGCATAAACCATAACCTACCTCCACCGAAGAATTCGTGATCAAGAAATCTACTTTTCCAAAGCTTTGCTTCCTCTTCGTTCTCTCTCTCTGATCGATCGTTTCTCCCTCTCTCTGTTCTTTCTATTTTTCTTATTCAAACCCTTTTTCTTTTACCCTAATCAACATATAATTAAGTATAAAAGATGACAAAAGTAACCCACTAATTAACTCAAGGTTATCTCCTTTAACCCCCAAGTAATTGAATTATTAATATTAAACCACTAACTTTATAATTATAAGCAGGAATAGTCCAAAACGCCCCTTAAAATATTTAATAGAAATCCGACCCAGTCAGGGTTTACGCAGCCTGTGACGGTCCGTCATGCCTGTGACGGTCCGTCCTGCTGCTTCTGTCACAGAGTTCAGAGACTAAATTTCACTAAGGCTCTGTGACGGCCCATCACGCCTGTGACGGTCCGTCCTGCTATTTCGTCGCGAAGTTCAGAGAGTCAATCTCAGTACCCAAATTTCATAATTCTAAGTGTTTTGGAACGAGACCCCCTCGACGGTCCGTCGTGCCCATGACGGTCCGTCGTGGGATCCGTCGTCTCAGCCACTTTTTCCAGAAATAAAATCTGCTGCTCAAAACGACTAAAGAGGTCATTACAATAGATACCAATTTACCCATCGTTCGTCCTCGAACGATCACAAGAAGAGAAACAAGGGCGAAAAGGAGTACCTGAATCTGTAAACAGATGTGGGTATCTTTCTTGCATATCAGCCTCCTTCTCCCAAGTGGACTCTTCAACCGGCCGATTCTTCCATTGAACCTTGATGGATGTAATCTCCCTCGACCTCAACTTGCGGACCTCTCTATCTAAAATAGCAACAGGTTCCTCCTCATAAGACAAATTCTCATCAAGCAGAACTGAATCCCAACGGATGATGTAGTTTCCATCCCCATGGTATCTTTTCAACATAGACACATGAAATACCGGATGCACTCCTGACAGCCCTGGAGGCAAGGCTAATTCATAAGCCACCTCCCCTACTCACTTAAGCACTTCAAAGGGACCAATATACCTTGGGCTAAGATTACCTCGCTTACCAAACCGCATCACCCCTTTCATGGGCGAAACCTTCAACAAGACTTGTTCAGTCTCCATGAACTCCAAGTCTCTAACCTTTTGATCTGCATATTCCTTTTGCCTGCTTTGAGCCGCTAAAAGCTTTTCTTGAATAGATTTCACCTTCTCTAATGAATCCCTCAAAAGGTCAGTACCCCAAGGTCTAACCTCAAATGCATCAAACCAACCAATGGGAGACCTACATCTCCTCCCATACAGTGCCTCAAATGGGGCCATACCAATGCTTGAGTGATAGCTATTATTGTAGGAGAACTCTGCTAAGGGTAAGAAGTTATCCCAATGACCACCAAATTCTATCACACATGCACGAAGCATATCCTCCAACACTTGAATCGTTCGCTCAGACTGACCATCGGTCTGAGGGTCAAATGCGGTACTAAGATCCAACCTAGTACCTAATTCAGCATGCAATGTTTTCCAAAACTTAGAAGTAAACTGCGTACCTCTATCTGGTTTAATGGAAAGTGGGACTCCATGCAATCGAACCATTTCTGAGATGTAGAGTTTGGCTAACTTCTCTGCATTGTAAGTCACCTTGACCGGAATGAAATGAGCAGACTTAGTTAATCTGTCAACAATTACCCAAATGGAGTCATACTTACCCATTGTCTTTGGAAGACCAACCACGAAGTCCATTGCAATTCTCTCCCACTTCCATTCCGGAATAGGCATTTTCTGAAGTGTTCCTCCAGGACTCTGGTGTTCGTACTTTACTTGCTGACAATTTGGACATTTGGCGACAAACTCCACAATGTCACGCTTCATTCTACTCCACCAAAAATGTTGCTTTAGGTCACGATACATCTTGGTTGCACCAAGGTGTATAGAATACCTTGAACTATGAGCCTCTGTCAAAATAGTATTGATCAAATAATCGACGCGGGATACATATACCCTTCCCTTAATTCTCAAAGCACCTTCCTCATCGATTTGTGCTTCCTTAGCCTCTCTTCGCAACACCTTATCTCGGATCCGGATCAGTTTCTCATCAGTAAACTGCTTTCCCTTAATCTTGTCAAGAAAGGAAGATCTTGCCTCCACACAGGCCAAAAACCCTCCCTTCTCATTTACCTCTAACCTCATAAAGTCGTTAGCCAGAGTCTGAACCTCTCTAGCCAATGGACGTCTAGAAACTTGCAAGTGAGGTAGACTTCCCATACTTCCTGCCTTTCTACTTAAAGCGTCTGCCACAACATTAGCTTTTCCCGGATGATACCAGATAGTGATATCGTAGTCCTTTAGTAGTTCCATCCATCTCCTCTGTCTCAAGTTCAAATCCTTCTGAGTAAAGACATACTGTAGGCTACGATGATCCGTATAGACTTCACACTTCACCCCATATAGGTAGTGTCTCCATTGCTTTAATGCAAACACTACTGCAGCCAATTCCAAATCATGGGTCGGATAGTTACATTCATGCACTTTTAATTGCCTCGAAGCATAAGCAATTACATTCTTCTCTTGCATTAGCACTGCACCCAAACCCGAATATGATGCATCACAATAGACAATGAAATTCTTACCTTCCACTGGCAGGGTAAGGATTGATGCAGTGGTCAACAAGGTTTTGAGCTTCTGAAAGTTTTCTTCGCACTCGTCCGACCATACAAATGGAACACTTTGCTTAGTCAAATTTGTCAGTCGGGAAGCAATAGAGGAAAATCCCTTGACAAATCGACGGTAGTAGCTAGCTAAACCAACAAAGCTCCTTACCTCTGTAACATTAGTAGGTCTCTCCCAATTCCTCACTGCTTCAATCTTAGATGGATCCACCATCACTCCATACTTAGAAACCACGTGCCCTAAGAAGGACACTGAATCTAGCCAAAACTCACACTTGGAGAATTTGGCATAAAGCTTTTTCTCCCTCAACATTTCCAATACAATTCTCAAGTGCTCCTCATGTTCTTTCTTTCTATTTGAGTATACAAATATATCATCAATGAATACAATTACAAAGAGATCAAGATATGGCTTAAAAATCCCATTAATCAAGCTCATGAAGGCAGCAGGGGCATTCGTAAGCCCAAAAGACATTACTAAGAACTCATAATGCCCATACCTGGTCCGAAAAGCAGTCTTGGGCACATCCGTTGCCCGTATTTTCAATTGATGGTAACCGGATCTCAAATCGATTTTTTAGAAGGTACAAGCACCTTGTAGCTGATCGAACAAATCATCGATGCGAGGAAGAGGATACTTGTTCTTAACAGTAAACTTATTCAGTTGTCTGTAGTCTATGCACATCCGAAAGCTTCCATCCTTCTTTTTCACAAACAAAACAGGAGCACCCAAGGGGATGCACTTGGTCTAATTAAGCCTTTGCTCAACAACTCTTGAAGTTGGGCCTTTAACTCTCTTAACTCAGCGGGAGCCATTCTATAAGGGGTATAGAAATGGGGCGAGTACCCGGTTCCAGATCAATGCAAAAGTCAATATCTCTATCCGGTGGTATACCAGGAAGATCTGCAGGGAACACATCCAGAAACTCACGGACTACCGAAACCGACTCAATTGAAGGTACTTGGGTAGTATCATCCCTGAGGTGTGCCAAGAAAGCTAGACACCCTTTACTAACCATTCTCTTAGCACGAAGAAAGGAGATGATACGAACCGGAGTGGAAGTGTAGTCGCCCTCCCACACCAACGGATCTGTCCCAGGCTTGGCCAACGTCACAGTTTTAGCATTACAATCTAAGATTGCAAAATTCGGAGAAAGCCAAGTCATACCCAGAATTACATCGAAGTCAACCATTTCTAAGATAACCAAGTCTACAGGAGTATTGCTCCCCACAAACGTCACCAGACAAGACCTATATACCCTTTCAACTATCACAGACTCACCCACCGGAGTAGACACACGAATAGGCATGTCAAGCAATTCACAAGGTAAATTAAGACCAGTAGCAAATGAAGAAGATGCATATGAAAATGTGGAGCCAGGATCAAATAATACAGAAGTCATGCAATCACAAACCAAAAGATTACTTGTGAGAACAACATCAAATGTCTCCGCTTCAGATCGCCCGGGGAAAGCGTAACAATGGGCCCTATCGCCTGTCTGCCTGTTGCCCCTACCATGTTGTGCTGTAGTGGCTCCAGTTTTCCCGTCACCCCGGCCGTTTTGGTGACCACCATTACCTCGACCACCACGTCCTCCAGAATGACGGCCTCTTCCATGACCACCTCTACCTCTGACTGTGGGAGGTCTGTAACTCTGTCTTGGACAATACCTCTTAATGTGTCCAGTCTCCCCACATCCATAACTTTCTCTGGATTCAAGCATCGGTCTCTGTGAGAATGACTAAGTCTGGGAATAACCTCCAACCTCAGAGAAATGTTGACCGGTCTGAGGTGGACCCCTAACTACAGTCTGTAGTGAAGACTGAATGGGTCGGGCTGGATAACCTCCTGAACCCTGCCCTCTGGAGTAAGAACCATTAAACTCACCTCCCTTACGAAACCTTTTTGATTTCGATGCCATGGTGAAGTCATCTGGCTTCAGTCCCTCCACCTCTATCACGAAGTCTACCACTTCTTGAAAGGATTTTGCTGTAGCCGCTACCTGTAAGGCTGAAATCCGCAATTCTGACCTCAACCCCTTCACAAAACGGCGAATCTGCTCTTGTGGACTGAAACAAAGTTGGGTGGCATACCTGGATAATGCACGAAACTTAGCCTCATATGCAGTAACCGACATCCTGCCTTGCTCTAGGCTCAAGAACTCATCTCTCCTCCTATCCCTCAAGGTCCGGGGGATATACTTCTCCATAAACAAGCTAGAGTATGACGCCCAAGTCATAGGTGGTGCCTGTGCGGGTTGACACTCAACATGTGACTGCCACCACATTTTGGCATTTCCCTGAAACTGATAGGTTACAAACTCAACGCCAAATCGTTCCACTATGCCCATTTTATGTAGTAACTCATGGCAATCAACCATAAAATCGTAGGCATCCTCAGATTCAGCACCCTTGAAGACTGGAGGTTTCAATTTCAAGAACTTACTGAAAAGTTCATGTTGATCGTTTGTCATTATAGGCCCTGTAGTCAAACAAGGAAACGTGCCTCTTTCCAATGAGGCATCCATGCGGGGAGCCTCAGCAGCGGCCTTTCGTACTTCCGGAACCTGAGGTGCGGGTGCAGAAAACACTGGAGGTGTCTGGCCTTGATCAGATAACCCGCTAAGATAAGCGAGAACCTGATTAATCATCTCTGGGGTAGGTTGAGGTGGTAATTCCTCATTCTACACTTGTTCATTCTCTCCTTCCTCACCCTCTCTTATCACTTCCTCAGTCGGTGGAGGAGTCACCGCCCTAGTACCAGATAGGCTAGGTGCTTGTCCTCTTCCTCTAGAGGACGTCCTCCCGCGACCTCTACCATGGCCTCTTGCCACTACTCCTCTCCGAGCTACAGCCCCAGTGGCTTGCTCAGACGCATCTTGTCTTGCCGGTGTTGGTGTTGGCGCAGTCGTTGCTCTAGTTCTAACCATTTGCGAAATAGAGTGAAGATGGTAAGATACCAATTTGTATCACCTAGATACCAATTGGATCCAAGTAATAGCACGAAAGAAAGAATGAAAGAATGGAATTTTCCTAAAGTCTTATAGCCTCTCTTTGAAAAGTAAAGGCGTCCCCCTACCGTTCCTTAAGACTCTACTAGACTCGTTCTTGTGTGATGAGACCAACGAACCTAATGCTCTGATACCAAGTTTGTCACGACCCAAATCGAGCCGCGAGTGGCACCCACACTTATCCTACTATGTGAGCAAACCAACCAATCTAAACCCCAACATTTTAACCATCAATAACAGAATATAATGCGGAAGACTTGAAACTCATGAACAAAATACAATTAAATAACTTCTAAAAACTCAAATACTTATTATTCCCCAAAATCTGGAAGTCATCATCACAAGAACATCTATCCTCAAATTACTAAATCTAAGAGTATCTAGAAGGCTAAAATAAATAAAAAGCTAGTCCATGCCAGAACTTCAAGGCATCAAGACATGAAGAAGAAGATCCAGTCCAAGCTAGAAGCATTAGCTCACCCTGAAATCTGTGGGTTATGAATACTGGCTAGAGTTGCGGTTGAGTTGAAGACGACGCTACATTTGGTGCACTCCACAAATAACAAAGAAAGAAACATACAAGTAGGGGTCAGTACAAGGCACAAGTGTTGAGTAAGTATCATCGGCCAACTCAAAATAGAAAACAGTATATATCAAATAATATCATAAAATCAACTACAATACTCAACCGGTAGCAACATCAAGTACTATAATCATTAATAAGTAACGCCAAGTACACCCATGAGGACTCAAGCCTCAATACCATACTCATTTGGGAATTAGGTTCATTAAATTGAGTATATTAACATATTTCAAGATTCATTATCTTTATTCCTGTCGTATCGGTACGTGACACTCCGCTCCATATACTATCCTGGTGTCGGAACGTGACACTCCGATCCTCATATACTATCCTGGTGTGGGAACGTGACAATCCGATCCTCATATACTATCCTGGTGTCGGAACGTGACACCCGATCCATATACTATCCTGGTGTCGGAACGTGACACTCCGATCCTTATATACTATCCTTGTGTCGGAACGTGACACTCCGATCCTCACATACTATCCTTGTGTCGGAACGTGACACCCGATCCATATACTATACTGGAGTCGGAATGTGACACTTCGATCCTCATATACTATCTTGGTGTCGGAATGTGACACTCCGATCCTCATATACTATCCTGGTGCCGGAACGTGACACCCGATCCTCTATTACTATCCTGGTGTCGGAACGTGACACCCGATCCCCTAATCTCACTACTTTCATTCATCAAGCCTTCTTTTATACCAAGGCATCATCATTAACAAACTAGATTAGGGTTTCTCAAGATTTAGGATTCAATAGCCTCATCATGCTTATTTTATCACAATTATATAATCACATTCATGCAAGCATACAATTAAGCATATAGAAGGGTTTACAATACTACCCAATACATATCATTCGCTATTAAGAGTTTACTACGAATAGCATAAACCATAACCTACCTCCACCGAAGAATTCGTGATCAAGAAATCTACTTTTCCAAAGCTTTGCTTTCCTCTTCGTTCTCTCCTCTTGATCGATCGTTTCTCCCTCTCTCTGTTCTTTCTATTTTTCTTATTCAAACCCTTTTTCTTTTACCCTAATCAACATATAATTAAGTATAAAAGATGACAAAAGTAACCCACTAATTAACTCAAAGTTATCTCCTTTAACCCCCAAGTAATTGAATAATTAATATTAACCCACTAACTTTATACTTATAAGCAGGAATAGTCCAAAACGGCCCTTAAAATATTTAACAGAAATCTGACCCAGTCAGGGTTTACGCAGCCTGTGACGGTCCGTCATGCCTGCAACGGTCCGTCCTTCTGCTTCCGTCACAGAGTTCAGAGGCTAAATTTCACTAAGGGTCTGTGATGGCCCGTCACGCCTGTGACGGTCCGTCCTGCCATTTCGTCGCGAAGTTTAGAGAGTCGATCTTAGTACCCAAATTTCATAATTCTAAGTGTTTTGGAACGAGACCCCCTCAACGGTCCGTAGTGCCCATGACGGTCCGTCGTGGGATCCGTCGTCTCAGCCAGTTTTTCCAGAAATAAAATCTGCTGCTCAAAACGACTAAACAGGTCGTTACAATGAAACTATCTGTAAGTATGGTGATCGACTCTCCTTAATTATTAATAACGTTAGACTTCTAGGTGAAGAATTTACAGACAAAGAAATCATGGAGAAAGTTCTTGTGACTCTTCCCGAGAGGTTTGAATCTATGATTTCCTCTCTTGAAGAACCCAAGGACCTAGGAAAACTTTCATTAGGTGAACTAATGAGTCCTCTTCAAGTACAAGAGCAAAGGAGGACTATGAGACAGGAAAAGTGATATACCGTGGTTTCACGGTATTATTAATACTTTTTCCTTAAGTTTAGTGTGTCCAAAAGCCTTGTGCTAATTTTTATATAATTTTCTCTTTATTTTTCAGGAAATCTGTCTAAAGATGAATGCGGAGATTTTGAGCGAAGAAATGCAGAAGAGACCACCTACGGAGCTTATGACGGTCCGTCGTGCTTGTGACGGTCCGTAGGTGGCAACGTAGTGCAGCTGCTGAAGGAAGATGGGGATGTCTGACCAAGCATGGGGTTATGGAGTCCATGACGGTCCGTCATGTCTATGACGGCCCGTCCTGCAGGTTCGTCATGAAGTTCAGAGAAGTAATCCCAGTACCCATATTTCAAGAGTTAAAGTATTTTGGAACGAGACCCTCAACGGACCGTCGTGTCTGTGACGGTCCATCATACTTGTCGTCGAGGGTATGAAGAGAGCAGTAGAAGAAATTGCACAAGTATGGGATGACGGAGTCCATGACGGTCCGTTGTGACCACGACGATCCGTCGCGAGTTCCGTCGACCCAGCCGTGTTTTGACATATTTCCAGCAAATAGAGTCCTTGTTTAATTAGGTTTTTATTTTCTATAAATAGTTTGAAAAACCTTGTTTTTGAGGTTAGACTCCGTATTGTTAGACACCGTATTAGTAGACACTGTATTGTTAGACTTTTGATTATCATTAGACTTTTTGTGAGATTATTGATTACTTTGAGATTCTTGCGAGTGATTATTGGTGATATATCAAGCAAACTTTCGAATTTTACTCTTTCTCATTGAAGTAAGTACATGAATTCTTATCTAATATATTTAAATATTGTGATTATGACTATGAGTAACTAAACTCCATAACTAGGGTTGTGGGAACCATAGGCAAATAATGAGATAAAACCTAACTAAAATAACATTCTAGAATAGTGTCTTGCATGTATTAATAATTCTTTCGCTTAGAAGTCTTTCTAACGGATGGAAAACGTTAGAACTCGCCTTAATGCTTCTTGACGGACCAAGGAGGTAGATAATAGGAAAAGAATTATCAACATAGATTTAGTGTATACTACCTAATAGGCTAGTATTGGTTGGTACAAGGTAATAACTTAGTCAAATATCAAATACGATGCTTAATATGAGGTAAAGATAAGGGTTAGGATAGCAACACACGTAGCCGGACCAAGGTGCAGAGTGAGATTTTCTAGATGCCGGACCAAGGATTTAGAAATACATAACTTATCACTTTGCATGCAAGATACTAGGAAAGCATTGTTATAGTTAGAATTATCAAGTTATGAACCTGAGGGGAACACGTAAACCCTAGTTACTTTGATTAATTGATTAAACTCCAACATTCAAAGCTGTTAAGTGTCTCTTTCAATTTCGTTAGTTATTTTCATTCATTTAGAAATAGAAACCCCCCCTTTATTGTTTTTGCTTTGCAAGGAAGTAATTGACCGAACAATAGTAATAATAGGTTAAAGTTAAGTCTAAAATATTTTCCTCGTGGGAACGATCCCAACCTCACTAGTTGGGTTATTTACTTCACACGACCGCTTTTCTTCTTATTTGAGAAGTAAGTTTGAGCGTATCAAATTTTGGCGCCGCTGCCGGGGAATATAGCTTTTAGATTAACTCGAACTTATTACTATAATTTAGTTGATATTTTCTTGATTTTACTTTGTTTTATTGTTTTTGATTTTTTCCAGAACTATCCTCCTTGTTTGCCAAATACACGGAGAGGAAGAGAACCATTGTTTCCCTACGATCACGAATTAGAGCGTACACTGCGCAATATGAATCAAAACTTGTGAATAAATGAGGATGATCCGAACCAGAACATCCCAGCTCTGGTTGATGTTCATGGTCAGTTGTTACCCGATGCTCCGGGTGAACACCAACAGAGGGGACAAAATCCCGTTCCACGGCCCAAAGCATACTACAGAGGCTATGATAACATAGCAGACTCCGATGGGCCATTTGTCTTACCTTGCTACCCACATGCCACACCTTTGTGGTAACGAGTAGCCTGATGCAAATGTTCACTGCCAGAGGTTTGTTTTCACGGCTACCTTCTGAGGATCCACGTGCCCATATAGCTAAGGTAAGGGTAGTGTGTAAAAGCTGTGTAGGGAGGCCTGATTTGGATTTAGATGTAATAGGGCTCAGAGTGTTTCCTCTCTCACTGATGGGAGAGGCTGCTCTATGGTTCACTAAGCTCCCATACAACTCAATATTCACTTGGAACAAACTAAGGGATGTTTTCTTAGCACGCTACTATCCGGTCTCCAAGAAACTAAACCACAAAGACAGAGTGAACAACTTTGTGGCACTACCAGGAGAGTCAGTTAGTAGTTCTTGGGATAGATTCACCTCATTCTTGAGAAGTGTTCCAAATCACCGTATCGATGATGAATGACTGAAGGAATACTTCTATCGGGGACAGGATGATAATAATAAAGCGGTGTTGGGCACTATAGCAGGTGGATCTTATAGGGAATGTCCTTATGCTGAGACTGCCGAGAAATTAGAGAAAATCTCCCGGAATAATAAATCTTGGAGTACTAGGATGTCTGATACAGGGAGAAACACCTTCGCAGTGCACTCCACTCACAACCCAGCCACAGATGAGATTCACGAAGAAATGGCTCAGATGAGAACCGAGCTTGGGTTGGTACTAAAACATGTCACTGGGGTGCAGAAAAGATAAATGTAGTCAACTATTTGTCGAAACCACCGCCACAAAACGATAAGTGCTATTATGAGGAGGATTCCCATGCATTAAATGAATAGACGGGGGGTTTCCGACCAAGTGCCCAAGGCTCTAATCAGAAGAATTGGCGCCAAGGTCAAGGGAACCAAGGTCGGAACTATGGTAACTACAATCGTGAGGGTCAATATGTCCGAGATGGAAACTACAACCGCAACAACAACTTCAACAGGGGTAGCTATGGTAATAGAAACGACAAGAATGGACCTTATGTTCCTCCTCAAAATCGTGAAATTACTCCTAGGGATGGTGGAGGTAGTATGTCGCGAGTTGAGGATATATTGCATAAAATGATGAGGAGGTTCGATGCTAGTGATGAGCACGATAAAGAGTTGAGGAATGATATAGCGGGTATTGGGCAAAAAGTCGATACACATGCAATATCAATTAAGCAACTTGAGTTACAATTGGCCCAATTATCTGCGACTGTGAACACACGGAAACCAGGCACTCTTCCTAGCAACACTGTCCAAAATCTGAAAAATGATGGACATTGTATGGCAATTACTGCTAGCAGTGGCAAGCAAACCATTGACCCACCTATGCCGTCTAATGAGAAAAAGGTGACAAAAGATACTGATAAAGTGGTAGATATTGATGGTGAATTAGAGGATAACACTGTAAAAGATGCTGAAGTGCCTAAAAAGGTAACTCCCATGCCTAGGCCACCACCCCCATTTCCTCAAAGATTATTGAAAAAAACCGAGGATGGTAAATATCAGCGTTTTATAACAATGTTGAAGCAACATTCTATCAATGTCCCTTTGGTAGAAGCTTTAGAACAAATGCCCGGTTACGCCAAGTTTATGAAAGATCTGGTCACAAAGAAAAGATCGGTTACTTTTGAGGATGATGATAGAATGCAACATTGTAGTGCTATTGCTACAAGATCTCTGGTACAAAAGAAAGAAGATCTGGGTGAGTTCACTATTCCTTGTACAATTGGGCTATTACATTTTGCGAAAGCATTATGTGATCTAGGGTCAAGCATAAATCTCATGCCCCTCTCGAATTACAAGAAGTTGGGTTTGGGTGATCCAAAGACCACTCCGATGCGGCTACTGATGGCTGATCGAACAATAAAAAGGTTTATAGGGATACTACACGATGTGCTAGTAAAAGTGGAGTCGTTCATATTTCCAGTAGATTTTGTTATTCTTGATTGTGAAGTGGATTTTGAAGTGCCCATTATTCTTGGGAGGCCATTCCTTGCTACGGGAAGAGCATTAGTCGACATGGAAAAGGGGCAGATGAAACTTCGGTTGAACAATGAGGAAGTGACCTTTAACATTTGTAGGTCCATGAGGCAGAGTGGTGAACTCCAATCGGTATCTGCTATATCCTACAACATGGGTGAGACGTCTGAGACACAAAAATGAAGAACATCTAGGTGTAGAAGCATTAGCGGCAGTGATAATGAATTTTGATAGCGATTGCATTGAAGAGTATGAGTCATTAGTCGCGGCTCTTGACCGAGGTGATGTTTGGTTTAAACCGAAGAAATATGAGCTAGATATGAAGAATCGCGAATCCCCACCCGCGAAACCATCTATAGAGAAGGCTCCAAAATTAGAATTAAAAGCTCTCCCACCTCATCTAAGGTATGAATTCTTAGGAAATGGTGACACTTTGCCAGTATTCATTGCATCATACCTGAATGAACAACAAGTTGAGAGTTTGGTGAAGGTGCTAAAAAGGTTCAAAAGAGCTATTGGGTGGACTATTGCAGATATTATTGGGATCCCTCCTGGTATTTGCTCTCATAAAATCCAATTCATGCCTGATCATAAGCCAAGTATTGAGCACCAGAGACGCTTAAATCCTCCTATGCAAGAGGTCGTGAAGAAGGAAATCATTAAGTGGTTGGATGCCGGAGTAATCTATCCAATCGCCGATAGTAGTTGGGTATGCCCGGTTCAGTGTGTACCTAAGAAAGGGGGATTGAATGTGGTCCCCAACGAAAAAAATGAACTTGTTCCAATGAGACTGGTTACTGGATGGAGGGTGTGTATGGATTACCGCAAACTAAATTCATAAACTGAAAAAGACCACTTTCCTATGCCTATCATGGATCAGATGTTGGATAGACTTTCCGGAAAAGGGTGGTACTGTTTTCTTGATGGATATTCAGGGTATAATCAGATTTCTATTGCACCAGAGGATCAAGAGAAAACCACTTTTACTTGTCCATATGGGACCTTTGCGTTTAGAAGAATGTCGTTTGGGTTGTGCAATGCACCCGCCACATTTCAGAGATGTATGATGTCGATATTTTATGACATGGTGGAGGATACTATAGAAGTTTTTATGGATGATTTTTCTGTGGTTGGTGATTCATTCGAGCGGTGTTTGACCAATTTATATGAGGTCCTTAAGAGATGTGAAGACTGCAATTTAGTACTAAATTGGGAAAAATGTCATTTCATGGTGAAAGAGGGTATTGTTTTGGGTCATCGCATTTCAGAAAAGGGCATAGAGGTTGATCGAGCTAAAGTCGAGGTAATAGAGAGGCTTCCCCCACCGATCTCAGTGAAAGGTGTGAGAAGCTTTCTTGGGCATGCAGGTTTTTACCGGAGATTCATCAAAGACTTTTCAAAGATTGCACATCCATTGTGCAAACTGCTGGACAAAGATTATAAATTTTGTTTTGATGAATCCTGTCTTAAAGCATTCAGTGAGCTAAAAGAAAAATTGGCGTCTGCGCCTATCATTATTTCACTGGATTGGAACATTCCATTTGAGGTGATGTGCGATGCTAGTGGGGTGGATCTTGGTGTAGTATTGGGACAGCGAAAAAACAAAATCCTTCACCCCATTTACTATGCTAGTAATGCCCTAAATGAAGCTCAGAAGAACTACACAGTAACCGAGCAAGAACTCCTTGCAGTAGTCTTTGCTTTTGAGAAATTTCGCTCCTATTTGCTAGGTACTAGAGTTATAGTGCATACTGACCACTCAACATTGAGATATTTGATGGCAAAGAAGGATGCGAAACCTAGGCTGATTCATCGGACTTGTCCTTTCATCAAAGAAAAAAGTTCATGTACGATGTGAAGAAGTACTTTTCGGATGAACCATACTTATATAGGAGTTGTGCCGACGG
Source organism: Solanum peruvianum (assembly GCA_027705065.1). NCBI lineage: Eukaryota > Viridiplantae > Streptophyta > Magnoliopsida > Solanales > Solanaceae > Solanum > Solanum peruvianum. The sequence goes on from JAKWJD010001759.1 coordinate 25,043,273, forward strand.
GCTTATTCGGTGTTGTGTGCCAGAATGTGAGATGTTGAGTGTGTTGGAGGCATGCCATTCCTCACCCGTTGGTGGACATCACAGCGGTATCCGAACCGCTCATAAGATATTACAATGTGGTTACTATTGGCCAACTCTTCATCCAGATGCTCATGACTTTGCTAAAGCATGTGACAGATGCCAACGAGATGGCGACAGTTCAAGAAAGCAAGAGCTCCCTCTAAACCCCATTCTTGTTATTGAGTTATTTGATGTTTGGAGTATTGACTTTATGGGCCCTTTTGTGAGTTCTCATGGAATGAAGTACATTCTAGTAGCAGTTGATTATGTATCTAAATGGGTTGAATCCATCGCCCTCGCAAACAATGAAGGGAAGAGTGTCACTGCATTCTTGAAAAAGAATATATTCTCTCGTTTTGGCACCCCAAGGGCAATTATTAGTGATGGGGGCTCCCACTTCTGCAACAGATTGTTCAAGGGGTTATTGGAGAAATATATGGTTCGCCATAATGTGGCCACTCCTTACCACCCTCAAACTAGTGGGCAAGTTGAAGTGTCGAATCGGGAGATCAAACAGATATTGTCAAAAACAGTGAACGCTAGTAGAACGGATTGGTCAAGGAGGCTTGAGGATGCTCTTTGGGCCTACCCGACAGCATATAAGACTCCCATAGGTATATCTCCATACCAACTTGTATATGGGAAAGCTTGTCATCTTCCGGTTGAGTTAGAGCATAAAGCCATGTGGGCTATGAAGAAGTTAAAAATGGATTGAAGCGAAGCTGCAGAACAACGATTAAATGGGTTGAATGAATTCGATGAATTTCTCCTGAAAGCCTATGAAAGCTCAGCCCCATACAAATAAAAGATGAAGAAGTACCATGACAACAAAATTGAAAAACGAGAGTTTATGGTTGCGGATTTGGTGCTTTTATTCAATTCCAGGTTGCGCTTGTTTCCGGGCAAGCTCAAGTCCAAATGGACTGGTCCTTACTTGGTTACCCAACTATTTCTTCATGGAGCAGTTGAGTTGGAAACTAAGGAGAGTGTGCGGTTCAAGGTGAATGGACAACGTATAAAAATCTATTTCGGGTATGCTGAATCGGCGAATGAAGTGATCGAGGCATACCATCTTGATGAAGTATGAGTAATCAAGTGTCCCCAGTCGTGCCGCGACATTAAATCAGGCGCTTGTTAGGAGGAAACCCAATACTTATAGTCTTTTTAGTAATGGTAGCATTTTTCTACTAATGGGTTTTTAAATTTGCAGGCACATCACCAGGAAATTCTGCAGAAAATTACTCTGCAGCAGTCACTGATGGATACATCGATGGACCGTTGCATCTGCGACGGACCGTCGTATGCATTCGTCGTACCAGGTATGTCTTTCTGTTATTTTTAACTAGGGCACACACGACAAAACCAACGACGGGTCTTCACAACTGCGACGGATCGTCATTGGGGAATCGTCGCGTCATAAATGGGGCGTACCCGACCCGACCCGACCCGGTTGGAGTTTTCTTTATAAAATGTCACCATTTAAACTCCCCAACCCCTTATTTCACCCGCATTACTTCATTATTCCTCCCATTGCCCTCTCTTTTCAACTTCCACAATCTCTCCCTCTATCAACCGATCATTGTCTCCCCAACACTCTCCAAAGCCCTAAAAGTTATCATCTACTAGTCGGAGTTGCTGCTGTGGGTGTCTTCTTTGTCACCGAGTACTTGTCCATCTTGTTTTTCTCCAATTCTAAGGTATGTGTCTCTAATTTATACTCATTTATCTTGCATTCTTGTTTATTAATTAGTATTAGCTTAGTTGTTCGTGATATGTTCGTTTCTTTTATATAATATTCTATCTAACCTAGGTTAAAAATGTTCGAAATTGCCGTGTTTACAACCCTAGACATAGGTGCTTTTGCATTGCTAGTTTCCTAGGTATTTGGGTTAGACAAATGTAGGTCCAAAACACTACAAGTTTGATTTGGGTCATCGGGAATGAATGGGGTACCCCTGTTCTGTCACTGATCTACAGAACGAGACCCCGATGACGGATTGTCGTACCCACGACGGACCGTCGTAGGGTCCATTCAAAAAGCCCTAACACCCCACTGCCCATTTTTTTCTAAGTGTCCTCCAACGGACATATGTGACGGACCGTCGTCTTCACGACAGTCCGTCTTGCACAATCGTTCTGGTTGTCAGAGACCCTGTTCCTGAGGGTCTCTCATTTTTTTCTAAGTTTCCTCCAACGGACACATGTGACGGCAGTCCGTCCTGCACAACCGTTCTGGTTGTCAGAGACCTGTTCCTAAGGGTCTCTCATTTTTTTTCTAAGTGTCCTCCAATGGACACATGTGACGGACTGTCGTCTTCATGACGGTCCGTCCTGCACAACCATTCTGGTTGTCAGAGACCCTATTTCTAAGGATCTCTCTCCATTTTTCTAAGTGCCCTCTGACGGACACCTACGACAGACCGTCGTACCTGTGACGGTCCGTCCTGCACATACTGTCATATTAGCCAGAGACTCTCCTTCAGGGTTCTCCATTTATACACAGTCTAAGGAAGACACGACAGACCTCTTGACGGTCCGTCATAGTCACGACGAGCCATCACCAGGCCCGTCGTGTGTCACTATTACTATAGAAATGTCATATTATTTTAATTTTTTTTTGTGTGGTTTTGCTTGTCTTGTTTGCCACTACTCGTACTAATATTGATCCTTTACAGGTATTATCTACCATGGCACCCAAGCAAGATCAAATCTATGAACGCAGGAGATCGAAGTCTGTCGCCCCGTCTGCCGGCATGGTTATTGGCTCTGATGATGAGCGTGACCCTGAGTATGTGCCCCCAGGCACTTCCACCCCTTCCCGTGCTGCACGTGCTCCCAGAGCCATACCTAAAAAGGTGGCGTCCGACGTAGTCACTGCCTCCCAGTCTGATGAGAAGTGCACACTGACCGGCACACCCTCTGGGTCAGCCACAAATGAAGAAGGAGCGTCTGGCTCCTAAGGAGTTTCGTGGTCGGAGGAAGCCTCTGGCTCTGTTGAGGTTCCCACACCCGCCACCGCTGCAGCGTCGGCCTTGTCTGATGAGGCTGACAGTTCGGAATCCACATCAGGTTCACCAGCTCAGGCCATCACCCCAACCATTGACCAACCCAACCGGTGGTGTGTCGACGGGCAATTTCAAGTCTACTCCGACGCCAAGTTCCTGACTGACAAAGGAGTTATGACTCGAACACTCACCCTGGAGCGGTGGGTCCTTACAAGGAGTCTCCCGACGATGCCTGAGATCTACAATCTCTTCACCAGGCATCGCCAGGAGTGGACAGCACGTCCGTTGGGACGTTACAGTGAAGAAATTGTCTGAGAGTTCTACGCATCCTACGTAGCGACTCTCCGATCACAGATTGATAGGCGGGCTGCCCCCGCTAAACAGGCCCCACTGGAGCAGGTCCGAGTACGGGGCGTTCAGGTCGACATTTCCATGCCTTCCATCCTCCGATTTCTATACGGCGAGGGTGTTGATGCTACTCGGACCCCTCTCACTGCCGAGTTTGACTATCGATGGCAGCTTGTTAAAGATGGCTAGTTCCTGCGCGAGCCATCGCTGAGAGAGACCACCAAGAGGTGGATGGCCCTGCAACTGTCAGTTGATGGAGAGGGTGCCGACTGGGTGACCGAGCCAAAAGGGGCCATCAAGAAGGCCAACCTAACTTTCACGGCGAAGTTCTTGTGGGTGATTGTCCGCCACTGCCTTTCCCCCACAGCCACTGATAATATCGTTACATGGGATCGAGCAGTGTTGATGGCGGCGATGATAGCTGGGTTCGAGGTGGATTTCGCTTGGCTTCTACAGGCACTCATGCACGACAGGGCTTTCAAGGTCATAACTACTTACCCTTTCCCGTGCATGATCTTTTTTCTCTACAGGTCCGCAGGTGTGCCTACATGGCACGTAGATCAACTCAAGACCCCGCAGGCACTGTTGATGTCGGCCTCATTAGAGATGAGGCCAATGAGTTTGCTTCACGCAGAGGGCCCCGTCCAGAGCTGCCCCCACTTGCTGACGATCTTACTGGGACGGTACCCCAGACCCCCACAGCTACGCAGGCGACGTCCACTGACACTACTCCGGTCGAGTCTATCCCGGGTAGTAGCACTGCCCCGAGCTCCTCTCGCACAGCCCCTCTACCCACGTTGTTCCCGCTTGCTAGGATCCAAAAATTAGTGGCGCAAATGGCTACACTTCTGCATCATATCCAGCCATGGATGCAGAGGTCCATTACCGAGACAGAAGAGCGCCTGGAGCGGAAAATGGTCAAGTATACAGAGCGGAAGATCGCTGAGGTTCACCAGCGCTTGGATGCCTTTGAGTTGAGGTTGCTAGCCCGGCCATCCCCTCCGGTGGATGTGTCGACTCTTCAGGCTGCGGTCGACAGTATTCGTGCAGATATCGACACGATCTTAGAGGCTAGGGTGCTGGAGTCTGAGGCGCCTTCTGTCGAGCCTGCTGAGGACACAGTGTTGGCGGCCCTATTTGCCACCTCAGAGATTCCACCACCTCCCCCTCGAGAGCATACCAAGAGGCGTAGGGGTCGAGCAGAGGACGAGGCGCGAGCACGGAAGAAGGAGCACCGTGAGATGGAGGCTGCGAGGAGAGCCTCACTTGCTGAGGAGGCGGCGCACCAGATGAGAGAAGGAGAGTTAGCGGCTGGGGCGTCTAGCTCCCGAACTGTGGAGATAGCGGGAGGCACTGCTGATAGTGCGGTTGTTGCTGAGGACACCACTGAGGTTGTCCAGATTGTAGAGGACGTGGGTTCCGCGGAACCGGACCCACCATCTTGCTGATCGACGGCGCTTTGCGCCACAGGTTTGCTTCACCTACCACTCTAGTATTTAAATTTTCTATGCATTGGGGACAATTGCATGTTTTTTTAATGGGGGTGGGGTAAATGGAAAGTGAGTGTTAGGGTGAAGTGTGAGTAGCCCAATTCACTATCCTCTTTTGGGGTTTTCTTGCCTGTGTTCTTTTTCCCCAAAAGACTGATTACTTTTTCTGTTGAACCGGCATGTCTATATATTTTGTACATAGTTTAATTCTGGAGCATGATGTCTAAAATGATATCCTGATAAATTGGAAAATGATGCATGACTAAGCATAGTAACTGATAAATGTGTGGCTCTAAGCATGACATAGAGGTACACCATTGTATTACCCTAAGTCTAAAATTCGAACTAGGTGTCTTATAATCTGGTATAGTGATTAGATGTCAAGTGAGTGTGAGGAAGATTCGAATAAGTCCACTATTGGTACTGAGCTAGAACTTGTCTGGTTAGTCCTGCTAAAAGTAACTTGTAATAGACAATTAGGAAAGGATCATAGGCCCTTATTCAATGTAGCCCATTTCTAGCCTAAGTAAAAGAAAACCAAATGAAATTTATCCTTCTTTGATCCAAATAATCTGAGCTTAAATTAGACCTTTCTTTTTCACCCCAACTGATCTTTTCTGGGAACAAAGTGTTGGCCCTGGTCCCTCCTTGGACATGTGCACCTCAGCTTATGCCAAAATCATTAGTTAAGGGTGGCTAATGCAGTAAACAACCTTCGTTATGGCCCTGACCCAACTTTGGGTATTGTGTACCTTGACTCATGGCAAAGCCATGAGTTGAGGGTGGCTATTATGAGGAATGCTCTGGAAAGTGGGGTTGAAAGAACAAAGAGAGAGAAAGAACAAAAGTAAAGTGACTCAAGAATTAGTTGAAAACAAAGTAAAGAAAAAGAAAAATATACAAGAAATACAAGCAAGAAAAGAAGAGAGTCACTTACACAAATGAAGAAAGAAGAGAAAATAGCAAGGTCAAAGAATATGAGAAACTGGGCGAGATAAAATGATAGAAAGTGGAAAGTTTAGCCGATATGTCAAGGAGGGCAAAAAGTCACTAAAGTATACCTAAATATACCCTATCTGACCCTGAGCCTATGTTACAACCTAAGAAAGTCCTATCGTGATCCTAAGGGTTGTATAGCGAACTTAAGGCAGTGAAAATAAGGGCAAGCTTATGGCAATAGGTATGAATGAGTGTGACTTTGTTCTGAGAGCGGGTGTTGAAAATTAATCCTCATACTCAAACTGAAATCATTGTGTGAAAAATGAGGATTTTGTTTTAAAGTGAGGACACTAGTTGTAATACCGAATTGTTAGCACCTCGGTGAGAAATTGAAGAGGATAGGTGTTAGTGCATGGTGAGTCTGTGTCATGCTCTGATCCCACATAATTCAAGCCTAATAGTGATATCATGCATAGATTTGATGAGATTAATTGGGATTGATAGCCAAATGATTGCAAAGGATAAAAAATGGATACTATTGTACAAAGATTTTGTATTGAGTCATAGTGCGTCGCTTGAGGACAAACAACAAATTTAAGTTGAGGGTGTTGATATACCGTGGTTTCACGGTATTATTAATACTTTTTCCTTAAGTTTACTGTGTCCAAAAGCCTTTTTGTGCTAATTTTTATATAAGTTTCTCTGTATTTGGCAGGAAATCTGTCCAAAGATGAATGCGGAGATTTTGAGCGAAGAAATGCAGAAGAGACCACCTACGAAGCTTATGACGGTCCATTGTGCTTGTGACGGTCCGTAGGTGGCAACGTAGTGCAGCTGCTGAAAGAAGATGGGGAATTCTGACCAAGTGTGGGGTTACGGAGTCCATGACGGTCCGTCGTGTCTATGACGGTCCGTCCTGCAGGTTCGTCATGAAGTTCAGAGAAGTAATCCAGTACCCATATTCCAAGAGTTGAACTATTTTGGAATGAGACCCTCGATGGACCGTCGTGTCTGTGACGGTCCGTCATACTTGTCATCGAGGGTATGAAGAGAGAAGCAGACGAAATTGCACAAGTATGGGACGCGGAGTCCATGACGGTCCGTTGTGACCCTGACGATCCATCGCGAGTTCCGTCGACCCAGCCTTGTTTTGACAGATTTCCAGCAAATAGAGTCCTTGTTTAATTAAGTTTTTATTTTCTATAAATAGTTCGAAAAACATTGTTTTTGAGGTTAGACTCCGTATTTGTAGACACCGTATTAGTAGACACTGTATTGTTAGACTTTTGATTATCATTAGACTTTTTGTGAGATTATTGATTTCTTTGAGATTCTTGCATGTGATTATTGGTGATTAATCAAGCAAACTTTCAGATTTTACTCTTTCTCATTGAAGTAAGTACATGAATTCTTATCTAATATATTTGAATATTGTGATTATGACTATGAGTAACTAAACTCCATAACTAGGGTTGTGGGAACCATAGGCAAATAATGAGATAAAACCTAACTAAAATAACATTCTAAAATAGTGTCTTGCATGTATTAATAATTGTTTCGCTTAGAAGTCTTTTTAACGGATGGCCAACGTTAGAACTCGCCTTAATGCTGCTTGCCGGACCAAGGAGGTAGATAATAGGAAAAGAATTATCAACATAGATTTAGTGTATACTATCTAATAGGCTAGTATTGATTGGTACGAGGTAATAACTTAGTCAAATATCGAATACGATGCTTAATATGAGGTAAAGATAAGGGTTAGGATAGCAACACACGTAGCCGGACCAAGGTGCACAGTGAGATTTTCTAGATGCCGGACCAAGGATTTAGAAATACATAACTTATCACTTTGCATGCAAGATACTAGGAAAAAATTGTTATAGTTAGAATTATCAAGTTATGAACCTGAGGGGAACACGTAAACCCTAGTTACTTTGATTAATTGATTAAACTCCAACATTCAAAGCTGTTAAGCGTCTCTTTCAATTTCGTTAGTTATTTTTATTCATTTAGAAATAGAAACCCCCCTTTTATTGTTTTTGCTTTCCAAGGAAGTAATTGACCGAACAATAGTAATAATAGGTGAAAGTTAAGTCTAAACTATTTTCCTCGTGGGAACGATCCCAACCTCACTAGTTGGGTTATTTACTTGACACGACTGCTTTACTTCTTATTTGAGAAGTAAGTTTGAGCGTATCAAAAAATTCAGTGAAGGAGCTTTTTCTATACAAAAGAAAAAAGGAAAGCAACAATTCAACCAAAAGAATAAGGGTAAGCATAATGGAGGAAAATAGTGGAGATGTGAAGCAAAAGTTCCCTCCATGCAAACATTGTAAAAGAAATACATATATAGAGAAATACTGTTGGTGGAGAGTCGATGCTACATGCGGCAACTATAAGCAATGGGACACATATCAAAGGTCTGCAAATCACGAGCAAAGGCCTCTAGTGCTTTTCAAGAAAAAGTAACAGAAACTGTAGATGCATATGAGGAGCAACTTTTTGCGGTTTCATACTTTTCAATCAATTAATCCTCTAATTAATTGCTTCTTGAAAGTGGTTGCACACATCACTTGCATAATGATTTGAACTGTTCAAGTTCTTCGATGATACCTACAAATCTAAAGTAAAAGTGGGAAATAGTGAGGCAGTAGAAGTCAAAGGCAGAGGTTCGGTGTCTATCTCAACAATATCAGGTATCAAAACTATTCCTGATGTTTTGTACACACTTGGTATGAGTCAAAATTTGTTGACTGTTGGACAAATGCTTGAAAACAATTATTCTCTGCATTTTAAGAATTGTGAATGTGTTGTTTCTGACTCTTTTGGAGTAGAGTTATTTTATGTCAAGATGAGCAAAAAAAATGTTTTCAATTGATTTGGAGAAAATAAATAGGCGGGCTTACGCTATTACTTAACAAACATGTACAAACCTATGACACAAAAAGTTTGGCCACTTCAATATGAGAAACATTGTGGAAATTAAAAAGAAGGAGCTAGTGGAAAATATGCCTAAATTCTTTCCAATGCTCAACTTTGTGAAACTTGCCAACAGAGAAAGCAAACGATATTGTTATTTCAAGCAAATCAAGTATGGAGAGCTAACCAGAAACTTCAGCCAATTCATATGGATGTTGCGGCCAAATGAAAACAGATTCAATGAGTGGTAATAAATACTTTCTTCTCTTTATTGATGACTACACCATAATGTGTTGGGTTTATTTCATAAGACTGAAGAATGAAGTCTTTGATGTTTTTAATCAATTTAAAGCTTTAGTATAAAATCAATGTAATCTTACTATTAACGCTTTAAGGTCTGACAATGGAGGAGAATATACTTCTTCTCAATTTGTGGACTTTTGTAATAGCACAGGTATTGAACGACAATTGACATTAACACACACTTCACAACAAAATGGCGTGTCTGAAAGGAAGAAGAGGACAGTAATTGAGATGGCCATATGTCTTTTGATCAAAAGAAAGATCCCAAATCAGTTTTGGGATGAGGACGTCTTTACCCCTGTATATTTGCTGAACAGATTCCTACTAAGGCCTTGCACTACATGATTCCATATGAAGTTTGGTGTGGGAAAAAACCATTAGTAAATCATCTCAGAATCTTTAAGTGTATATGTTATCCTCCAGTTTCAAAAACAAAGAGGTGTAAGCGTAACAACAAGGCTCATAAAGGAATATTTATGGGCTATAGTTCATCCAAAGGTTACAGGATTTTCTGTTTGAAATCAGACAAACTAATTCTCAGTCGAGAAGTGAAGTTTGATAAAGCAGCTGGTTGGGATTGGCAAAATCAGAAGACCTATTATTTTGATTTATTTTCAATAGAGTAGCCTCAACTTTTAGAAGACGAACTAGTGGATGATGTAACAGTGGAAGGAACTCGATCCTTAAAAGATGTTTATGAGCGGTGTAACTTGTTACCTATGAACCAATAAGCTATGATGAAGCAAAAGACTCTAAAGCATGGAGGAGAGCTATGCAAGATGAACTAAACATGATCAAGAAGAACACTGACAGCTTGTTGACAGACCTAGAAATCGCAAGGTGATTGGTATAAAATGGATTTTCAAGACAAAACTCAATCCTGATGGAATAATTTGCAAACATAAGGATAGATTGGTGGTGAAGGGATACACACAACAATATGGTGTGGATTACTAGGAATTTTGCTCCTGCAGCAAGGTATGACACAATCAAACTTATTCTTTTATTTTCATCTCATAGTTCCTAGAAAATTCATCAATTGATGTCAAATGGCTTTCTTGAATGGTTTGCTTGCTGAAAAGATCTATGTAGAGCAACCTGATGGTTTCTCAACTCCCGAAAAAGAGGATCAAGATTATCTCTTAATGAAAGCCTTGTATGGACTAAAACAAGCCCCAAGGGCATGGTATGAGAGGATGGACAATCATCTCATCCAAGTGGCTTTAATAGAAGTCAAAGTGAAGCTACTTTGTATGTGAAAGTCACTACTTCAGGTGAGTCCTTAATTATCTCAATTTATAAGGATGACATGCTTGTGACAGGAAGCAAAATTGAACTAATCCAAAGGTTCAAGGATGAAATGGAGAAAATCTTTGAAATAAATGATCTTGAATTCATGAAGTACTTTCTTGGCATGGAAGTGTTGTAGTCCATTGGTGCAATTTTCATATGCCAGCAGAAATACATTTTGGATATTCTAAATAGGCTAAAAAAGCAAGACTGCAAACATGTGAGTACTCCGATATCTACTAGTCTGAAGCTTGGCAGGATGAGGATTCCGAAAAAGTGGATGATAGTATGTATAGTAGCTTAGTTTGAAGTCTTCTATACTGCAAGAAGGCCTGACATTCTATTTATTGTTAATTTGCTCTTAGATTCATGCAATTGCCTAGAGACACACACCTTACAACGACTAAAACAATGTCAAGGGATATTAAAGGAACCAACAAGTTTGAACTTTTTCCCAACATCTGCCGAAGTAACTACGAACCTGATTGAGTACTCTGATAGTGATTGGAGTTTATGATTCCAGAAGCATCTCTGGATATCTTTTCTATTTGGGGACAAATTATTTTAGTTGGAACTCTAGAAACAAGAAACTATAGTTCAATCAACAGCAGAGCTGAGTACATAGTTGATGCATCTGTTGTGAATCAAGTTATCTGGCTAAGGAGGAGGATGAAGGACTTAGGCCATGAACAAACAGAAACTACCAAGATCATGTGTGACAACAGTTCAACAGTTTCAATTTAAAAAAATACAGTATTTCATGGTCGAACTAAGAATATCAAGATCAAGTTTCATTTTATTAGAGAAGTCAAATAATCTAATGAAGTGTTACTTTTTTCATTGTTCATCTGAGAACTAGCTAGCTGACATTTTCACCAAGTCATTGCCAAAGTAAAGGTTTGAAGATTTGAGACAAAGAATTGTTTTTTGCCACAAAAATGCCAAGGAGGAGTGTTAGACAATTGACATTTTTTCCAGCTTATTATTATTTTTACTGTTTTTACTTATCTCAGTTTAGTGCTTCCTATTAATATCTAGACTTAGCCAACTTTGGTTGATCAACTTTTTGAAGTTAGTGGCCCCATTTGTGGCTGTTAGTGGCCCCTTTTATGGTAGTTAGTGACACATATTCTTATGTAGTTTTAATGTTTATGTTTTCATTGTATAAATTAGACTTTCTGCAAATTAATATACAGAAGGAATTTCATAATTTCACTTTTTTTTTATTTTTCAAATCAGTTTCTTGAGTATTTTTGTTCTAACACAACTTAGGGTTAACTCTTGCACAAGTCACTTAGAACTATATCATCTTCAAATGCATATTTCTTGACCCTTACCATAAACTCATATATATAGACCTTTATATACATATTCTACAATAGATTGTAGTCATAGCGAAGGGTATTGGAATTCAAAATAGTGGGTACTTAGTTATTTCTAATCTTGAAAAAAATTATGGAGACTAAGTGCTTATAAGTTATTATATTTGTATGATTACTAGTTTTTATATATAAGTAAAAAATAAAAATATGTGTTTGAATTCAAAATTAATGTATGATAACTTCTAAGAATCACATTTATCATTTCTTGCTCTTAGCCAAAAAACTCAATTACAATTGTGCGCTATTAAAACTAAGATCTTAGTTAATTAACAATGAGATTGTGTGTTAATGAAGGCACACCTCATGTATTCTTGGATAATACCCTCTCAAAAGTTGAGTTACACTCAAATATCATATCGTCATAATTATAATTGTGTTTGACTTGATTGTCTCATTTATTAGACACGACTATTTTAGGTATCTTGCCAAGATATGAAAAAATGAAATATTAGTGGAAAATTGTGTATCAAATTAGCTGAAAAAATAAAATAGTATTACTCAATAGTCTAAATTATAGAAGTAAAATTGGATACTAGTGATGGAATATTAGGACATTGGAATGGAAAAATGTTTTACTGCTTCTAACTCAAGAATAAGGTCACTATAGCTTATACTTTAAGGTCCCAAAAGTCAATACACCTCCAAAAATTTGCATTTATTATATAACTAGTTATTCGCGAGTACATGTTTATAGTTTATAACCCGCAATACAATACATTGGGTTTTATTATAAAAATTCTTATTAGTATATATAGATAATAACTGAATTTTTTTTAACTTAAAGTTCTAAAATATCAAACAAAGCTTTGCTAATTAACTTAAAACTTATAAATATGGAAAAAAATTTACTACATTTCTAGCGTCATGTCTTTATTAGGAAACAATTAATATATTTAAGTATTAATTGTATTATACACATAGTGATAATTTTCTAGTGATTATACTTCCACTGAAAATTGTAATTAGGTTAGGCTAGCAACATCTACTTCTAATAACGAGGAAGAAAAGAAATTAAGAGCTAGAAAGTATTCTATGACCATCATAGATAAACTGTACGATGGAACTACATAAAAGGATGATTAACTAATGCAAAGTTATAAAGTTACAGATAAAGTTGAGTTATCAACTCAAACTTCCTTGTACAAATGGATGAAATAAAAAATATATTGCTCTTTTAAAGTAACATGGAGTGTATGTTTTGGATTGTGAGTCGCTCATGTGGATCGACATGACCTGATATTATGTTTGTTTCTCTATTATAATATATTTTCAAAAAATTTTAAACAAACAGATCATGAAATAAATAAGTTTCCAACCATAAATTTTAAACCAAATTTCTAGATTGCTCTAAGACCGAAGCAATTTTTGGAAAAAGGTTAAAAAGCCAATTTACAATAATTCATATCCCAGTCATTTTAAATCTGTTTTTCCATCATAATATGTCTTCGGAAAGCTATAAATGATCAAATTATGAAAAAATAAGTTTCCAACCAAGAACTTTACACCAAATTTCTTGATCGCTATTCAACAGAAATAATTTCTTTTTAAAAAAATCCAAAATATCTTTCTTAGTTGGACAAGTAATCCTATTTATTTCATGAGTCACAATCAAATAGGATTTTGAATCCTATTTACCATATAATTAAATCCACATTCGAGCGTAAAAAAAACTAACATCTTCCAATTTTTTCTATTCACTGATTAAAAATTGGTCTAAATTTTATTTCTTATTAACATACACATTGAATACACAAGTAAGCCGCACATAAGGGATCAATAACAATGGCACTGAAACCAATGATGGAATTATAAAGTAAATCAATATTGAGATGTGTACCTTGTAATTTATAAAAAAAATCATTGATTTTGCTACTTTGACGAGATTGCGCTCAAGTCCCTTTTTGTATCACTAGGAAACAAAGATCTTTGTTCACAAACTACAAGTCTTCTTTATGTGTTGATTAATTTGTCTAAGATCGCTAGTTTTCTAAAACTTCTGTTTCTCGCGTATCCTCTCCACTCTTTTCATGTTGCACATTCTTTTAAAAATACTCCTACTAGGAGTATTTTAAGGATAGGTTGAACAGTTACTATTAAATATTCTGCCTTATTCTTTTAAATTGAATTATCCAAATTAAATATTTAACTAACTAAGGCGATAAAGCATAAAATATATTGGGTTTGATCGATTCGGTCCACATGGGCGATCCACGATCAAAAACATAATCAGTTTGCACATGGTGGACACAATAAAAGTCGACATTATATCAATCAAACACACAATTCATATGACAAATAGTTCGTGCGACCTGTGAGCATGAAGAGATTACCTTTAAGGTTTTATAGCCCTACATAAGAATAAAATCACATGTGGAAAGAATTTATTACTATTTGAAGGACACTATTACTCATAATACCCCAGACGTCATTCACTATTTCAGTAGTTACTAATTCAATCCCTCAACCTCTTAAAGAGGTAAACTCGAGTTCATGCTTAACTTTATACGCACAATTATACTTGTGTGTACTAGCCAGCTTATGTATAGAAGTTGAATTATTCATTTAATCATCTTTCCTTTCTACTCGAATCTATCTGTTCCATATCAATTGCTTTCCTAGACATGTATTGCATCGTCGAATCGCTCATGGCGATTAGTAACATGCTAAAATAGCAACATAGATTTGAAAATTTCAAGAACAAACAAAAGGTCAAAGGGTATTTCATTAAGAAGTTCTTTTAACTTTTGCGGGTCTCATACAATAAAGAATTAGGGAATATTCATTCGTTGACCCATTGATCTCTTGACACAGGTGGTATGAAACACGTGCTACGATGTTTACATCTTAGATTGATATTTGTGTCTCATTTTTTTGATTATTCAACATCATACAGACCTTGATCTAAATATATATCTCCTGATGTTTAACTCTAGTTTCTCTCTTTAGTGATCCTTACAATTTTCTTAGAGAAACTTTTGTCTGGATCACAAAACAAGTCATAAAATGTTGGTGAAACTCATTTATTCACGTTCCCCGACTTAAGAGGTAATTGCTCATGTGAGAGAGGAAATCTCGTGACTTGTTTGATAGACTTTATATCTTATAAATAATCACATGCATACTACATTTGAATATAAATTCTATAGTTTTATATAGAAGAGAATATTATAACAATCAATTCATTTTACAACATTGAAATATCATCATACTCTAAGTAAACCTAAAGCCTTAACATGTTTTTCAAATAAGTCTCTAGAGATGACTTTCATAACAGAATCAACTATCATTTCACGTGTAGGAATGTATTGCAAAGTTATTTGTCCACTTGTCACTTAGTTTCTCATAAAAATATACTTGATATCAATGTGTTTGGTCTTGTTGTGATACTAGGATCCTTTGTGTACGTGATAGTTGATTGTCTATCACAATATAGAATAATGGGGACCTTAGAATTATTTGCCATACATTAATGCTCAAAGAATCTCTATAACCAAACAACTTCTTGTACGACAGATGCATAAGCCACAAATTCAGATTTCATGGTTGAAAAAGTTGTGCAAGTTTGCTTCTTACTTTTCCATGAAATAGTACCACCATTTAGTAAGAACACATAACTTGATGTTGATTTTCTATCATCTCGTTACCAGCGCAATCAACATCAGTATAACTTCTTATGAATAAATTAGATCCACTATAACACAATGTATGATCACTAGTTCCCTTCAGGTATCAAAATATTCTCTTTACTTCTTTTTAATGATTTTTCAGGATTGAATTGATACATGCTAACTAGACTCACGTCATAACAAATGTCTAGGTGAGTGCACATGATAACATACATGAAACTCCTAACAACACTAGAATAAGGAACTCGAGACATGTCTTTCTTTTTTTCCGTGTTTGGACACATTTCAAGGCAAGTTTCACCCTATCTACATGAGTATCCGTGAATTTGCAACAATTCGCTCAAAAACATTCCAATATTTTCTTTATATAAGTTTCTTGAGATAAACTCAAAAATTTCTTAGAACGATCTCTTTTGATCTTAACATCCAATATATAGTCTGCTTCACCCACATCTTTCATGTCAAATAATTTTGAAAGTCATGACTTGAGAGTTTTCACATACTCCAAATTATTTTTAGCTAATAAAATAATCAACGAAAAGAGAAAGAATTACAAAATTTCCATTAGACCTTTTCGCATAAATACAATGGTCTTCATCGATCATGGTGTACTAAAATGACATCACCTACTTATGAAATCTCAAATGCCACTGCCTTGAAGATTGTTTTAGGTCATAAATTGATCTTCTCAATTTACATACTTTCTTTTCTTGACCTTTAACAACAAATCTATATAGATTTCCTCTTTTAATTTTCCATTCGGAAAAGTGGTCTTCACATCCATTTGGTATAATTCATGATATAAACGTTTCACAATATCTAAAATTAATTGTATGGAAGTAAACTTCACAACTAGTGAAATTTTTTTCTCATAGTCTATTCAACTTCTTGAGTAAAACCTTTTTTCCACCAATCGTGCTTCCTGTCTTTCTATGGACTTCTCTAATTTGTGTTTAACTTTGAGAATCCATTTATTCCCAATAGCTTTACGTTCCTTGGGAATGTCAACTAAATCCTGGACTTTATTGGTTTTCGTGGACTTTAATTATTCCTTCATCACTTTAATCCATTCATCCCTTGCAAGACTTGATAAAGCCCCAGTTACAGAATTAGGTTCATCCAATTCTGTATGAGATACTAAGAAAACATAATCCTCAATATAATAAGATCGTTTAGGTACACCTTTTCTTAAATTCTTAAGTATTTGAAGTTCAGATTATCCTGTGTAGTTTTATGAGAATCATAACTCTCATTCGAACCATGCATAACTTCTAGATCCGTTGAATTATCAAGTATGTTTGATAACATTACCTGATCTTCTGAATTCAACATTTCTTACGAAGGCTCAACTTCACCTATTTCAGTATTTTGGGAAAATCATTTTCAAAAAATCTGACATCTCATGATACAATTTTAGTAACAATTTCATCCTTCAATTTATCGATGAACAGATATTTCCTTTTGGACTTAGTTTACCAAACTCACCAAAATGATCTTTAATATATGCCACACAACCCCACAATCATAGATCATTCAAGTTTGTTTTATGACCAGCCCAAAGTTCATAAGGAATGGAATACATTGGATTAGGAGGAACTTTGTCCAATATGTAAGCCGCAATCAATAATTAATCTCCACAGAAAGAATAGACAGTTTTGTTTGCACCATCATTGATCTTGACATTTCCAATAATGTTCTATTCCTTCTTTCAGCAATACCATTTTGTTGAGATGTATAATAAGTAGTTAACTTTTGATAATACCCTTTTTCGTAAAAATTCTTCAAATTATTTTGATAAATGTTCACGTCCTCGATCGATTCTTAAAACCTTTATTCATTTATCTAATTGATTTTCAACTTCATTCATATATCGTTTAAAACACTCAACTGTTTCATATTTTGAGATATCAAATAGCCATAATCGAAACACGTGAAATCATGAATAAATGTAATGAAGTATGCAACAGCAGACCTTTCCTTCACATTTGTTGGAGCACAAATATTAGAATGTATTAGTTGTAGTGTAAACTCGGCTCTCATAGCTTTTCCAAATGGTTTACCCGTATTTATAGCAAGACAATTTTCACAAATTGGCATTTCTATTTTGGTGAAAGAACCTAAATGCCCTTCTTTTGACAACCTATTCATTTGATCTTAACCCTATGTGATCTCACCTTGCATACCATGTAATAACATCAACATCGTTGTTACTTGAGTAATATGTCATTACACAATAGTCCACATAATAGTCATAAGTTTATGGATTACAATCTAATACGATAAAATAGAGATAACAAAGTCTAAAACCATATAAAACATTATCTAGAGTTATTCTAAAACTGTTACAACTAAAAAATAAATCAAAATAAACGTCTAAAAGAATAGACACATATACTAAGTTTCGTTGAATATCTGGTGTATATAGGACGTCATGCAACATCAAAGAACAGGCACCACACAGTCTATTTTTTAAGTTTCTATCCCTTTGACTTCAAGTTTCACATTATTTTCTACGTATATCCACCTTGATTTAGATGAAACTCGACAAAACTCCACAAACACTTCTCGATCTCGACTCACGTGGTTGATGAATTTTGAGTCTTTTTCGGCTTATTGCATTCACGAGCGAAATGTCTCAACATTTGACAATTGTAGCACTTCATTTTGCTTTTGTCTCTCTTCTTGAAAAACCCATTTTCCTTTTTTGGTATTTGGCCGTTTTTTTCATTTTCTTAGAGTGTCCTTCTCCAGTTTCTTTGCCTTTCCCATTTCTTTTCCAGTTTTTCTTACGCTTGAAGTTTGAAGATTTTGTACCACTTGACTCTGCCTCATATACATTCGAAGCAACTTCAGCAGCACCAATGCACTCATCTTTATGTTCAACATGGCATACAACATAAAAAAAATTGATTCTCTCATTATGGGTCAAGTTAACCTTCAAATGTTCCCAAATATTGGGAAGAGACTAAATCACTGCCGAACTTGTTGCTCATTAGAAAAAAACATGACCAACACTCTTGAGTTGAGCTATCATGTTTGACATCACCCTAAGGTGTTGTGCAATATGACCCTCTCCTAGTTGATTAAAAACATGATTTATACCTTCCAGAGCATTTATATTTTATGACTCTAAATGATGTAATTGTCACTATAAAGTTTTTCATCTTTGTTTAAGTCAGTAATGATAATTTTTAATGCCATGTCTATTATGAGATATAATGAGGCAAGATCTTGTTGTTTACTATTATTTTTTAAATCAATTATGCATGTGATATACACATTTAAGCAAATCAAATCTCATAATGGTTTCATATTTAAATGTAAAATCGAAAAGACACGTAGCATCTACTCATCATTTACGAATTAAATATTTAACCAAAATTTGTAACTAACTACTTAATGTGTACACCAAGTTATTCAAGACTATAATCACATAGATTTGCATATCTAATGATCAAACATTATATAACATTGTGCAATACAATTATTGTTGACATCACTACTTTATTCAAGTCAAGCGAAACGTCGTGGTGACTTAAAATATAATAAGTTACTTAATTTTAAAGAATTTAAAGAATAAACGAGCATTAAAAGGGGTTGAAAAGGGTTTTAAGGGAGTCACCACCTAAGTTTTAGAAAAGCTACGAAACCGATTAATTAATGATCTTAAAAGGAAGTCTACGAGATCAATTGATCTAGGTAAGGGGTTCAAGTTATTCGAAGGGAAGGGATTCGACATCCTTAGAATCCACAAATGTTGACCCCGTATGAATTCATTTTTTTCAAATTGATGAACAAAATAAAATAATGTACGAGTATAATAAACATGTAATATACAAAAGTAATAAATAAGATATTATAAAAAATGACCTAAAGCTATCTAATGTCAATATATACAAAATAATGAATAAAGAGTATAATTCAAATGTAATTCCAATAGCTTCAATTGGAAGCAACTCTGTGTACCTGTAAAGACACTTAGAACTAGTGTTACTTATAAATAAATATAAGTAAAAATAAATGAATCAAATGATAACTTAAAAATAAAAAAACTCGTCTTATTAACATGGGAGACCTTGAAAATTGACGGTAATTTCTTCATCGACCATTTTAACAAATAAAAGTATATGAACTTAAATTAAATCCTTCTTTTAAAATGGGGAGGCCTCCAAATTGAACAAGAGATTTTGTCATTGTCAAATCTTAAGTTACAATGTATGAAGAGAAACGATTTAATAAAACAAAAGATATCTAATATTAATCCCGAACAAGATGAGTAAACATAATAATGATAATAATAATAATAAAATAAAATACACAATACATAACAATAATAACACTAAAAGCATACAACTAACAGGACATTAAATAAAAAATAATAATAGAATAACAATCAACTTGACAAGTAAACTGTGAATTAAAAAAACAAGTAAAATTAATTAACACCAAAATAATAATAACGTAATAATTAAATAATGTTAATGTAGTAACAATGATTTCTGTAACTTCCTTCAACATGAATGTAACCAATTTATTAAATTCAAAATAATCACATATGTACAAAATTAGAAAGATAAAGTATATAAAAAAAAAAATTCATAGTCATGAACAATTGGGAAAATAAATAAAAATAAATAAGATAACCACATGAAATGAATGGATCCATAAAGAGGAAAGCACGGAAGGCTTACATTGGTTTTGTGTTGGCTGGAGTTTCTGGTGTTGCTTCGAGTTGTCCATCGGAACTTGGTGGTGCGAGATCAAGTCAATTTCCACTTGTTGGCACTGGTTCCTTGAGAGGTTTTGATTCGCGAGCTCGGAACTCGTTGGTGTTTGTTCGCTGGAGAAGGAGGAGAAATGGAAGGGTGAAGGCTGGTTCGGGTTGGTTCCAATTTCACCGAAAGGTGAAGAAAATTGGGGGTGATGGGAAAGGAGAAGGAGCATTGATGGCCTAAGGGTGGTTTTGGCTGGAAAACAGAAAAGGAAAAGGGTTTAAAGGGTGGGTTAAAGATGAAAATGGGGAAATGGGTCTGGTAAGGTGGGGTTTGGCAGTGACGTTTGGAGTAGTTGTTGTTTGCTATTGAAGAATAAGAAGAAGAGCAACTAAGTTATTTCCGGTGGTTTGAGATCAGGGTTTTGAGTTGACGGTGTTTAGCATGGTGGTCTCATCGGAAATGGTGAAGGGGGTTGAACAATGGTGAAAGGTTGGTAATACCAGAGTTTTTGGTCCTTTCCGGGTGGGGTTTTGAATCAAAGTTTAGCCTGAAAAATGGAGAAAGGAGGTGGCTGGCCCAAAAAAGAAGGAGAAGGAGGGAAAATGGGGGGTTTTGGGGTGGTGGACTTGCTGGTTTTTGGTGAAACTCCAGTGATTTATCACCAGGAAAATAATGAACAATAAGAGATTCCTTGACACCGAAAAATTTGGAAGTATCGCCACAATTTTATTCATCATCCTCTAAATTTACTAAGTCAATTATTCTATATATAAAGAATTGTAAAAAACGGGTTTAACTTATCAGCTCGAAATTATGAATAAAAAAATGTTGGTTGATAAAATATCTGTGTATGCAAATTGTATTCATATTTGAATGAATTTTTAGAGTGTGTAAATATCAAAATAAATATTAACATATGTAACAACTTAAATGAATATGGAGAAATCTAATTAACGTAACCAATAACATGTAAAAATGTAATTTAACAAACATAATAATTTTATAAAAAGTGAACAAATATTTGAACATCTAGTTGTGACAAAATAATATAAACAGAATTAACCGAAAAAATGGTAAAACATTGAGAAAAATGACAATAATCAACAAATTTGCCTTCAAATGAAAAAACATGTATTCTGAATTATTTAAAAATAAAATAGTAAAAAAGTATTAATTTTAGAATTATCAGACCAAAATTTGGTTTTAACAACTTGCCCTTTATTTGATTAGGATCTTTGAAAGAGATTCAGGTCAAACAAAGTTGACGAACCCAAATTTTGTTTCATAAACTTTGAGCAAAACAGAATGAGATGTTAGTAGAGCTTTTGAGCAAGACTCTACGTCCGTCGGTTGGGCTGGAAATTGAAAACATTCACATAACATCGATATTACTTGCAAAATTTCACAACGAATGTGTGTACCTTTTTGAAAAAAAGGATAAAGTGAATGATATGTCACTTTGAACGAGATGACAACCCGGTGTCACTTGGAAAGGTGACCGACCCAATTAGAACATAACATGTCACTTTGATCGAAGTGACAAGCCAACATGTCTCTTTAAAAGGCGGACGACCCAACTTGAACTTAACATGTCACTTGAACGAGCTGACAACCCAACTTGTCTCTTTGAAAGACGGACAATCCAACTTGAACTTAACATGTCATTTGAAAGGAGATGACAATCCAATGTATGTCTTTGAAAGCAGGATGACCCAACTTGAATATAGCATGCCATTTGAAGGGAGATGACAACTCAATCTTGAATTCAACATCTCAATTTAACCAGGTGTCAACCCAGCGTGTCTCTTTGAAAGGCTGACGATCCAATTTGAATATACCATACGAGGTGACAACCCAATTTGACTCTTTGAAAGGTGGACGACCCAAATTGAACTTAACATGCCATTTGAAGGGAGATGAAAGTCCAACATATCTCTTTGAAAGGTGGACAACCCAATTTGAATGTAACAAGTCACTTTGAACGAGGTGACAACCCAAAGTGTATCTTTAAAAGGCGGACGACCCAAATTGAACATAACATGTCACTTTGAACGAGGTGACAACCTAACTTACCTCTTGAAAGGCAGATGACACAATCTTAGTATATCATGTGACTTTGAACGAGGCGACAACCCTACATTTCTCTTTGAAAGGCAGACGTCCCAACTTTCACATAACTTGTCACTTTGAACGAGGTGATAACCCAACATGTCTCTTGAAAGGAAGACAACACAATTTGAATATAATATGTCAATTTCAATGAGGTGAAAACCCAACTTGTCTCTTTGATAAGAGGACGACCCAATTTGAACTTAACACGCCATTGAAGGGAGATGAGAGCCCGACATTTCTCTTTGAAATGCAGACAACCCAATTTGAATATAACATGCCACTTTGAACGAGGTGACAACCCAACTTGTCTCTTTGAAAGGCAGACGACCTAACTTGAACTTAACATGTCATTTGAAGGGAGACGACAACCCAATGTGTCTCTTTGAAAGGCAGACGATCTAATCGAATGTAACAAGTCACTTTGAACGAGATTACAATCCGACGTGTCTCTTTGAAAGGCAGACGAACTTATTTGTATATAACATGTAACTTTCAATGAGGTTAACAACTCAACTTGTCTCTTTGAAAGGCGGACGACCCAACTTGAACTTAACAATAAAAGGTGTATCAAAAAATCTGCAATAACAATGTTATTAACAAATGTAACTTAAAAGAAACACAAATTATGCAAATATGACCTCATACAAACAAGGTATTAATTACCAATGCAATTATTCAAACTTAATAACACATGAATTAAAAAATGTCTATGTGAGATGAAAAAACAAAATAAAAAGTTTCATGTTGAACATCATCATAAACCTATTTTAATTAAATTATTTTATTTGAGATGATAAATTAATTTTTAGAAGATATTATTTTGAAAGGTATGATGACATAAATTTAAAAAGATGTCATTTTGAAGGGTACGACCACCCAAATTTAAGAAAATGTCATGAAAAGTATGACGATCCATTTTTTAAAAAAAAGTGTCATTTTGAAGGGTATGACGATCCAAATTTGAAAAGATGTCGTTTTGAAGGATATGACAGCCCATAATAAGAAGATGTCATTTTGAAGGATATGACAACCCAAATTTAAAAGATGTCATTTTGAAGTATATGACGACCCAACTTTAAAAAGATGTCATTTTGAAGGATATGACGATCCAAATTTAAAAAGATGTCATTTTGAAGGATATGACGACCCAAAAATAAAAAGATGTCTTTTTGAAGGATATGATGTCCCAAAATAAGAAGATGTCATTTTGAAGGATATGACGATCCAAATTTAAAAGATGTCCTTTTGAAGGATATGATGATCCAGATTTAATAAGATGTCATTTTGAATGATATGACAAGCCAAAAATAAAAAGATGTCATTTTAAAGGATATGACGACCCAAAAATAAAAAGATGTCTTTTTCAAGGTTATGACAGTCCAAAAATATAATTTTGACTATGAAATGGTCCACAAAGTTGTCAATTTTCTAGTGAAAGTCTCCCAAAGTGAGAGTCTTTCCTTTATATAGAGAGAATAAAGATTACACATCCCTAAAGATCTGTCATTTCTATCCTTAAAGATCATCTATTCTATCTCTACAAATCTGCTATTCAACCTCTACAAATCTTCTATTCTATCACAATATTTATTCCTTTGATTCTACAACAAATCTATATGATCATAATAAATTATATAACTATATAATTACATTAATATATACAATTATTTAGATTTGCATCATACTAACATCCCCACTCAAATTGATGTTGGTGGATCAAATAAGTATCAATTTGCCTACGAAAATCGATGGCGTGGTCGTGCCATAGATTTTGTAAACGCATCAGCTATTTGAATATCGCTGGATACATATGGAAGAGTAATGACTCGTTTATCTCCAACTTTTCGTATATAATGACAATCTACTTCGATATGTTTGGTCCTCTCATGAAAAATCATATTAGTAGCAATCTGAATAGCACTTGTATTATCATCATGGAGAGGTGTAGGATGAGATTAAACAAATCCAATCTCAGCAAGTAATCCACGAATCCGTACAACCTCATCGCAAGCAGTAGACATGGATCTATATTCAGCCTCTATTGAAGATTTTGACATATGATCCTTCTTTTGACTCTTCCAAGATATTAATGACTCTCCAAGAAACATGCACCCACCAGTGACTGAATGACGAGTATCAGGACATCCCACCCAGTTAGAATCACTAAAAATATTAAGACGAATAGGAGAACCACTTGGAAAGAATAATCCACAAGTAGATGTTCCTAGAAGATACCGAATGATGCGACAAATAGCCACCAAGTGGAGATGACGGAGATCTTGCATAAACTGAATAACTTGTTGAACTACAAAAGATATATCAGGACGAGTAATAGTAAGATAATTCACACTCCCAAATAATTGTCAAAACATAGTTGGATCATGAACAATATCGCCTTCCTCACAACGATACTTTACATTCAATTCCAATGGAGTATCTATGGAGGAGAAATCTTGAAGACCAACCAAAGAAATCAGATCCTGAGCATATTTTTTTTTGGTTTAGAAACACACCTGAAGCAACATTATGAACTTCCAAACCCAAAAAATATGTAAGAGTACCAATATTTTTCATATGAAAAAAATCTTTAAGTTGTTGTTGGAGGGTAGTGATTAGTGAAGAATCGGTTCATGTGGTAATAATGTCATCTTCACACACCAAAAAAAGAACACAACCTGCAGATGTTTTTCGAAGAAACAAAGATGAGTCATATTTGATCTTCTCAAAATAAAACTATAGCAAAGTAGATCGAAACTTATCAAACCAAGCTCTTGGAGCTTGTACTAATCTATACAAAGACCGCTTGAACTTGCATACATCTGTTGTAGGCGATGAGAACAAACCATGTGGAGGTTTCATATAAATATCTTCTTTGAGATACCCATGGAGAAAATCGTTTTTGACATCCATTTGATAAAGAGACCAGTTTTGTGAAGCATTAATGGCAATAATAGTTAGCACCATAGTCATTTTTTCTACGGGTGCAAAAGTCTCCTCATAGTCCATCCCATACTCTTGTCTGTTACAAAGAACAACCAATCGAGATTTATATCGATCGATAGTTCCATAATACTGGAGTTTGATTGAATAAACCCATTTACATCCAATAGGGCGGACATTTGAAGGACATGAAACAATATCCCATCTGTCATTTTCTTTAAGAGACAAAAGTTCTTCCTCCATTGCTTTCTGCCAACAGTCATGCTTGGAAGATTGTGAGTAACAAGTTGGAACAGAAATGTTAGATAAAGTAGAGGAAAATCTATACCAATTGGGAGTACGCGATACTCTGGTAGAGCGACCGAGTAGGCTTAAGAGGACCAAGTCTTGAAGAATTCTCAAATTCTAGTTATGGTATAGTTTTAGGCGGCAGATCAGTGTCGGAATAGGATAAAGTTGGCCGACGTCGTTCATGCAAAAATCTAGGTTTGAACCTCTTAAAATAAGATTATAAATCTTCAAAAGTAGGAAGAACAGGAAAAGTAGAAGAAGAATCGATAATCATAGGAAAGAAATACTAATTCTCAAAGAAAACAACATTTCTAGAAATACAAATTTGTGAGAACATGGATCAAAGCAAATAAAACCTTTTTGTGAAGTACTATATTCCATAAAACCACATTTAGTAGATTGTAAAGAAAGTTTATTACACTCTGAAGGAGGCAAATGCACAAACAAACACAACCAAACGTATGAAACTCACTATAGTTAGGATTTTGGTGATAAAGAATAAAATATGGAGACTCAAGATTTAGCACTTTAGATGGAAATCTATTAATTAAATATACAGCAGTAGACAAAGCTTTCACCCAATATTTAGATGGTACATAGGACTCAATCAACAAAGTACGAGTGATATCTGAAAGATGATGATTTTTATGTTCACCAACACCATTTTGTTGTGGTGCATATGGACAAGAGTGTTGTGAGACAATTCCTTTGTCAAGTAAGGATTTTTTGAATTCATAAGACATATATTCTCCACCAGAATCAAATCTTAATAATTTGATGCACGTAGAAAATTGACTCTCTATATAAGCAAAAAATGTCTTGAACATGGAAAGTACCTCAGATTTGGATAGAAGAAAATACACCCACGTAAACCGAATATAATCATCTGTGAATCTCATAAATTATTTGAAATGACCATGAGAAATAATTGGTGAGATGCTCCAAACATCACTATGAATGACATCAAAACACTTTGTAGCACGACTACCAAAATTAGGAAAAGGAAGAGTTTTACTTTTGCCTAATTTACAAGTAGAACAATCAATGGAAGCAACTGAAAATTGATTTTTATTTCCCAATAAACCAGAATTTGATAAATGAGACAACACAATAGAATTTGGATGTCGTAGACGCTTATGCGAAATCTCAGTCTTAATACTAGTAGAAGTACAAGCAAAAGATAGAACAGGAGGAATATAATAGTGTATAGGAAACAATTGTCCAACTTTAGGCCCCTTCGTGTTTATCGTCCCTGACACAAGATCCTACACAAGAAAACCATTACGAGAAAAATTCACATCACAATTATTATCTACCAATTGTCCAACTGAAAAAAGACTAGTTGAGAGCTTTGACGAAACAAAAACATTCTTGAAAGTTGGAGTAACATCCTCAACCTTGGTAATGGGTAAATTACTACCATTGACCATCTGTATTTGTGATGGACCTTACAAACATTTTTAGGATGCTCGTTGAGTTGGTCATATGATTGGGTACTTAAATCAACAATCCAAAAATTACATGTAACATCATTACCTTGTAATTCCAATGCTGAAAAGGCTGACACAATCATTTGTTGAACCATTTCAGGAGTAAGAACTTTTCCCGAAGATGAGTTATCAATAGTGGAACCATTTATCCCAGCTTGAAAAGCGTTGACCCTATGATTTTGAGGGCGCGTGGGACACTCTTTGATAATGTGTCCTTGTTGTGTAGTATAATTATAGAACTTCTTGCTACAATTACTAGCAATATGCACATATTCCTTGCAACTGTAGCATTGAGTTCTACTCCTTTCCCTTCCTTTACCTTTAGCAGCAAATGCAACAGACATCATTTTCCTTATTGAAAGCATTTTGTGTGTAAGACGTTGCTCTTCACGAAGTAATTTTCTAAAGCAAACATCCAAAGAGGGAAACAAGTTACGATTCATCAAGTTATAGCGAACACTCTCAAAGTTAGAGCGTAATTTCATCAAAAATTAGTCTCGCTTGTTTTTCTCATGAACTTCCTGGAAAACTGATAGAGATTCATTACGTATTTTTACATACACAATATCCGTAAATTCAGCCTATAAGTTCTGAAATCCAGAAAAATAATCCTGAACAAAAAGACCTTCTTGAGAGCAATTAGCAATTTCATACTCTACCTGAAAGCGTTTTGTGCTATTATCTTGGTTGTAAACCTTTTATAAGTAATTCCACATGGACTTATATGTCTTATATGACCTGAGATTAGGAACAATAAGAGGTTCAATTGCCACTATAATCCATGTCATCACCCAAGCATCTTTGATCTTCCATTCATGTAGCTTTGTTGTATCAGTAGGAGCAGAATCGCTTTCATCTATATAGCCTCACAGTTCTTTGGCGGGGACAAACAACTGAAACTCAAACTCCCAAGAAGAATAATTTTTTCCAGTGAATCGAACACTTTCACTGAGGGATTCAAAGTGACGTGAATTCATGCTTTTGAGTAGCTATGAAAACTACAAAGACTCACGAAAGAAACTAGAATGACTAAGAGCAAAAGTCCTAGGTGGTAGGATTGATTGTTGACAAACAGTCAACAAAAAATGAAGATGTTCAAAAAACAAATTAGAAGGAGCCACATAGACTATGAAACAAGACAGCCAAGAGAAGGCTCTAATACCATGTCAATTTCTGCTGAATGCCTCTCAAAGTGAGAGTCTTTCCATTATATAGAAAGAATAAAGATTACACATCACTAAAGATCCGTCATTTCTATCCCTAAAAGATCAGCTATTCTATCTCTGGGAATCTGTTATTCAATCCCTCCAAATCCGCTATTCTATCACAATGTTTATTCCTTTGATTCTACAACAAATCTAAATGATCATATGCTAATTTATATCACTATCTAATTATATTAATGTATACAATTATTTAGATTTTCATCATGCTAACAAAAGTTACTTTGGACAAACATCAACAATTAAAGTGTCCACAAAGTTGGTATGTAAAAAAAATATGAAAAGTGGGTTTCAACCCATTTTTTTTTATGAACAATGAAACATATTTTAACTTGGTTAGAACCAATAATTGTATTGTAAAAAAGTTTCTCAGAATTTTTTATCTTTCAATTTAGATTGATTTCGAGGTAAATCCTATTGATCCAAATGGTACCTCAAATGTAATTAAGTAACAACAAGACTTGTACATCTGGCCACAAACAAAGACTTTCAACTAGACCTAAAATCATGTTTTATGTGCCATCACTTCAAAGAAATTACTGATTTGCACACATATAAAGTATTGTAATTTGTGAACATCTGGAAAAGTACACTAACACTCAGAAAATATGTTCAACAAAAATGTGATAGCTTGGCCTTCATGTAAATCTCCAATAATGTCAGAACATTTCAACTTAAATTGTGTAGGGATTGTTAATAACTTGTAATGTAGGATTAGGGATGGGTAGGATAATCATTTGGGATAAAAGTAACTTATTCCCTTCTTGAACATTGCACTAAATTGATGGTTTCAACATTTGTTACGCTTCAACGTTTGATCCTCTTTGTTGTCCCTTATTTTGTACTTTTTGACTTCTTTTCAAGCTGTACTTGTCTGAGCTTTTCCTCATCTCATCATCTTTTGAATTTTCCCCTGATTGGTTTGGAACATTCTTTTTTTTTGTTGAAATTTCGCTTGCTTGAACTTGTGGGGGATTTGGAACTTTTTCTTCTTTGTTTGAAGTCATTTTTGTATTCTTGACTTTTGGGTACCTTGATAACTTTTTGTCTTTGACAAATTTGAACTTTAAATCTTCTTTGTAACTTGCACGTCTTCAATGCTCTCAAGAAAGTCAGGCCAAAAGAGGATAGTGCATACAAGCTCTCAGAAAAGGTATAAGCTAAAATGTGATTGTCCAAAGAAAATGCTTAAGGTTCAAAGTGGGACACACTAAGGATTAATGTCATTTGGTATACTTTGAAAGGCTCAAACGGGTCAAAGAAGGCCTATGAGCATTTTTCAAATCAATCGTTACTCAAGATTTCGCCACAACATTTAGGCCAAGTTTTATATCAACAAAGCAATACAATTAAATTTAATTCAAAATCTCACCACACAATGCACATAAAACAATGAATCTGATTTTGTTCTAATCTTGAATGTATGTAAGAGAATATTTTCAAGTGTAACAAAAGTATGAATGGAGGTACCAAAAGAATTAATGGTTTAAGAAGAAGTCAATCTTCTCTATTGTACAAATTATTTTCACATGCACACTTGAATTGTGTTGGCACCAACCAAGTGAAAAATTAATTTAAAAATATGAACATTTTAAAAAGAATAAAAAATAAAAAAACTTTTGAATAAAGAATATTGAACCCAATAAGGACTTCCTACGTATCTCATTGGTGAGAATCAGATTTGTGTAGTTCTTTAGATATGATATAAAAACTATATTCAACAAATGAATTTTTGAAAGCAAAAATATTGAGAAAAAAAATCAATGAGGCACATTGAAAGGCAGGCTACCGAAATTTAACAAAAATTTTTTTTTACTGTTTAAAGAAAACTTAACAAAGATAAAGAAATCAGTGAAGGTCGACCACCCAAATTTGACAAAAAGTAAAAAAAAAAAAGTAACAAATTAATGAGTCACATTTAAGTGACTACCTAAACTTAACAAAAAAATACTTTTTATTAGTTTAAGAAAAATAACCAATATAAAAAATGAAATAGTCACATTGAAGGGCGAACAACACAAAAAAATGTCAATTAAAATAATATTTTTAGAATGTAAGATAAATAAAACCAAAGATTACAATGTATGTGACATCATGTACAAAAATTAATGCACAATATACAAACCAACTTGGAGTGAAGCCTCATAAATTCTTGATTCTGTTTTGCAACCTTGGTGAAATTTTTGAGGGGCATTCCTAAAAAGATTTGCCCCTTTTCAACTTCAACAACCTCCGATATTAAATCTTGTGACAACTACCTCCTTTGTAAAATATTTTGAGACCTTCTTAAAAAATTTTGCCCCATTTTCCGTCTTAAAATAGTGGAAGGTTTACGGGGAACATGACCGATCCCTTTGACGCCTATGTATCCCGTAGAAATAGGAATCAGGTCAGACATAGTTCCAACATATTGTAACTTGAATGGAGAATGAACTGAGATTGTTAATGTTCCAAAATTAGGTGATCAAGAGTGGGTTTTTAAAGACCGAGAACCCAAGCGGACAACTTAAGCTAGAACTCACGACAATCATTGGACACATAATCAATCAATAAATTTTCGTTCATTTTGGAAAAAGGTTGAGCATGAAAAATTTCGGCTGCAGTTCCGCAAAACTGTTCTTTAACATAGTGTATTTATATCAGAATATGTCATAAATGAAACAACAATTTACATCAAGTAATGAATAAATAATGAGTAGAATATGCAAATATTCAACAAAACATACAAAATATAATGTATAAGACAATAAAAGAATAATGTCCTCAATATGAACAAAATGAACCAATCATGGTTAGAAAATTTATATCCCCATCGAGTCGCAATTCGTAAGAGGATGCAATGCCGCGGTGAATCATTAATAATAATAGTTATTAATTTTGAAAGAATTAAAAAGGGTAAAAAGGGAAAAGGGTTAACAGGTGGGCTTAAGATGGAAATGGCAAAATGGGTCTGGTAAGGTGGGGTCTGACAGTGAGGTTTGGAGTACCTATTTTTTGTTGTTGAACAAAAAGATCAATTAGGTTGTTTCCGCTGGTTTTGGTCGGGGTTTTGAGTCTGATGGTGTTTAGTGTGGTAGTCTGACCGAAAATGGAGAAGGGTTGAACAGTGTGGTACCGGATGTTTTTTGTCCTTTTCCGGTGGGGTTTTAAATCTAGTTTAGCCGGAAAAAATGGAGAAAGGAGGTGGCTGGCCGAAAAAGGGAGGAGAAGAAGGGAAAACAAGGGTTTTGGGGTGGTGGAGTCGTCGGTTTTCGGCGAAACTCTGGTGATTTGTCATCAGGAAAATCATGAAAAATAATAAACACTAAAAATTTGAAAATACCCCCACATTTATCCACCACCCCCTAAACTTAGTGAACCAACTATTCTATATAAAGAAAATTGTTAAAAATGGGCCTAATTTTTGGGTTCGAGATTGTGACCCAAAAATTATTGGTTAATAAAATATTTGTGTATGCAAAACTTTATTCTTATTTGAATGATTTTTTTGTAACATCTCGTCACTCGTAATAGCCAAGAATAAGCTAAGAACATAAACTTATCACTTTAGGAAAGAAAAAGGAAAAGCTGGAAAATTCCTTAAGTCTAAAAAGTGAGTTTTGGTCATTTTCAAACGGACATAACTTCTAACTCGAGATGAGTTACTGTTAGTATTTTACATTGTTGGAAATCCCTTGGACATAAATTTCCAGTGTCGTCCAGTTTGCGCATTTTTGATATCGTATGAGGGAGATATGCTTATCGGAAGTTGGGTTGTAGGATTGACGAAGGTCCCAATCTGAATTTTGTAAGGGTAAAGTGGTATTTTCACCCAACTATTTTCTAATTAGTTTAAAAGGTTTATTAGGGGTAAAACTAAGCCTTAAGTATTTTTAAAAAATTATAATACGCTTAGGGTATTGGAGAAAATAGAAGAGAAGAAGGACAAAAGAGAAAGGGCCAAAAATTCATCAAGAACGCCAAGATCTTCAAGAGGAATTCGTCGCATGTGATCCCTATTAAGGTATGTGAGAATTTTTGTGTTGGGTTAATTCACCCACACACCAAATTGTTTCAGATCAGTATTCTATTAGTTGATATCATGTTAGAAGTTAAGTTCTTGAATAAAAGTTTTGAATTCTTGTTGATTGAATTGTTGGCTGCCATTGTTGGTTGAATTCTTGTTTTTCTCGGTTATTTTTTGAGTTGAATTCGATAGTTATGGAGAGTACCAATAGTCCCCGATATTTGGTTAAAGAACTAGAAAGGTTTGGCGATGAAAAATGAGTTGAAAAACTCGTCAGACGAACCAAAAATTGGTCTGGTGCGCCACCAGTGCACCAGAACGAAGCCTCAGTAAACAAGGGTTGGCGCGTTGTGCCACTAGTTCACCCGGATCGGCGTTTTTGGTATGTTTTCGTAGTATAGCCGTCTTAAGTCCTTCTTATGTACATTAACACCTTATGATTATTCTTATTAGTTCAAATGATTTCTAAACACCTAGAAATCACTAAAGAGCTCAAATCATAACCTTGAATCCATTATCCATTCAAGGAAGTTAAGATCAAAATAAAAAAAATTAAGAGTCATGTCTAAAGCTAAGAAACTAGTCCAAAGAGAAGATCTAAAAGGTTTTTAAGAAC
This sequence comes from Solanum peruvianum, assembly GCA_027705065.1. Taxonomy (NCBI): domain Eukaryota; kingdom Viridiplantae; phylum Streptophyta; class Magnoliopsida; order Solanales; family Solanaceae; genus Solanum; species Solanum peruvianum. The sequence continues at coordinate 25,076,028 of JAKWJD010001759.1, forward strand.
CTTTATTAAAAGGTTTAACCTCATTTTAAGGCTCAAGTTTCAAGTTAAATTGAAGAGCAAAATTTGAAGTCTTTTCTTCAAAAGAGATAATAAGAGAACTAAGTATTCCCTAAGAGTTAATTTAAGATTCAAGTTCAAGTTAAGCAAATAGTAAGAGTTAAGTTCATTTCTCAACAGTTATAAGAGAACTAAGTATTCCCTAAAAAAATTGTAAATGTTTTCATTTAAGTTAAGAGGAAACTAAGATTTTCCAAAAGAGTTTTGAACAAGAAAAAGGAAACATTGATTCCAAGAGGGATTTTTAAAGCAAGCGTTGAGCAAATTATCTCAACCCAAAGAAAGAAAGTTAATTTAAAAGTATGAAGTAAAGTATATTTTGGGAGTAGTATTGAGCACCGATGTGGGGATGAGAGTTCATATTAACTCAAATCTTCATGTAAACCATGTAGACATCATGGGTAGTACCGGTTCATACTTTTTAGATGATCACGTAAGTTATGCTAGTGGATCAACTAAGTTAAGGAGTCTTATGCGACGATAAAGTATAGTACAGTTCTGGAAGCGTGAGCAAAATGATGTATCACTACAAGACTCATAGTGGTGGTTGCCAGTTGGCTTGTATGGTCTCATGATGCACATGGAGGTAACTAGGATCAGCATGCAACACCTCATTGATCTTTTTTGAACAATTAGAGTTAGTGGTGAACCTCCTTGCCTCCTGGAGGACACATATTTATTGCTTATTAGTCTTTACTTTTTTTTTTAGGATATTCTCGGGTTTTTCCAACTTCTATATTACTATAGTTAGACAATTTAGTTTGAGTTTCTTATTTCTGTATTTCAAATACTTTGTTAAGAGGTTTAAGTGCCATTTTTGATAGAGTATTATTTTTAAGTATTTCTATTAAGAATGTTTCTTACTTTAGAATTGATTTGAGTTAAGTCTTTCGTTGAGTTGAGTAACCCAGACCAAGTCTTTGGGGGTTTTGAAGTCATGTCTGTAGAGTCTTACTCATCAGTGTGAAGTCACAACATATATTATTAGGAGGCTACAATATTTAAGAATTCCTCACTTCCTTCATCTTCCTTTTTAGTGAGTTTGGTGTATCTAAATACTGTCCCTCTAATTTGTGCTTGCATGTGTCTTAGATCATCATGCCTCCACGAAGAGCAGTCACAGGTCGTCCAGCCAGAAGAAATGTAGAGGAGCAGAAGGTTCTTAATCCACCCGAAGTGTAAACTCAAGGGAAAGTTACCAATTCTGAGTTTCTTGAGGCTATTCGAATGCTGAGCCAAATGATGACTAATCAAGTCATGCAACAAAGAAGAGCTCGACAAGAAGGGGCAAACACTTCGAGGATTCGGGAATTCTTGAGGATGAATCCACCAAGATTTCATGGTTCAAGCACTATTGAGGATCCAAAAAACTCTGTGGAAGAGATGAGGAAGGTGTTTGAGGTGATGCACGTGGTTGATATTGAAAGGGTTGAACTAGTTCATATCAACTAAAGAATGTGGCTAGGACTTGGTTCGATTAGTGGAAGGAGTGCAGAGATGAGGATGCACCACATCCTAGTTGGGCTTGTTTCGAAAAGGCTTTCTTGGGCGGTTCTTCCCCTGAGAAATTAAGGAGGCAAAGGTACGAGATTTTATTACTCTTAAACAGGATTCCTTGAGTGTTGATGAGTATGGGCTGAAATTCACCCAAGTGTCTCGCTATGCTCCTGAGATGGTTAAAGATATGAACAACATAATGAGTTTGTTTGTCGCTGGTTTGGGTCTTGCATCTAGTAAAGAGGGAAGAGTGAAAATGCTGATTGGTGACATGGAGATACCCCGATTGATGGCTTATGTGCAACATGTTGAAGAGGAAAAGATAAGGGACATAGAAGAATACAAAAACAAGAAAGGCGAGTCCTGAATGAGTCTGGGCAACAGAAGGGTGGTTCGAATCATCCACAGTTTTATAAACAAAAGGAGTGTGCACCATCGTCTGTTAGTGCTCCTGCACACATAAATAGAAGTGAGCATCATGGATAGAATTTGCAGAACTACAGAGTAGGTAGTTGGGCTCCTGCATATGCTAAGTGTGGTAGAACCCACCCTGGAAAATATCGTCATGTCCAGAAAGGTTGCTTCAAGCGTAGTCAAGAGGGTCACTTCATGTAAGAGTACCCTAAGAACAGGCAAGGTAGTCGAAATCAAGTAACAAAGCTAAGTATTCATCATTTTCTCCACCAGACAGGGCTGCACCTAGAGGAGCCTCTTTTGGTACAAGTGGAGGGGCAAACTGCCTCTACGCAATCACTAGCCGCCAAGAGCAGGAGAACTAGCCAGATGTTGTCACGGGTAGGATCAAAGTCTTTAATTTTGATGTTTATGATTTGTCTGACCTAGGAGCAAGTTTATCTTTTGTAACTCCTTATGTTGTAAATAGTTTGGAGACAAAGGATAAACTTGCACCTGGGTCTAACAAAGCATAACATGAAAAGTAAAGACTTTGATCCTACACGTGACAACATCTGGAGAGTTCTCTCGCTCTTGGAGGCTAGTGATTTCATAGAGGCGGTTTACCCCTCTGCTTGTACCAGAAGTGGCTCCTCTAGGTGCCGCCCTGTCTGGTGGAGCAACTAATGAATATTGGGCTCTATTTCCTAGATTTACACCACCTTACTTATTCTTGGGGCACTCTCTCATTAAGTGAACCTCTTGACAACACTTGTAACAACCTTTATGGCTATCACGACAATTTTTTGGGTGGTTTCGACCTCACTTAGTACATGTTGGAGGCCTACTTCCTCCTTGCGCCACACTACCTTGAGATTGAGCTTTTTTAGATTTGAGGTGTTGCGAATTTTGGGCACTATACTCACCTATATTTCTGGACGCAGGTGCACTAGCAGATGATGGTGCATGCCCCTTTCATTTTCTGGAATTGTAATCGACTTGAACCTCCTTTGTATTGACCAGACTCATTCCCAGTCTTTGCTTTCTTATTTCAATAGAATTATTGATCCTTCAACTTCTCCTCCTCAATTTTTTGCACATATACCATTATCCTGATATGTCCATGTCACCGATTAACATAGAATCCCTACCTTCCTTACTTTAAGCACGACAAACTCGACAACAAATAGACTCATTCTACTCCTCATGTCTTTCACCATCTCCAAAGCATAGAGAGATAGTTGGGTGAACTTCAAACGGTACTCATGTACACTCATGGAGTCCTTTTTCATGATCAGGAACTCCAAAACCTTTGATTTATTCAGCTCTCGAGGAAAAAAACCTCCCCTACAAGGATTCTTCGAAGCAAGCCCAACTTGGATGTGGTGCACCCTCAACTTTACCATCCTTCCATTGATCAAACAAGATTCTAGACACACCCTTCAGTTTATAGGAAGCCGATTCGACCCTCTCAGCATTTACCACATACATCACCTTAAATACCTTCTTCAACTCTTCCACGAAGTTTACCAGATCCTGAGTATTGCTTGATCTGGTGAAACAAAGAGTATTCATTCTAAGAAACTCGCGAACCCTCAATGTGTCATCCCCTTCTTGTCGAACTCCTATCTGTTGCCCGACCTTGTTGGTCACAATTTGACTCAACATCAAAATAGTTTCCCAGAATTCCACAATTGCAACTTCTCCTTGCGGTTGCACATCCGATGCATTCAGAACCTCTTATTCCCCAACATTCTTCGGGCTGGTCTACCTCTGACTGCTCTTTGTGGAGTCATGATGATTTGAAAATATGCGTAAGCACGAATTAGAGAGAGAGTTTAGAGATAAACTCTTTGCATGAAAAGGATATGAAAGAAGGGAAACAAACCTAAATGTTGTAGCCTCCTAATAATAGATGTGGCGTGCTACACACAGATGGCTGAGACTCCACATACATGACTTCATAGACTCTCTAGGACTCTTGAAATTTGTGATATGATACCAAGTTTGTCACGCGCAAATACTATACCCTAGACGTGGCCGGCAGTCAAATACCATTTATGGCCCCGAAACGAACCCTAAGCCTAGATTACTTAAATCAGTAGAAGACTAAATTCAACTTAAACAAGAATAAATAAGATTTAAAATCAAATACTTCATAAATTAATCTGGCCAAAATGTCACTTGAGTCTCAACAATTAAAATGACTACAAAATGAACTACTAATAGTCTACGAAACCTCTAAACTAACTGAAGAGGTATGTTGGGATAGACCCCCACAACAGGCTAAAACTGAAATACTAAAGCAAATGAAATGGATGTCCTCCGGAATGCAAGGAGGCTCATCACTGACTCTAGAGCTCAATCTGGATCAACGAAGCGTTGCGTGCTGATTATGGTTACCCGCATCTGCATCATAAAACGATGCAGGACAACTGACATCAATACATTGAATGTACGAGTATTCAAGTTTGAGTGCTAAACAAAACTATAAATCTTGAAATAAAGTAAGGATGAACTTACCTTGGCTCTGCTCAACTCATAAGATAACAACTTAATATAAAGCAATACTGATATATGCAATTTATATTTATGTAAAACTGATAAAATTGTGTAACTCTTAGTTCATTAAAGAAATAACAATAATAAACTCAACTTTACTTATATATGAAAGTAATATAGTTTCTGTGGGAGTTTCTCTAACTGATAACCACCACTATGAGCCTAAGTGGTGATACAAAAATGATTATTCTTTTATTCTTTGCTTATTCTTAGTTAATTGTAGTTACATGATGTTACAGATAGAATGAAAAAATCAACCCACTTTTTGCCGGTAAGGACTACCTATTAGACCGACGATTATGCTAAGATGTACATTCAAGAAGTGGTAAGACTTCATGAATTCTAATCTCCATTATTTTATACAGAAATGCAGAATTTACTGCTCACCAAGCCATGAATAAGGTAAGTTTATTCAAGAGAGGTTGAAAACGACACAGAGTCATCAAAAGTATTACACATGTGTGAGGAGGAGGCCGTTGGCATTTTAGGTGGATGACTGAGTGTATCTAAAAGTTTCACTCATGAATGGTGTGATGAGGTTTTGTAAGAAGGAGAAACTTAGTCCCCGGTATATTGGACCTTATAGAATATCCAAAAGAGTTGATAGTGTAGCTTATGAGTTAGAGCTACCACTAGAGTTAGCAGCGGTTCATCCGGTATTCCATATTTCAATGTTGAAGAAGTGCATGGGTAATCCTTCATTGATTGTACCAACTGAGACTGTTGTGACTAAGGATAGATTATCCTATTAAGATATCCTAGTTAAAATTTTGGATCGTCAAGTTCGCAGGTTGAGAACAAAGGAAGTTGCATCAGTCAAAGTCCCTTAGAGGAATCAATTTTTTAAAAAGCAACTTGGGAAGCTGAGGAGGATATAAAGAAGATATATCCAAATCTCTTTGAATCTAGAGAAAATGCACATTAAGGTACTAAATTTTCCTCTTAGAACTTTATAAGACTATGTGTAAGCATGTTGTTACTTTCTTTTGGATTTTTAAGTGTTGAACTTGATGTTACTATTTTTAGTGTAGTCAAAGAATTCTCATTCGAGGACGAATGTTTCCAAGGGTGAGATATTGTAACATCTTGTAACTCATAATAGCTAAGAATAAGCTAACAAAAATTTATCACTATAGGAAAGAAAATGGAAAATCTGGAAAATTTCGTACGTCTAAAAAGTGAGTTTTTAGTCATTTTAAAATGTCCATAACCTCTATATAAGGATAAGTTAGAGTCGGTTCTTTATATGGTTGGATAGCCCGTGAAAATATCTTTCTAACGCTATCAAATTTGCGCATTTTTGATATCGTATGAGGGAGATATGCCTATCGAAAGCGGGGTTGTTGGATTGAGGAAGGTCCCAATCCAGATTTTTGTAAGGGTAAAGTGGTCTTTTCACCCAACAATTTCTTAATTTATTTAAATGGTTTATTAGGGATAAAACCAGACTTAAGTAAGTTTTAGAAAATTAATATACGCTTAGGGTTTGGGAGAAAAGAGCAGAGAAGATGGAGAAAGGATAAAGGGCCAAGGATTCATCAAGAACACCAAGATTTCCCAAAAGAGTTTTGAACACGAAAAAGGGAACATTGATTACAAGAGGGCTTTTTAAAGATAAAAGTTTTGACCAAATTATCTCAACTCAAGTGAAGGAAATTATTTTAAAAGCATGAGCTAAAGTATATTTTGGGAGTAGTATTGAGCACCGATGTGGGGATGAGAGTTCATATTAACTCAAGTCTCCATGTAAACCATGTAGCCATTATGGGTATTAACGGGTCATACTTTTAGAAGCCATTATGGGTATTAACGGGTCATACATTTTGGATCACTTAAGCTAAGCTAGTGGATCCACTAAGTGAATGAGTGCTATGCGACGACAAATTATATGACAGTTTTGGCAGCATGGTCAAGACGTTGTATTACTACTTAGGCTCATAGTGGTGGTTGTCGGTTAGAGAATCTCCCATAAAACTATATTACTTCCATTATAAGTAAAGTTGAGTTTGTTGTTGCATTATATTTGACTAACTAAGTTGCTTACATTGTTTTACAAATTTTATATATAAGTTGCATGTTCTTTACTACTTTATATTGAATTAGTATTTCATGAGTTGAACAGAGCCAAGGTAAGTTCTTCTTAATCCTTTCAAGCCTTAAGTTATTGTTACCATTTCAACTCGCATACTCGTACATTCTATATATACTGAGGATAATTGACATGCATCGTCTCATGATGATGTGGTGAACCTCCTTGCATTCTGGAGGACACATATTTATTGTTTATAAGTCTTCCCTTTTTTTTAGGATGTTGTGGGGTCTGTCCCAACATTCATCTTAGTATTATAGAGGCTTCATAGACAGTCATACAATTTAGTTTGAGTCTTTGTATTTCAAATACTTAATTATGAGGTTTAAGTGTCATTGTGACTGATAATTATGTTTTAAGTCTTTATATTTGAAAATGCTTCTTACTTCATAATTGAGTTAAGTTAAGTCTTCCGCTGAGTTGAGTAACCCAGGCCAAGGGTTCGCTTAAGGACAATAATGGTCATTGGGTGTCGGCCACGTTCTGGGTGTAGGCTCGGGGCATGACATTTTAAGACTATGCAAAATAACAAAATGAATATTAACAAATGTACAAGTAAAATGAATATGAAGAAATGTAACGAACATAACAAATGACATGTAAAAAATGCAATTTAACAGAAATAATGATATTATAAAAGTGAACAAATATTTCAACGTCTAGCTGTGACAAAATAAATAAACAGAACTAATCGATGAAAATCATAATATAATGAGAAAAAGGGAAATTATCAATAAATTGCATTAAAATGAAATAAACATGTATTTTGAACTGTTTAAAAATAAGATAATCAAAAAGTATTAATTTTAGAAGTATCAGACCAAAATTGGTGTCAACAATAATAATTCACTTATCCAAAACAAAACAAAATAATATTCAAATATTTATATTAAATCACAATCAAAGATGTTTACTACAAAAAAAAATTTAAAATGACAAAAAAAATTAATACTAATAAAAAGGGAGCATGTGGTGGAGTTTTACCCACTTAACTCCTATTTTAACTGTGTACTTCCATAATTTTTCATTATCCCCAATTTCGATACTAATTTGATTCAGCTTATTCTTCCAGTATTCTGGCAAGGAATGATACAAAACATCATAAAACATTATATCCTTCCCTCTTTGTAACTTGAATATCATTTTCATTACGCTTTTCAAATTTCATGACAAAGATATAGAGGAATTTATCAAACGACCAAGGTTATCCATCTTCAAACACCTAAACTATCTTAGATCTTTTTCCAATCTGTACGATTTCTCACCCTCGGAAACATGTCCTACGGCGGGTCGCTCGACTTTGAGAACTACCACTTGGAGTACTTTGAGCATGTTCATGTTCAATCATATATTTCACAAATTTCTCATAATAGGGAAGCAGTTGTAGGAACAGAAGGACTAAACGAATGCACAATACCAATAAGATTCTAAAGAGGAAATATATAAAACAATCCAAAATAGGACACTAATCTCAATCCAAAAAGAATTCGTTAAAGAACGTTTTTTAGTCCAACTTAAAAAGTTCATATATTACTCGTTGTAAGTATCTTTCTCTTTTATAATATATTTTCGGAAAACTTTTAAGAAGCGGATGGTGAAAAAAATAAGTTTCCAACCATAAATTGCACACAGAATTTCCAAATTGCTCTAGACAGAAGCATTTTTTCCAAAAAACCAAAAAAATCAACAATTCATATCACACTCGTTTTGAATCTTTTTTTCCGTTATAACATGTCTACGAAAAGCAAAAAATGACCACAAAATCAAAAAATAAGTTTACAACCAAAATCTTTACACCGCATTTCTAGAAGGCTATTAAACAGAAGCAATTTTGTTTCAAAAAAATCCAAAATTTCTTTTTTATGAGGAAAAGTAATCCTATCTATTTCATGAGTCAAAATCAAATAGGAATCTGAATCTTATTTACCATATAAGGTATATACAATCAAGTGTCGTCCAATTTTTTCTATTCACCGATTAATAAAAATGGACTCAATTTTATTTATTATCAATATACACAGTAAATAAACAAGGAAACCGCACATAAGGGATCTATAACGATGACTCTGATACCAATGAAAGAATTATAAGGAAAATCAATATCGAGATGTGTACCCTGTTATTTACAGCAAAAGTCGCTGATTTTGCTACATTGACGGGATCACACTTAAGTCTCTCGTTGTATCACTAGGAAACAAAGATCTTTGTTCACAAACTAACTGTCTTCTTTGTGTATTGATTAATTTCTCTAGAATTGGTAATTTTCCTTTAACTTTTATTTCTCACGTTTCCTCTCCACTCTTTTCACGTTGCACCTGTTCTGCCATATATTTTTAGAAGACTCTTAGTGGGAGTATTTTAAAAAGAATGTGCAACGTGAAAAGGGTGGAGAGGAAACATGAGAGGCATAAGTTAAAGGAAAACTAGCGATCCTAGACAAATTAATCAACACAGAAAGAAGGCTTCTAGTTTGTGAACAAAGATCTTTGTTTCCTAATGATACAAAGAGGAACTTAAGTGCAATCCCGCCAAACTAGCAAAATCAATGACTTTCACTGCAAATTACAAGGTACACATCTCTATATCATTTTACCTTGTAATTCCTATATGGAGTTAATCACTTTTGCTTGCATTTATTGGATCTTGTTGAAGTTGTTGACATTGTCGTGTGATTCTGTTTTGTAAGTAGCATCGATAGGTTCCTTGGAACAAATTCCTCAGTCATCTTACTATTATAACTAGTCTGCATTTTTAGCTACATTTGCAAAAAAATGATGTTCACATCTTGTAGGTTATCAAATCTATCAATGGGTAGATTGTTCACTAGAAAGGAATTAACAATATTAGCAAACTGATTTTCCTTTAATGTGTTCATTATTTCTTGATTAGCCATAACCATTTTAGAAGTATTTAGATTGGTCTCGTACACAATATTATCTTAAAGATCATCGAAAGTGTTCTGTCATGGAACATCCTTTGGAACAATTTCTCGAGCACTTAGATTGTATTTTGACGTTGTTGCATTGTCATACGAATTGGTGAAGCAAATTACACTATATAGTTGTTGTTGAGGATTTTTTGTTGCATTGTTTGTCAATAGAAATCAACATTAACTTTTTGTTATGGCCTTGGTGCTTACAAAAGGCATATTTACATGGAGGACTATACTTCGCCACACAATTCGTCTTCGAAATAGAGAAGGGGGAAGGTTTTTGTCAAACCAATTAGTGAAAGACCCTTTAAAAGATAACTTATAGCTTTGCTTCTAAAAGAGTTAAAAGAGTGAGTTGTACTAAAAGTATTTATGATTCCTCACTAAGCTTTTCGCTTTTAGCCATTGATTGCATTGAGTCCCCTATTGGTAACATTGACTTTGTTTAGCTCATGAAGCAAATGTAGTTGCATTGATCTTTTTAATCTTGATTTTAATTTAAGTGTTTACGTGTATGCGGATTTCCACCTTCGCTTCTCACCACCACTATGTAGCGAATAGTAAAGAAGTTTGACTGTAACATTATACTTCATGAGGTCTTCGTTACATACTTTAAAAGTTATTTAGAGTTTATGCTAGGCCCATGCTTCAACGATAGAATTTATTTGGAGCAAGAGACATTTTATCCCCTAGATGAAGGGGAGAATCTCCTTTTACACACATTGCAAGCTGGTATGCATAAAAACAACACGTGGAGATCATGTCCAATTGCAACGGAAGGTTAGACCTCTTGGGCTAATCGGATGGAGAAGGTAAAAGGGGATACATGGAGGACTGTTGATATATATGATGCCATACAGATATCCAAAGTCAACATACGATGTGTCCCCCATATGTTGTATGCTGCATTGTTTTTTGTTCTACCTTAGGTAACTCATTCCACTAGGATGATAAATCCAACGGTGTTCCACATTTCTTCTTTTATAGGAATTAAACCTCATGGTGAGGCAATTACTCCAGTACTCGACATGCAGAATTCGACCTTATTTATGCCAAAGAATTAGAATAATAAGAAATATACTATGAGCAGTTCCTCAAAGTAAACATGCAAATATAAGATGTAACTGAGTAGGAACATTTTGCATTCCTCAATATGTGGCTCCACAAATTCGTATTTTGCAATGGTTTTTCAAGGGTAATGAGAGGTATAGTAAGCTATTCATATGTCTTTCTTCGGGCAGAAAGTTTGCTTTGGCTCCTTTCATACTATACCATCAATATCGAGGATGTAGAAGCTTAGTTACCTGAGGATTTGGTACTTCAGGGGCCCAGTTCTGGATCCTAACCACAACTCTAACTACAGTCTAATTTCCCTTACTATAGACCTTTGCCTTACGATTCACAGAAGTGTACGACTTTTGCGATTTCCCTGGCTCAAGGGAAGTTAAAATAGAATAACTTTCGAGAATGTTTTAAGTTTTTCTACTCATTCTCCTCTGTATCTCCTAGTCAGTTCACTCCATGTTCTCCTGGGTGCATGGCAGAGATTGACTGTGCTTATTCCATGTAGAAAGGAAGCTCTAGAAGATATCTGGTCCAACTTTCTTATTCCTTGAGACCTCTAATATGGCCTTGCATTAGGAAAATCAAGTGTTGGAAAAGCTGAAGTAGAGGATTGTTCTCCAAATCAGTTTTCACAGCGGTTTGTCTTGACCTAGACGGTGGATTCAATGTTTGATCAACTAAAGAGAGATTTTTAAGTTAATCGAGTTTCATTTGAATCCAAAATGTACATAATCATTTGATTCGCGGTGGTCTACTTACATAATTAAAACACGGACTAAATCAGGTGAGGCGATCCTAGGTAGGATCATCACTGGAGAAGCAATCAAGAAGATAAGGAAGAAAGGTAGTTGTTCGAAATATGCATAAGATTGTAACAATCCAAGTTCTCTATATTGTAGAGTAGTTATTTATTATTTAGAAATTAATTAGTTTCTATCTTATCCTTATCCTTAGATAGTTTTTTACTCCTATCTTTAGGAATTGATTTACTTCTAAACTCTATAAATATTTGTTTTATAATGAAGTAGTTTTTCTTTCATGAATTTTTTCTTTGTTGGTTTATCAAACTAACGTTCCTACTTGTTCAATAATAAAATAAAATTAGATTTTTATGTTTTTCCTTCTATAAAAAACTATCAATTTGTATCAGAGTGTTTATTTATTGAGGGATATGTGGGTGTTTCATCAAAGTTAAGATTGTAAGCAAGAATACAGGTTTATCGATCATGAAGCAGAATCATGTTTTTCCGTAATGGCACCACTTATTTTTAATGATGATAACTAGTAGATTTGGGTGGTAAGAATGGAAACTTATCTAGATGTCATGGATATGTGGGAGGCCGTCAAAATTATTGTGAAGTTCCTTAGTTGCCTAATAATCCTACTATGGCCCAGATCAAAAACCATAAGACAAAAAACTAGAAAATTAAAGACAAAGGCCTTTTTATTTTTAGTAGTATGTTCTTGAATCTTCACTCGAATTATGTCTTTAAAGTCAACAAAAGCCATCTATGATTATCTAAAGGTAGAATATGAAGGCGATGAAAGGATCAGAGGTATGCAAATGCTAAATCTTACAAAGATTTGAAGATGAAGAAGATCAAAGAAACTGAAACCATCAATGATTACTCTAAAAGGCTCTCGAACATAGAAAACAGGGTAAGATTGCTTGGTCTATGTTTAATGATTCACTTATTGTTAAAAGTATTCTTGTAATTGTGCCGGAACGATTTGAAGCAACCATAACTACTTTGGAAAACACTAACGATCTATCCTAAATCACCTTGTTCTTGCAAATAACAAGTCATTCGGGTACTAAAACAACTTCTGATGTGCTTTATGTACCTGACATAGATCAAAACTTGCTTAGTGTTGGTCAATTGATGGAAAAGGTCTACAAATTAAATTTTGAAGATAATAATTGCTAGATTAAGGATTCTTCAGATCAAGAAATGTTGAGTAAGAATAAGAGGCAAAGTTTCTCATTAGATCCATTTAAGGAGGAGCATGTTGTTATTTCAGCAAACGAAAGTGTTGCAGAAGTATGGCACAAGAGGCTCGAACACTATCACTATAAAGGGTTGGTTAAAGTGCAAAAAATGAAAAAAGTTAAGGACTTGCATCTTTTATAAGTGCCTTCTTCAAATTGTCTTGCGTATCAATAAGGAAAACAAAAAAGACTTCCATTTCCGAAGACAACTAGGAGGGCCTCGAGCAAGTTGCAACTAATTCATTCTAATATAACAGGACCTCAAAGGACACCTTCACTAAAAGTTAGTCCTTACTATATCATTTTTGTAGATGATCTAACTTGCATGTGCTAGATTTATTTTCTCAAGCATAAGTCAGACGCTACTAATGTCTTTCCGAAGTTCATAGCAAAATTAGAAAATGAATGTAACTGTAAAATTTAGTCCGTTATAATAGATAATGGAAAGGAATACACTTCTTACAAGTTCGACATGTTATGTGAGGAAGCAGGAATTCATCATCAGCTTACTACTCCCTATACTCCACAACAAAATGAAGTAAGTGATACAAGGAACATATAAATTATGGAGATAACCAGATGCATGTTGCACTAGAAAAACTTGCCACAGAAATTTTGGGCAGAGGCAGCAAACAAACAATACTTTCTTCAAAATAGGCTTCCCCAAAAAACAGTGAAAGACCCAACTCCATTTGAAGCTTGGTATGGATTTAAACCATCATTTAATTCTCTTAAAGTGTTTGGCTATCTTTGTTTTCCCTACATTCCTCAGGTTAAACGAGATAAACCAGATAAAAAAATTGTCTCAGACATTTTTATTGGATATAGTTTAGTTTCAAAGGCATATAAGTTGTTCCAACCACAAACTGAAAATATAATTTTTAGTAGAGGTGTGAATTATATAGATAATGAAGATTGGTATTGGGAAGACTCGAAGAAATATGTCTTTAACATTTCTGACAAAGCAGAAAAGTCTCCTACCAAGTTTTTTTGAAAATAAATATCGCTATCACGATAGAATGAAATGGTAGATCATTTACAAGTCAAAGGTACTCAACAACTCGTTAATATATATCAGAGGTGCAATGTAGCAGTATGTGAACCTGTTGTATACAATGAAGCCAAGAATGATGAAAAATGGGTGATTGCAAAGAAAGAAGAGTTGTTTATGATTGAGAAGACAATGACTTGGGAGCTTGTTGATCAACCTGAAGACTGAAAGATAATTGGGTTGAAATAGGTCCTTACAACCAAGCTAAATGAAGATGGTTCAGTGAACAAGCCTAAAGCAAGAGCTGCAGTTAAATTGTATGCTATAATTTTTGGTCTGGATTATTTTGATACATTTGCGCCAGTAGCTAGGATTGACAGGATCAGGTTACTTTTGTCACATACGGGAAGTACCTCCTAGACATAATCGACGTCGTCATCCTTGGAGAGGACTAGTTTTATCCTATTAAATTCATCATTATTTTCATGGATTAAAAAGTGTAGAAAATTTAAAACTTTTCATCTACATCTACTTCATGAGGTTTACTTAGACTTCTCGCTTACACATATAATATTCATATCGAGTATACATAGATCCTTCGTATAAGAAGATTATATAGTCTTTTACTTTATGGCACACACACTCAAACACATAGGGTTTACAAAAATATCTTGAAACAGCATGAATGAAATTATTGTCTTTAGACTATAACAACGTAACATAGGTAGAGTGATAGAAAGGTATCGTCCTCGGAACATGAGGAGATACCCACACTTGGAGAAATAATCCAAGTCTTCTTTCAAAAGTGGTCACGAACCCTCAATGACTAAAACCTAAAATGCTGGGGAAAAAGAGAAAAAATGGCGTTAGCACATCAATTATACTATGTATAGGATCATATGCACATACAACATTGAAATCATGCCAAAAAGGGACATTTATTAAAAAGTATGCAAAGTTATTTTCGAAATACCTTATGCACAATACGGAACCAATGCAAGTCAATAAGCACATATTACATAAGTCAAGACCGTGTACATCACAAGACCAACAATACCAAGTCTAGTCAAGTCAACATGCATATCAACATAATTGAGCACATAACCAAGAAAACTCTATCATCATATTATAATATCAACAAGCATGCAGAAGAGTTCATAACATCATAACCTAAGTAAGACTGTCACTCATACACCCCCATCAAGTCCACTAGTTCAATGACTAAGTAAGTCCCCATAACCTCATTCCATCAAGTAAATCCAATAAGAACTATAAGAAATGCCAAACTTCACATACTATATCATTAAGAGTAACCATCATCATACATTAGCAATAGAGACCAACCACATGTTCATAAGTGAAACCAATATCACATAGTTTGATTAACATGTAAGATCAATATATAAATATAATTTACCTTTGTAACCATATAAACACGTAAGAACATCCTTCTATGACTTCCCTCAAGGCTAACTAGCGCAATGTGTAGGTAGAGTCCCATACCCCTACCTAAACTAAACCAAACCCCTTAGATCATCCCAGTTAGAGTTAAATTTTTTACTTCGTTTTACCTTTGGGAACATCTCGCCTTAACAGACATAGACGACATGATCTAATGTGGAATCCGTGTCATGGAACCCTACACCGAAGAAGGTGGATTACTTGCGAAGGTAGTAACAAAAGATGAACATAGCATCTATGTGGATCCTTTACCAGGTATTCCTATTGGGGCAACCTAATTCAATAACTAGGAGATGTAGTTAAGACCATCCTTATGCTACATGCATTATAGTCTCCAATCTCATGAGTACATTCGTCATCCTACCTTCCCTATGTTAAAAGGGACACTTATCACTTCTAGTTAACTCGGTGTTAAGCTAGAGTTCCTTTTGAAATGTCTTTCATTAATAATCATAACTTACTTTAGGTCACAGAGTATACACTTGATATAGTCATAATCATAGCTCAATAGGAATGGCATGAGTGTGTACTTTAAATACAATTCACAAATGTGAGGTTAGCACATTTACATAATCTTATTATGATAAGGCACATAGGCAATCCATCACCATCCTTATATCATTAAATCCTAGCCAACAACTCACAAACCATAAGTCAATATATTCCAATGCAACATCCTACCAAATGTAATGAATCTCAACATAAGGTATACTTCAATATAACTTCATCACTAAACACAAGTAATCATAATTAGAATAAAGATTTGAGATCACAAGACTTACCCTAATCTCCTTCACAAGCTATCATCCAAGGTTATAACATCAAACATCCAATTCAACCCAATAATGGGTGTAATTTCATCACACAATAGTAATTAACACAATAATGAAGTTAATTAAATCAGTACACATCAATTTATCACTAGTTCATAACCTAGTATTAGAGACTTGCTTAATTTCATGATATACTTCACATACTAGGTTAATTCTTCAAGAACTAGCATAATTGAATCTTAACACATCACATTCTATGTATAATACCCAAAATAAACCATAGACAATTCAATTTTGGAATCAAATTCGTAATAGAAGAAAACCCACTTGCAACACATCTTTTTGAAATCATTTTGGATGAACCCTTTATGGATAGGAATCCCAAAGGTGAAAGGATGATATACCTTGTTAATTGATGAAGTTTTATGTAGAAAAACACCCTTATTGCTTCCCTAATACCTTTACCTAGCCCTTGAATAGAGTTCTTCTATTTGGGAGAGAGAAAGAAGAGACAAGGAAGAGCAATTGGGTTTTAGGATTTGAGAGGTGTTATGTTTAGACTTAGGGTAGGTTATATATTTAATTAACTAACCTAATTAACCAACCCCTAAACACTAATTAACCTCCTAACTAAATAACTTAATTAAACTAAACTAATTAAAGCTTGACGAAAAAATAGTGACCCTGACCTATGAGACCCCAACCTACGTGTCGTAGGTCAGTAGACGGCCAAGGTCCCCACCAAGCTGCACATTTGTCATTTTGGTCAGAGACTTGAAAAAATGAAACCTTCACAAAAATTACTAAGTGACCATCAACAGTTTCCATTGATGCCTCGTCGATCAGGCCTCTCCTCATTGCCTGCAACCATTGATGGCTACTGTCTTAAGACATTATTTAGCCACAATGCAAGGGTCCTCCTCAACGACCCTTTGGTTGGTCCTTGGGGAGTCGTACCCAGAAGTTTCAACCCTAAACCACCTTTAATACATGTTAGACACCTTACTACCAAATCACATTGAATTCCGACTTCGAAACCCCCCATCAAATAGACTAAGGCACACTAGCACCTCGTGAACTAGTTTATAGACGTCATGGATGTTTTATTACGTTTTGACTCTAAAACTTTCTAAATGACTTACACAAAATATATTTGACCTTAAAACAGTGTTACAACCCTTAGGCACTCAGGTTAGGCTCTAGATTAGGCTTTAGACTTTCAGAGTATTACATTATCCCCCCTTAGGAACATTCATCCCAGAATGACACTAAAATCCTTTAGAAGGAAGGAATAGACTCAAGACTAGAAGCCCAAACAACAACAACATATCAAAACATGATTTACAATTCAAATCAACATAACCGCGTGACCTTTTACACAATGCAACTCAACACATCATTTTCAACTCATAAAAGCTAAACATTAACTACATGCATATTCACTTATGTCAAAGATTTCTTCAACATTTATCAATCTTAATACACTCATGAAGGCACAATATACCAAAATACACCACATAAGTTCATATCAAGTAAAAGAGCAGTTTTGAAAACTTTCACTTCTATAGGCATAGTTCACTGTAAATCACTGTAGCAAAACATATATTTTAATATTTTACCAAAAGTCAAGCCAACTTCAATTAAAATCATTATTTTCACTATAAATAGGAACAACTAGCCTTAGTTATCAAATAGATGAGGGTAATGGGAATTCATATCAGCCTCAGCCTCCCATATTGCACCCTTAATAAGGTGGTTCTTCCATAACACTTTTGTGGAACCCACCTCCTTGTTCCTTAACTTCTTTACTTGTCTATCAAGGATTTCAGATGAAACCTCCTCATAAGAGAGGTTCTCTTGTACACCTAGCTCCTCAATAGGAAGAATGTACTCAGGATCACTGATACACTTCTTCAGCATGGAGACATGGAACACCGGATGAACCGAAGCCAATTAACTAGGTAATCTCAACTCATATGCAACATTGCCAACCCTTTGCAAAATTTAATATGGACCCACATAACAAGGACTCAACTTCCCTTTCTAGCCAAATCTCACCACCCCTTTCATAGGTGAAATTCTTAGATACATCTTATCACCTGTTTCAAACTCTAAGTCTCTTCTCCTAAGGTCGACATTAAGACTTTTGCCTGCTATAGGATGTTCTCAAGTAATTCCTTATAATATGAACTTTATCATAAGTCTCATAAATCAATTTGGGATCCAAAAGTGAAGCCTCGCCCACTTCAAACCATCCAATTGGAGACCTACATCTCCTACCATACAAGGCCTCAAAAGGATCCATAGATATAGATGAATGGTAACTATTGTTGTAAGAAAACTCAACCAAAGACAAGTGTTTATACCAATTTCTCTTGAAGTCAATTATACAAGATCTAAGCATATCCTCAACGGTTTGAATAGTACGCTCCGCTTGACCATCTATTGGGGATGAAAAGCGGTGCTTCGCGTCATCTTTGTACCCAACCCTTTTTGGAATGACCTCCAAAATCAAGATGTGAATTATGAATCCCTATTTGATATGACGGATAACGGAATACCATGCTGACACACAATCTCATCTACGAAGATCCTTGCATAATCCTCCGTTGAGTAAGTGAACTTGATGGAAATAAAATGAGCAGACTTGCTCAACCTATCCACTACCATCCATACATAGTCATGTTTTTTTTGAGTTTAAGGTAACCCTACCACGAAATCTATGTTAATGTCTTCCCACTTCCAAGTGGGAATTTGGATTTCTTGAAGTAATCCACCTGGCTCTTGGTGTTTGGCTTTCACTTATTGACAATTGCAAAATTTTGCAACAAATTCCGCTATGTCCTCTTTCAATCCTTCCCACCAACACACTTCTCTAAGGTCATGATACATATTTGTAGAACCCGGATGAATGGAATAACGGGAACCATGAGCTTTTTCAAGAATTCGGTTTCTCAAGTCATCAACATTATGCACACACAACCTTCCTTGATACCTCAAGACATCTTCCCCCCCCTAAAGAGAATGACTCATTAAGCTTACCAATAACCGAATCATTTAACTCCATCAATGGTTGATCAAGTTGTTTCATAGTCTTTACCTCAACCACCAAAGACGATTCGGAGTTATGATGGACCATAAAACCACTATTTCGAAAATCTTTTAATTTGACACTCAAACGAGTCAACCTATGAACATCTTTCACTAGGTATTTCTTGGCTTCTTCTACAGGAGACACACTACCCATGATCATACAACTTAGTGCATCCGCAACCACATTGGCCTTGCCGCGGTGGTAGAGAATACTCATGTCGTAATCTTTCGACAATTCCAACCACCTTCTTTGTTGGAGATTCAATTTATTTTAGTAAACACATATTGAAGACTTTTGTGGCTGGTATACACATCAACATGGACATCATACAAATAATGTCTCCATATCTTTACAGAAAATACCACGGCCGCTAACTCAAGACCATGAGTTGGATAATTCTTATCGTGCAACTTAAGTTGTCTAGAAACATAAGCTACTACTTTTAAATGTTGCATAAGGACACACCCTAAGCCCACTTTGGATGCATTATAATATACAACGAAGCCCTTGGTGTCATCCTATAAATTCAACACTAGGGCGGAGGTAAGCCTATCTTTCCAGATTTGGAAGTTTCTTTTGCATGCCTCTAATCACTCAAATTTCACACTCTTTTCGATCAAGGGTGTCCAGGGAGAAGCAATGGACGAAAAATCATCCACAAACCTCCTATAATGAACCTCTAGACCCAAGAAATTCCTAATGTCTTTTAGAGTCAATGGTCTAGGACGATTTTTCACCGCCTCCATTTTCCTTGGATAAACCTTCACTCCTTCACTAGAGATGATATGACTAAGAAACGCCACCGACCTCAACCAAAACTCACCTTTTCTATACTTGGCAAATATTTTATTCTCCTTAAGCACTAATTGTAACACCACCCTCAAGTGTTCCATGTGTTCACCCTCATTTTTCGAATATACCAAGGTTTCGTCAATCAAGACAATGACAAATGAATCTAGGTAACTTTGAAATACCCTATTCATGAGATCCACAAATGCCACTGGGGCATTAGTGAGACCAAAGAAAATTACTAAGAACTCACAGTGACCATATCTAGTTTGGAATGTCATTTTTGGTATATCCTCACCTCTCACCCTAAGTTGGTGATACCCCAATCTCAAATCAATCTTAGAAAAGTAGCTTGCCCCTTGGAGTTGATCAAACAAATCGTAAATCCAAGGGAAAGGATAGTTGTTCTTAATAGTGACTTTATTGAGTTGACGATAACCAATGCACATACTAAGGGACCCATCCTTCTTCTTCAAAAACAAGACAGAAGCACCCCATGGAGAAACACTAGGTCTAATGAAGCATTTGTCTAGAAAATCCTTGAGTTGAGTCTTCAACTCTTTCAATTCGGCCATAGCAATCCGATAAGGAGGAACATGAATTGGGTTGGTATCCGATAGCAAGTCAACATCAAAATCAATTTCCCATTCGGAAGGAATTCCGGGAAGATCATTAGGGAAGATATCTGAAAATTCCCTCACTACGGTGACTAACTTAATGGGAGGATTTTCGTAGTCTAAATCTTTGACTCTTAAATAAGGAATAAACACCCTTTTGAGATCATTTTAAAAGCCTTAAGACAAGAGATAAATACGACCTCTAGGAATAGAATTTCCCCCTTCTACTCTAAAACGGGTTTATTTGGAAAATTGAATTTGACAATTGTTGTTCTACAATGAATGGAAGCAAAACACACAACCAATCCATCCGAAAAATGACATCAAAATCGACCATATCAAGTTCTACTTATTCAACATGAGTAACTTTATTGGGCAACATTATAGGACAATTTCTATGTACCGTCTTTGCAACCACCAACTCACCTACAGGGGTAGTAAACATTAAAGGTTCACTTAGAATATTGGGCAAAATTTCAAACGCATAGACATCAATAGAGAGGACTTGTAACATACCGGTCACCACATCGGGAGAACTCTCTTGTTCACTCCTAGAGCGAAGTGCATAAAAGCGATTCTTCTTTGGAGTATCCACATTAGAACCACTAGCTTGATCTTGCCCACTTCCTTTGTATTGCCCCTTCAAATTAGGGAAATCCCTAACCTTGTGGCCACTTTTGCCACACCCAAAGAAATTGTCCATCTCAACAAGAAAATTACCATAATGTTTCTTGCCACACTTTCCACAAGTTGGCTTCTTTCTTGGTGAACTAGTACCTCTTCCCTTTTGAGAATTAGGTTAGACAACCTATCATCACGAGTCTTGGGAAATTTCGAAGGAACTTGATTAGAAAACCTCTTCTTGAACCTAGGTTTGCCTTGATGTCAAGCATACCCTTAGAAGAACCACCTTCATAAGACATTGCCGTCTTGACATTCCTATTCTTTCTGCATAGCCTAGTTTCATCCGCTTGTTGAGCATGAACCATGAGATGACACATATTTATATTATTATGAAGCATAGCTGAACAACATTCTTCAACCAAGTCTTCAAACACCCCGGTAAGAAAACGACTCATCTCATCCCTTGGGTTTGACACCAAGGATGGAGCACACTTAGACAATTTAGTGAATTTCAAGGAAAAGTCAAATACACTCATACCACCTTGCCAAAGGTTGGTGAATTCTTCCACCTTAGCTTCCCTCAACTCCCTATGAACGAACCGATCAAGGAAAGCCTTCTTGAAGATCTCCCAAGTCACCAAACCACCCCTTAATGCCCTATTATCTCTCCATTAAAAATATTAAGTTTGAGCCACATCTTTCAATTGATAGACTGCCAACTCGGCATTCTCAATTGAGGTCACAATCATAGCATAGAGAATCTTATCGATCTCAACGATGAAATGTTGAGGGTCTTCATCTGCTTTAGAACCGAAGAACATCGGTGGTTTCATTCTAGTAAAGTTTCTCAAACGAGAGGCCACATTGTTAGCATGTTGAGGCACTCGAGGTCCAACCTCCCTATTCACTTGGGCCGTATAGCTTGGACTTGAGAAGTGACGGCATTAGCTTTAGAAAAAGTAAAGCTACCCTTAAATCTCCATCGGTCATTGGTGGAAGAACAACCGAAACTTGATCACCCATAGAACCTTCTTCAAGTTGAGGCACTTGGTTGGCTTGTGGAGGGACTTGGTTGTCATGTGCTCCCACATTAAACATTTCATCATCGAGCCTTCTAGAAGCTGCTCTTTGAGTATTCATACCTATAACCACGAAGGTTTAGGTGAAAGCACATAATAAGACTCTAGAGGCATGGCATAGGAATACAAGAAAATGAAAGTTTCTAAGCATCACATAGTCTCTCATTCATAATTGTGGCGTGCTTCACAATTATGTATAAGAATCTACATAGATGTGGTTTAATGAGGCACAATTTCTAGGGATATTCAACCTGATGCTCTGATACCAAGTTTGTCACATCTGGGAAGTACCCACTAGACGTAACCGACGTCGTCGTCCTCAGAGAGGACTAGGAATAGCCTCTAAGCATTTATCAAAATATTCATGGATTAAACAATGCAGTAAATATAGAACTTTTCATCTACATCTACTTCGTGAGGTTTACTTAGACCTCTTGCTTACACATATTATATTCATATCGAGTATACATAGACCCTTTGTATAAGAATATTACATAGTCTTTTTTATGGCATATATATATTATATATATATATATATATATATATATATATATATATATATATATATATATATATATATATATATATATATATATATATATATATTTAAGATGCATAACATTGTATTATAAGGGATGTCTCATATTAAACCATCTAAACGGAGTCGAACCAATGTTGGAAAAGCCCTTACACAAACATAGAAATGCCACTTAAGGCTTACAATATCTTGAAACAACATGAATGAAACTATTGTCATTAGAGTATAACAATGTAAAATAGGTAGAGTGACAGAAAGGCATCTTCCTCGAAATATGAGGACATACCCACCCTTGGAGAAATGATCCAAGACTTCCTTCAAAAGTGGTCACGAACCCTTGAACAACCGGAACTTAAAATGTTGGGGAAAAGGGGATAAATGGGGTTAGCACATCATTTGTACTAATTATAGGATCATATGCACATACAACATAGAAATTATGCCAAAAAAGGACATTTATTCAAAAGCATGCAAAGTTACTCTGGCAATACCTAATGCACATCAGAACCAATGCAAGTCAATAAGCACATATTACTTATGTTAAGATCATGTACATCACAAGACCAACAATACCAAGTATAGTCAAGGCAACTTGAATATCAACATAATTGAGCACATAACCAAGACAACTCTTTCATCAAGTTATAATATCAACAAGAATGCATATGAGTTCATAACATCATAACCCAAGCATGACCATCACTCATACACCCCCATTAGTTCCACTAGTGCAATGACTAAGTAAAGCCCCATAACCTCACTCAATCACGTAAACCTAATAAGAACTATAAGGAATGTCAAACTTCACATACTATATCATTAAGAGTAACCATCATCATACTTTAGCAATACATACCAACCACATGTTCATAAGTGAAACCAATATCACATAGTGTCTTTAACATGTAAGATCAATATATACATATCACTTACCTTTATAAATATATAAGCACTTAAGAACATCCTTCTAAGACTTTCCTCAAGGCTAACTAGTGCAATGTATAGGTAGAGACTTATACCCCTACCTAGACTAAGACGAACCCTTAGGTCGTCCTAGTTAGAGTTCACTTTTATTACTTCATTTTACCTTTAGGAACATCTCGCCTTAACCGACATAGATGACATGAGCTAATGTGGAATCCAGTGTCATGGAACCCTACGCTTAAAGAAGGTGGACCACTTACCAATGTAGTACCAAAACTTGAACATGTAATCTATGTGGATCCACTAGCTAGTATTCTTATGGGGGAAACATAGTTCAAAAACTAATAGGTGTAGTTAGGACCCTCTTTATGCTACATGCATTATAGTCCAATCTCATAAGTACAATAGTGATCATATCTTTCCTATGTGGGAAGAGACATCCTCACTTCTAATTCACTCCGTGTTATGCTAGAGTCCCTTTTAAATTGTCTTTCATCAATAATCATAACTTAGTTTAGGTCATAAGGTCTACCCCTTATATAGTCATAATCATAGCTTAATAGGAATTGCATGAGTATGTCCTTTCAATACAATTCACATATATGAGGTTAGCACATATACATAATCACTTATGATAAGGAACATAGGAAATTCATCACCATCCTTATATCATTACATCTTAGACAACTACTCACAAACTATAAATCAAGACACTCCAATTCAACATCATACCGACCCTAATCAATCTCATCATAAGATATACATCAATATAACTTCATCACTAATTAACACAAGTAACCATAATTAGAATAAAGATTTGAGATCACAAGACTTACCCCAATCTCCTTCACAAGCCATCATCCAAGGTTTTACCATCAACCATCCAATTAAACCTAATAATGAGTGTAATATCATCACACAATAGTAATTAACACAATAATAAAGTCAATTGAATCACTACACATCAATTCATAACTAGTTCATAACCTAGGGTTAGGGACTTGGTCAATTTCATGATCTACTTCACATACTAGGTTAATTCATCAAGAACTAGCATAATTGAATCATAAAACATCACATTCTAAGTATAATAACATAATGACACCAAGACAATAAAGTTTAGAAGATCAAATTTGTAATAGAAGAAAACCCACTTGAAAGTCATCTTTTTGAAATCAATTTTGGAAGAACCCTTTGGGGAAAGAAATTCCAAAGGAAAGGATCTCATAACTTGTTAATTGATGAAGTTTGATGGAGAAAATAACCCTTCTTTCTTCCCTAAGATTTTGACATAGCGCTTCAATGTAGTTCTTCTATTTGGGAGAGAGAAAGAAGAGAGAAGGAAGAGCAATTGGGTTTTGGGATTTGAGAGGTGTTAAGTTATTTTTAGACTTAGGGTAGGTTATATAGTTAATTAACTAACCTAATTAACCAACACCTAAACACTAATTAACCTCCTAAATAACTAACCTAGTAAACTAACTAATTAAAACTTTACAGTAAAATAGTTACCCTAACCTACGAGACCCTGACCTACGCGTCATTGGTCAGTAGATGGCCAAAGTGCCCTCCGTGCTGCGCATCCATCATACTGGTCAGAATCTTGCCAAAAGGACCCCTTAAAAAATATAAATAAGTGACCATCGACGGTTCCCATCGACACCTCGTCGATCAGGATACGCCTCTTAGCCTACAACCATCGATGGCTACTGTCTCAAGACAATTTTTAACCACAATGTAAGGGTCCTCCTCAACGAACCTTTGGTTGGTCCTCGTCAAGGAATGTTTTGTCCTTGGGGAGTCCTACCTAGAAGTTTTGACCCTAAACCAACTTTAATACATGTTGGACACCTTACTACCAAATTCCATTGAATTCTGACTCCTAAAACCCCGTCAAATAGGCTAAGGCACACTAGCACCTCTTGAACTAGTTTTCGGACGTTATGAACGTTTCTTGAAGTTTTGATTCTAAAACTTCCTAAATGACTTATAAACATTATATTTGACCTTAAAACAGTTTTATAACCCTTAGGCACTCTTGTTAGGCTCTATATTAGGGTTTAGACTTTTGGAGTATTACAACTTCGTGCTCTTGTTGCACAATTGGGCTTGAAAGTGTATCAGATGAATGTCAAATCAACAGTCTTGAATGTCTTTCTAAAGGAAGAAATTTATGTTAATCAACCTGAAGGTTTGTGGAGAAAGGAAAAGAGGACAAAGTTTATAGGCCACTACAAGAAAAGTGTGTGTCACTTGGGGATTTTCCTACGGATTGTATACGAAAATTTGTAGGAAACTTTTCCTGCGGATTTTTCTGCCAAAAAGAATCTAATGATAAAACCTTCATAGGTAATAATTTCCAACGAATTTCAAAATTTCCAAGTAATTTACTTAGGGATTTATATTTTGCATGTAAATTACTTGCGAATTTTCGTTCAAAAATAACTTTGAAAATAGGTTTTATTTGGTAAAAACTAACAAAATAGGAATTTTCTTAGAATTTTTTCCGTAAGTAAAGACGCATGAATTCTAATAAAGAAATTTCCTCTAAGAAAATCTTAACTATTATTAAATACTTGAATTACTTGCGATTTATATTTTCACATCTAAATTACTTGTGAATTTTCTTGCAAAAATTACTTTAAAAATCAATTTTTTTGTTAAAATTTAACAAAATAGGAATTTTCTTACAATTTTTTTCGTATGTAAAGCCACATGAATTCTAATAATCTTAAAAGAAAATTCTTCTAATAAAATATTAATTATTATCTCTTATTTATGAATTTAATTTATTAAAACCCATACACATATACTCCACCTCTTCTTCTTGAGTAGTTGGTAATTAATTCAATTTCCACATATACACCTTTTATTACTTGTATGTAATACAATTTTCCACGTATATTAAATGCACTACTTAATCTCAATCCACTACCCAATGCCAACCTATACTAATTGCTACATCGTTAGCGCTGGGATGAAAGAAAGTTCTTTGGTGCTTCTAAGGGAGCTATGCTAGCTCGAAAAGGACTAAAAGAACCTACATTAGGTCGTGACTTGACGGTGAGGGGAAGGAGCGGTAAAGAAGTAAGGAGGTCGACTAGTTCTTAGCTCACAGGCTTAGTAAGCACAGATTTCCTAGAAAGAAAGATTTTCGTTCGGGAATCATGGTAGTCTTTTCATGGAGATTATATGGGAACGGAAATGTGTCTGGGGCAGTAATCTAATTCATAACATTAAAAATGGAAAATTCTTAGTATATTCTGTCGATGTTGTAGAACTAGTACTAATGTCACTACACTAAGTTTTAGTATTTTTCTCCGATTTGATTAATCTTTGAAGCTAAATTTAATTAAATTATTGAGTATATAATATAATTTGAATATTTATAGATTACACAAAAAGAATTATAATATCTTGTCATATTCATATGGTAATGAAATATATGTAGAATGATGTCTAAGTTCATGTGATTTAACTCCTAAAAATAAAACATGGAAATTATTTATATATTTAAAATAAATCACCACTACAAAACATATCATGAAAATTTTATGTTTACACTTTCTATGAGATAATATTCATAACTAAGCATATTGAACGTAGAAAAAAATTGAATTATACGTACAAAATTCTTATAAATAAATAGCTAAAAATATAAATATATTTATTAATGTGGAAGGAAGTTATAATCAATAAGTGATAGTATATCTTGTTAGATATGTGCAGCATTTATAATTTAAATTTATGTTTTAATAATTATACTTGACTATATAATAAGAAATAAATATTAGAGAGAAATTTTATCATTTTTAATTTCGGCAAAAAATAATATATCAATTGAATATAAAAATAAAGGTATTTATTTTTCATTTTATATAATTACATCAATGAGGGGCTAGTTAAACTTCACGTTAATAAGGTATATCTTCGATTTCAACATTTTCCTATTAAAATATTATAATATTCTTTTATGTAATTTGTTGATTTTCAAGTAACAAAATTCCTACGTAAATTCTCAAAAAATAATTTTCAACTAAATTTGTAGACAAAAATTCCTAAATATTTTCCGGGTAATAAAATTCTTAGGCAAATCCCCAAATATAAATCTCCTGAAATTTTCGCTACAAATTAATCCCCAAATAATTTTCCAAGTAATAAAATGTCTTGGTCAATCCCCAAATATAAATCCCCAGCAAATTTCACAGCAATTAATCTCCAAATAATTTCCAAAGTACTAAAATTCCTAAATAAATCACCAAATATAAATCCCCAACAAATTTTATAATCCCCAAATAATTTTTCTACGTAATAAAATTTTCACTAAAATATCTCCGATAAATATTTTTAGGATGGATACCTAGGGATCTTTCTATGGAATAAAAAATGATTTCAAAATATTTTTTGGTTCATGTACCTGCGGATTTAGCTAGAGATAATATACTTATCATTACTTTTCCCAAGCAAGTTCATTTTTGGCGCCAAATTTACCAGTGGAATTTATTGGAAATATACATTTGTAGGTAATATATTCTAATATTGAGGAATTTAAAACTTTTGCAAGAAACATCAGCATGAAATAATTGCAAAAATTTTCCCTAGGAAAAATCCTCATGTAATTCACAGTTTTCTTATGGACTTAAACAGGGACTAAGGACCTGGCATGGTCGAATAGATGGCCATTTACTTGCCTTAGGCTTTGCAAAGAGTCTGTCAAAATCTATTCTTTATGTTAAACAATATGGCGTTGGTATTTTTATTGTGTCTATATATATGGATGATGTACTAGTTACAGGAAGCAACACAAGGCATATCGAGGATTTCAAGCAAGAAATGATGCAAGCCTTTGAGATGACTGATCTTGGTCTAATGGCTTATTTTCTTGGTATGGAAATAAAGCAGGGAAAGGATGAACTTTTCATTTGCCAGAAGAAATATGCTGAGGGAATTCGCAAGAAGTTCAACATGGAATATTGCAAGAAAATGAGTACTCCTATGAATCAACAAGAAAAACTAAGCAAGAATGATGGAGCAGAGAAAGTTGAGGAAACATACTTGAGAGGCTTAATTGGTTGTTTGATGTATCTCACATCTACAAGACCCAATATTTTATATGTTGTAAACATTCTATCAAGGTTATTGTGCTAGTGAGGTGCATCTAAAAGTAACAAAACGAGTTGTCAGATAAATCAAAGGTACTATTAATTATTGTGTTAAGTTTCAGAAAAAAATTAGATCTGAAACTACTTCGGTATTCTGATAGTGATTGGGCTGGATCCATAGTTGGTATGAAGAGCACATCTCGATATTGTTTCAGTCTTGGCTCAAGAATGTATTCATGGTGCTCAAAGAAGTAGGACATTGTGGCTCAATCAACTACAGAGGCAAATTTGTGCTGCAATAGCAACAGTAAATCAAATATTGTGGTTGAGGAAATTTTAGTGATCTACACATGAATCAGACAAAAGGAACTGAAGTGTTTGTGCACAACCAATTTGCAATAGCAATTTCTCATAATATTGTATTGCAGGGGGAAAACACTTCAACATCAAGCTTTTCTTCTTGAGAGAAGAGCAAAATAATGGTAATGTGATTCTGCTCTATTGCAAAACTGAAGATCAGTTGGCTAATATTTTCAACAAACCATTATCAGGCACCAAATTTCAACTTCTTAGGCAAAAATTTGGACTTTGCAGCTCTTAAAGCAAGGAGGAGTGTTAAAAATATGCATAAGAACTGCAACAGTCCAAATTCTCTGTATTTTAGGGTAGTTACGGTAGTTATTTATTGTTTACCAAATTTTTAATTTTTATCATTAGGAGTCGGTTTACTTGAAAACTCTATAATATTTGTTTTATAATAAAGTAAGTAGTTTTGCATTCATAATTTTTTTCTTTGTTGATTTATTAAACTAAGTTCCTACTTGTTCAATAACAAAATAAAATCAGATTGTTATGTTTTTCCTTCTCTGAAAAACTAACAGTATCATATATTGAAGTTTTCCCCTTCATGTATAATACAGTCAAAACTGGTTATATTGCATAAAATCTACTATGTAATATGACACTACTCATCAATCAGTCTATTTTGCAGACTCTATTTCACAACAAGAAAAAGATGGCAGGCCTTCGAAAAATGCAAAGAGGGAATTGGTCCTTCGTGTAAGTTAAATCCTTGAATCCAAATTGTTGGTTTAGAAATACATTTTTTGTTGATTAATATTAATCTCCTCTCTTTCTTGTTTCAGGATATCGAACATTATGCTGGTGTTCTTGGCTCGAGTCACTCGTCTGTTAATCATCATGAGAAGTCTGTCGCTGATGAATTATGTACACATTCTAAGGAAAATACATTCTTATTGAGGTTATCTTTGTTTATTCGTAGAAATGACCTTATGTTTTAAATCTTTTGCTAGAATGTTGCACCTTAATTATCTGAGGTCAAGTCGCCTACAACATAATACTCAACAGATGTACTTAACAAAGCTAAAGCTGATGTTCAGAAGCTACTATGAATCCTTTTCAATAAGTGTTTTTCTTGGAAAACTACTCGTCTTTAGAGGTTGTTACCTCTCTCCCTCTCTCTCTCTCTCTCTCTCTCTCTCTCTCTCTCTCTATATATATATATATATATATATATATATATATATATATATATATATATATATATATATATATCTATATATATGCTGAATCACCTGAAAAAGCACGTGATTCGGAGGAACTCAGAAGAAATCTTCCATCTCTACTAGCAATTTTTCAGAAGGGAAAGAAGCAGAAGGACGAGTGTTACAAAGAGACTGCCAAGAAGGTAATGTTGGTCAATGATCTTATTAAAAAGCAGGAGCTTCACAATGAAATAAAAGACCTTCTCATTGGAATCGATGCTTCCGTCTCAAATTTGAAGGAGATCGAAGCACAAGAAATGAATTTAACAACATAGATTTCTCACTTGGAGGCCATATTAGAAGACCTGAGAGTTGAATTTCCTGCATCAAAGAAATACACGAATGATTCTCTCACGACACAAGCATAGCTAAGTTGGTCCGACTACAAACACAAAATATGTGTTTACTAATCCATGCAAATGTGCTTTTTTATCTACTCAAACTTTCTATTATGGATGCTTTGAAGTTTGAAAATGAATTTTTTGCATTGGCAACTATTGAGACATCAAAATTGATTATTTTTTAACTTAGAACATGAATTTGTTGCATTACCATCTATTGAGACATCACAATTGGTTCTTCGACATCTGCAACTGCTATATTCACTATAACAAAAATAACTTTTAGAGGTAATAAGTATGTGTATTATAACAAAAAGTGTTGAAGTCTTTATTGACATTAGTTAATTTTCATTAGATCGAATGTTGCTATAGGTTTTATTTGCATTCATAAAGAGTGTTAAAATGTATTTGTAACTAGTAATTGTCTCTATATATTCAACGGTAACTAAGCTATTATTAAAATTATTATTATTATTCATTATTGATAAAAATTATTTTTGATGTAGTAATTCAATGTACGTCATAGTGTATCTGATAATATTTCATAGGAGCCCATTTGAAAATCACTAAGTTGGGCTTGGACAATCAATTGAATTTGAGCCTATTAAGTCCTCCTTGGGTGCCAAATGCTAATGACTTATTTTATTTTATTTTTTTGTCAAAAATATATACTATTATATTAATAGTAAAAGTTAAGCATTCAACAAGAATTGCGGCTTAAAGTAGGCGCTAAGAACTGACTTTCAAAAGCATTTGAACTAACGGGAAGCCTCCAAAGAGGGCGTTACAAAAGGCGAAACATTTAGGGAACTAGTAGCTTATAAGTACTAATTAGTAAATTAACGTCGTTTTGATGAACAAAACGAACAATTTGCTTACCAATAATGACAAACCATACAAATAAACTACATTCGTATAATTTAGAACACAGATTAATCTCTAGTTTAGATGTATTGTAATTAGTAGACAACGATGACCATTCATGAACTCAAGGGTCAAATTTATTTTCATTTTCGTTTAAGTAAATTGACTTGTTATGATGTGTAACGTAAGAAATGGATTCTTACTAGTAATAATAACAAAGAAAAAAAAATAGAACCCCTAATCCCTATCACTAACATTATGTGCCATCTCCCTGCTTTTTCTCTTGATAAGAAAAGATATGTTAAATTCGTTAATATAATTACCTGGGGGATCGGTCATAGGATATACTATTACCATGTGGTTTAGTTATAGTATTATGTTTTTATCATTATGTAAAGGCTGATTATTTTATTTATTTGATTTTATAAAATTCCTATTAAATAAAGCATTGTACCTACATGTGTGTCCATTACTTGTATAGTAGACAATTTAGTGTATGATGTCTCTTGGCTCATACATAAAAGATTGAAATTGCCGGTCCTTATAAGTTATAAATATAAGTTCACATCTCAAGTTTGAGAAACATCTTCATGATTGTAGCAAAAGATTAGATATAATTTGATCTTGATTATGGTAGTGGTTCCATTCCAACTTCTTGTGGTAGTACGCTTTTCTTGTGTATTGAATGGACCAGTAGAGAAGTTTGTTCCGAGTATTTATATAAAATCTTCTCTAGAATCATTAAATGTACCTACATTCTTAATCTTGCTACAATTATTATGATCAATATAATTTATTTGTCCTCTTGATCTATCAAAAGGTGAAACTCTATCGTGGGTCAGTATATTCTTGATAAATTGGACGATGATAAATTCTATTTGTGAAAAGTATACCTAAGCTATTTGTATTAAAAAAAATGGACAAAGACCAAACCTGATAAGTTTTTAAGTACTTAAAGGACTAAAATCGATAACTTTATAGTTAAGGACAAAAACCGATAAATGTATAGTTAAAGAACCAAAGCTGACAAATTTTTGAATAGTTAAGAGACTATACGTTAAGTGTATAGTTAAGAGACCATTTTAGATCAACTCCTATAATTAATAAACTATTTATGTCCTTTTTTCTATTGTTTGTGTACAAACCCCAAGTCCCAACTCATAGAAGATTGGGCTAAACCCAGAATTGGATCCAACAACACCTTAGATTGCCCGGTCATTTGCATTTATAACAAATACTAGACACAAGTGCCCATGATAGTATGGTCCCAATAGCTGTTACTTTTTTTTTATCTCAACTTTATATGACATAGATTATACTTTCTCCTTTCTATTTTATGTGGCAATATTTGATCGGACATGAAGTTTATTAAATAATAAAGACTTTGAAATATTTATCAAATTAACCTTCGAAAAAAAAAAACTCACTTTTCTCTCTCCTCATAAATGTATTAGAGTACTATCTTTAGAATTAAGTGGGACCAATAAGGGTAAAAAAAATTGTACCTTTAAATACATACCATATAAGTAAATGTGATATTATTTTTGGGATTGGCAAAAAAAAAAAATGGTGCCACATAAAATGGGACAAAGGGAGTATTTAAAGAGTCAATTAAATTTTAATATGATTTTAGGATAATACTCAATTACCCCCCTAGCCTATACCCAAAATCCCTGAGACACACCTTATCTTTGATGAGGTCCTATTACCCCCTCCAACTTTTTTTTAAAGTAATTAATTACCACTTTCGTACCTAGCAATATACGTGAATTCACCCATGTAGGGCGTGTGAGTGAAGATTTTGGCTAACAATGACCAATAAAAGTTAGTCACGTGTCAAAGTAATTTGAAAAAAAATCAAAAATAAATATTAATGTTTCTCTCTAAAGCAGTTGTCTTCCTCTTTGAAAAAAAATCCATTTTCATGGTTCTTCATTTTTAAAGAAGCTCCATCCATTATCATATCAAGTTAAATAGCTCCTTGATTTGAAAAGGTAAAGTAAAATTTAATATATTCTTTACATCTCTTTATATCGATTATTAATTCTTATTTTTTTTTGACAATGTTTATTAAGTTGGGGTTATGACAAAATCCGAGTTGAATAAGTTGTGTATGGATGAGAATGATTCAATGTTTAACGCGGAAGTGCGATGCAAGCATGGAATCTTACTGCAAATGCAGACGTCTTGGTCAAATCACAATACCGGAAGACTATTTTGGTCTTGTCCTCACTATGAGGCCACAATTGTAATTTCTTTAGATGGAGAGACACAGAGAGAGTTGATGAAAGATCTCATTTTATTCTTCTTAAATTGGTTAATTGGATTAACGAGTTAGAAAAAAATTATGAGTGTGTGAAGATGCAACTGGAACAGCTTGATAATTCCAACATTGAACAGTCAAAACTAGAGAATATTCCTTTGGTTGAAAGTGAAAGTCTTCGAAATCGTTATGAAAATCTGACATCAATTCAAAGGAGAAGGTTGACAACGTAAAAGAAATGGGTGAATAAGAAAGACAAGAAGAAGATGAAAGGGATAAAAATGAAGAAAACAAATAAAGTTTCCCTCTTTATTTCCTTGTTCCTTTATCTACTTTTTGATAAAGTAATTTTGAAAACATAAATGGCCAGCTTTTTCGAATTTGGGAAGTGTAAAAGTAGCTGATAGTCATTTTTTAGATAGCTGCAAAAGTGGAGCCCGACGCATGTTGAACAAACACATCAACCTTTCTGATTATTATTGCCACGTAGATACGAAAGTTGTAATTAATTACTTAAAAAATTTTGAAAGGGGTAATAGGACCCCATCAATAATAAGGTCTGTCTCTGGGATTTTGTGTATAGGCTAGGGGGGTAATTGAGTATTATCCCTATGATTTTAGAATATTTTATGTTGTTAATAATTGTAAGTTATAATACTTTTACGTAATTTTAATATAATATATGTTACTTCTCTTGTCCCAATGTATGTAACACAAATAGAATTTCAAGAGTCAACATGTTATTAATTATTGAGACTTACAATACTTTCTGCATAGTTTTCAAATTAAATAATACGTGTTATTTCTTTTATCTTATTTTATGTGACATAGAGATTAATTTTATAAATAAATCAAAATTTTATAAGTAATTGCATTTTTATATGTTTATTTTTCAAAACTTCAAGTTATCAATTGTTAGGATTTATAGTATTTCTTACACAATTTTTAAATACATAAAATAAATTAAAAAATAAAATAAACAAACTAAAATGAAGAAAATAAGTACACAAAAGTAGTAGAAGTGTGACACCACACAGGTGAAGCAGGAATGTCAAATGTCACCTGTGTAGTTATCCACACTTCTAGTTAAGTAGTAGATATATATATTTTTTGCAGATAGTATAACTTGCACCCTATATATATATATATATATATATATATATATATATATATATATATATATATATATATATATATATATATATATATATATATATATATATATATATTGTTGATACATGTTTAAAAATTTACATAATCTATCACCTGATTTACTAAGATTTTAAAAAATAATAATTTTACTTTTTCATCTCTAACGAAATTTTACAACTGGAACGTTGAAAAAATAATAATTAACTTCTACTGTAATACTCCGAAAGTCTAAGACGTGTTCTAGAGCATAACATAGGACTCAAAACATTTAGACAGTGTTTTATGGTCATAAATAATGAATATAAGTTATTTAGGAAGTTTAGGAATCAAAATATCAAGGAACGTCCATGACATGTGAAAACTAGTTCAATGAGGTGCTAGTGTGTCTTAGCCTATTTGACTATTTTGGTGAAAGGGTGTCTCACATATATTAGAGTTAATTCATAATCGAAAAGTCTGGGTACGACTCCCCAAGGACCAACCAAGGGCCCTTGAGGAGGGCCCTTGCATTTTTGTCGAAGGTTGCCTAAGGTAGTGTCCACAAATGACTTGCCACCAATAGATCCTGGTCCAATCGATGAAACATCGATTGCCTCCATTGATGGAAACTTAGAATATTTGGCAAAGACTTGATTTTAAACAGTCTCTGCCCAAAACGATGGATCAATAGGACGGAGGGTCCTGTGGTCGTCGATTGACAAACGGGGCGTGGAGGGGAGTCGTCTGTGAGGCACTATTTTTGCTGCACGATTTTAAGTGAGTTAAATTAATTAATTAGGTGGTTAGTTAAATAGTTAGGTGTTAGGGAAGGTATAATTAAGTTAATTAACAATCTATACAAAGACCCTAACCCAATTAAACTAACCTAAGCCCTCATAATTCCCAAACCCAATTTGATCCTCCTTCTCTCTTCTTTCTCTCTCCCAAGTTGAAGAACACTATAGAAGTCAAGGTCATGGGGCGATAGCATTGCTAAAGATCAAAGTTTCTCCATCAAACTTCATCAATCAACAAGGTATGAAATTCCTTTCACCTTTGGCACTTCTTTCCCCAAAAGGATCCATAAAATTAATTTAAAAAATATGAAATTATTCAAGTGGATTTTCATCCAATATGAAATTGATCTTGTGTATTGCTTTGCTTATGATTTATTTTGGATATTATAAGTATACTAACATGTATTATAACACTATTATGTTATTTCTTGATGTATTGGTCTCAATTGTACAAGATGACCTTTTCCCCTTAACCCTAGGTTGTGATCTTTAATTGAACTATATAGTATTGATGTAATTGGCTTGGTTAATGTGTGAATTACTATCCTATGATGTTATCGTGACAATTTATGAATAGATTGAGATGAATTGTAGTCCTATCATGCTAGTTCTTGAGTAATTGATCTAGGTTGTGAAGTAGATTATGAATTTGACCTAAGTCTCTAATATTAAGCTATGAACTAGTAATGAATTATTGTATAGTGCTTCAATTAACTTCATTATCATGTTGGTTACTATAGTGTGATGATATTACACCCATGGTTGGGTTAAGTTTAGGGTTGATGGTAAAACTTTGATGTTGGCTTATGAAAGAGACTTGGTAAGTCTTGCGATCTCAACCCTTTACTTCAATTATGGTTACTTTTGATTAAGTGATGATGTTTTATTGAAGTATACCTTGTATTATGATTGATCGGGTTGGTATAATGTTGAATTGAAATGTTTTGACTATGATTTGTGAGGTGTTGGCTAAGATGTAAATGTTATAAGGATGGTGATAACTTACCAATGTGTCTTATCATGAATGATTATGTAAATGTGCTAACCTCACATGTATGAATTGTAATGAAAGGAAAATACTCATACAATTTTTATTGAGCTATGATGATGACGATTATACAAGGGATAGATCCTATGACCTACATTAATCTATGATGATTAATAAAGACATTAAAGACATTTTCAAAGGGATTCTAGCTTAGCACCGAGTGAACTAGTGTGAGGAGTGTCCCTTTCCACATAGGGAATGTAGAATCACTAATGTACTCGTAAGATTGGAGACTATAATGCATGTAGCATAAAGAGGGTCCCAACTATATCTCCTAGTTATTAAACTATGTTGTCCCTGCAGGAATACTAGCCAGTGGATCCATGTAATTACTATATTCATGTTTTGGTACTACATTGGCAAGTAGTCCGCCTTCCTTCGGTGTAGGGTTCCATGACACCGAATTCAACATTAGCTCATGTGGTCTATTTCAGTTAAGACAAGATGTTCCCAAAAGGTAAAATGAATTAAAGAAATCAACTCTAACTAGGATAACCTAAGCGGTTTAGCTTAGTCTAGGTAAGAGTATGAGACTCTATCTAAATATTTCACTAGTTAGCCTTCAGGGAAGTCTTAGGAGGATGTTCTTATATATGTATATGCTTATAATTGTGCATGATATGTATATGAAGATCTTGCATATCGATGATACTATATGATGATTGTTTTCACTGATGAACATATGTTTGGTCTCTATTGCTAAAGTATGATGATATGTAATCTTGATGATATGGTATGTGAAGTTGGAGATTGGTTATGATTCTTGTTGAGTTTACTTGATTGAGTAAGGTTATGTGAATTTTCTAAGTCATTGCACTAGTTGACTTAATGAGGGTTCATGGGTAATTGTCTTGCTTTGGTTATGTTGTAATAAACTCTCATCCATGCTTATTGCTATTATAACTTGATGATACAATTGTCTTGGTTATGTGCTAGATTATGTAGTATGCATGTTGGCTTGACTAGACTTAGCATTGTTAATCTTGTGAGGTACATGATCTTCACTTAATGAATATGTTTTATTTATTGGTATAGTGCTCTTGAATGTGCAAAAGTCTTTTCAAAGTAAATTGCATACTTTAATGAAATGTCCCCTTTTTGCATGATTTTATGATGTGTGTGCATATGGTTTCATACTTAGTAGAAGTGGTGTACTAACCCCATTTTCTCCCCTTTTCTCAACAATTTAGATTCCGATCGTTGAAGGGCTCTTGAGACGACTTTGAAGGAAGACTTGGAATTCTCAGTTATCCAAGTTGAGTAGGTCCTCACTTTCCGAGGGCAATGTCACTATTAAGCTTTTGATGTTGTTGTAGTTATAAGACTTCTAGTTCTTTCCTTTTCATTTGAGTACTAAAGATTGTATAGCTTATATGTGGATTTATTACATTGATGTATGGGATATGCCCAATTAATATACTCTTATTTTAGATGGTTATGAGATGAGACATCGGTTTAAGACTATGTTAATTATCTTATATATCTATGCACAATAAAATTAGAAGACTATATAATCTTCTTATACGAAGGGTCTATGTATACTCGATATGACTATATTATGTGTACGCAAAAGGTCTATGTAAACCTCAAGATAAATATAGAAATGTTTTAAATTTTTCTGCATTTTTAACCTATGAATGTAATGATGTAATCTAAGAGACTAGTCTTAGTCCTCCATGAGGACGACGACGCTGGTTACATCTAGGGGGTGCTCCCCGGATGTGACACGTACTTAACTAATGATTATTTCTCCTCGATATACTTGGTGTTATTATGATTTTAGACGATTTGACATATCTAATAAACATGTACTTGCATTATATAATGTATCTAATTAATCATTTGACAACAGGTTTCTTCTATGACAACAGGTGATGAGATGATGGAAGAATCTTCAAACACCGAAAATGTTAATCATCTCAATCAATTAAATGCATAAATTTATTGTTCTTCAAGATTTCAATTGCACTAGCGAAATCTATTATGGCTAGACCTATGTCACGACCCAAAACGAGCCGCGAGTGGCACCCACACTTATTCTCCTATGTGAGCGAACCAACAAATCTAACCCCAACGTTTACCAATATTTCAACCATAATGAACAAAATATAATGCGAAAGAACCAAAACTCATTAACGAAATCAATTAAATAACTTCTAAAGTTTAATCAATTATTATCCCCAAAATCTGGAAGTCATCACACCAAGAACATCTATCCTCAAATTTCTAAATCTAAGAGTATTTAAGAAGCTAAAATAAGTAAAAGGGATGGTCCATGTCCGAATTTCAAGACATCAAGACGTGAAGGAGAGAATCCAGTCCGAGCTAGGAACAATAGCTCACCCTGAAATCTGACGTGATGAAGACTGGCTAGAGTTGAGGACGAGTCAAAGTCGATGGCAAGCTTGCTGCACTTCACAAATAACAAAGAAGAAAATTACAAGTAGGGGTCAGTCCAAGGAACACGTACTGAGTAGGTATCATCGGCCAACTCAAAATAGAAAGCAATATGTACTAAATAAATAATGTAAAATCAACCACAATACTTAACAGGTGGAAATCAACAAGTACAAGAACCATTGACAACAACACCAAGCACACCTTTGAGGACTCAAGCCTCCACACCATACTCATTTGGGGAGTAGCTTCTTCGAATTTGAGTATATTAACATAATTCAAGATTACTTCTCTTTATTATTATCGTGTCGGAACGTGATACTCCGATCCTCTAATACTACGTGTCGGAACGTGACAATCCGATCCCCTGAATTTACGTGTCGGAACGTGACACTCCGATCCATTTATCTCATTGTTTTATTTCATCAATCCTTCTTCATGTCAAGGCATCATCTTAATAGAGAGGATTTAAGATTGAAGATTCAGCAGTCTCATGATTTTAACCACCACAATTGTACGATCACAACATACAAACACACAATCAAGCATTTAAAAGACTTTACAATACTACCCAATACATATCAATCGCTATTTAGAGTTTATCTATCACATAGAAATAAACCATAGCCTACCTCCACCGATGAATCGTGATCAAGCAAGCTACTTCCCCAATGCCTTTGCTTTCCTCTTCGTTCTCTCTCTCTCTCGCTCGTTCGTTCCCCTTTGTTCTTTTTATTTTTCTTCTCCAGATTCTTTTTCTTTTACCCTAATTATCATATAATTCATTATGATAAAAGTGACCCATTATTTATTTTAAAGTTATGTCCTTTAACCCCCAAGTAAATAAATTATTAAACTTACTCCACTTATTTCATAAAGTGTGTCATGAATAGTCCAAAACACCCTTTTAAAACTTTAGCAGAAATCCGACCAAGTTGGGGTTACGCAACCTGTGACGGCCCGTCGTGTCTATGACGGTCCGTCCTGCAGGTCCATCACAAAGTTTAGAGAGTCAATCTTAGTATCCAGATTTCAGAGTTGAAGTGTTTTGGAACGAAGACCCTCGACGGTCCGTCGTGACCATGACGGTCCGTCGCATGATCCGTCGACCCAGTCAGTTATTATAAAAAATAATTCTACTGCTCGAATCGACTAAACAGGTTGTTACAAGCTACTCAAAACTTGTCACGACCCAATTCGGGGATGCGACTGGCACCCACATTTACCCTCCTATGTGAGCGAACCAACCCATCTAAACCTTAACATTTCAATATAATATCAACAGAAAATAATGCGGAAGACTTAAACTCATAAATAAACAACTCAACTATTATTATCATCCCCAAAATCTGGAAGTCATCATCACAAGAACATCTATCCTCAAATTACTAAACTAAAAATGTCTAAGAACAAAAATAACTAAAAAGCTAGTCCATGCCGGAAGTTCAAGGCATCAAGACTTGAAGAAGAAGATCCAGTCCAAGCTAGAAGCGTTAGCTCACCCTGAAGATCCGGTGTGACGAAGACTGGCTTGAATTACTGCTGAATTGAAGTTGACGGAACGTTTGCTGCATTACACAAATAACAAAGAGGAAAACAAGAAAGTAGGGGGTCAGTACAACCACACGTACTGAGTAGATATCATCGGCCAACTCAAAATAGAAGATAATATATATCAAGTAATATTATAAATCAACTATAAACTCAATATGTAGCAACAACAAGTATTATAATCGTCAATAAATACCATCAAGTTCATCCATGAGGGCTCAAGCCTCAATACCATACTCATTTGGGAATTAAGTTCATTATGTTGAGTATATTATCATCTTTCGAGATTCATTATGTTTCTTCCTCTTGTGTCGGAACGTGACACTCCGATCCCCTACCACTATGTGTCGGAACGTGACACTCCGATCCCCTACATGTGTCGGAACGTGACACTCCGATCCCCTATATGTGTCAGAACGTGACACTCCGATCCCCTATATGTGTCGGTACGTGACACTCCGATCCCCTATATCTACGTGTCGGTTCGTGACACCCGTCCCACTAATACTATGTGTCGGAACGTGACACTCCGATCCACTAAATTCATTCTATCAGTTCATCAAGCCTTCTCTTTACCAAGGCATCATCAATCCCATTACTTTAGTTCATCAAGCCCTCTTTTATACCAAGGCATCATCATTAATATCGTAGATTAAAGTTTCTTTCAAGATTTGGGATTCAATGGTTTTCATCATGCTTGTTTTATCAACATCACATAATCATATTCATGCAAGCATACAATAAGTATATAGACAGGTTTACAATATCATCAACACATATTATTCACTATTAAGAGTTCACTACGAATATCGTAAAAACCATAACCTACCTCCACCGAAGACTAGTGATCAAGCAAGAATTCCAAAGCTTTGATATTTCCCTTCGTTTTCCTCTCTCTCTATTCGATCGATTCCTCTCTTTCCCTTGTTCTTTCTGTTTGTTTTATTCAAACCCCCTTTCTCTTACCCTAATTAACATGTAATTAAGTGTAAAAAGAGGACAATAAAACCCCACTAATTAACCCCAAGTTACCTCTTTTATCCCTCAAGGATTTGAGTTATTAATATAAACCCTCAATCTTTATAATTAAGGAAAGAATAGTCCAAAACGACCCTTAAAACGTGTGGAGAAATCCTATTCTGACTGGGATCTGCGTGACCTATGACGGGCCGTCGTGCCTGCGACGGTCCGTCACACAGGTCGTCGCAGCCTCCCCAATTTCCAGGTGGGCTGTGACGGCCCGTCACCCCTGTGACGGTCCGTCCTGCACCTCCGTCATGACGGTCAAAAACTCGTTTCTTGTACCAAATTCTCAAAAGTTGAAATGTTTTGCAACGGAAACTCACGACGGTTCGTCGTGGATGTGACGGCACGTCCTGCAGGTCCGTCACAATTTACAGAGAGTCGATTTTAATATCCAATTTGAAGATTTCTAAGTGTCCCGGAACGACACCCCCTCGACGGGCCGTCGTGACCACGACGGTCCGTCGTGACACTCGTCGTTCCAGCCAGTTTTTCCCAGAAATGAACTCTGTTGCTCAAAATGACTAAACAGGTCGTTACAATAGATACAAATTTACCCATCGTTCGTCCCCGAACGATCAAAAGAAGAAAAACAATGGCGAAAAGGAGTACCTGAATCTGTAAACAGATGTGGGTATTTTTCTTGCATATCTGCCTCCTTCTCCCAAGTAGCCTCTTCAACCGGTTGATTCTTCCATTGCACTTTGATGGATGCAATCTCTCTCGACCTCAGCTTGCGAACTTCTCTATCTAATATAGCAACCGGTTCCTCTTCATAAGTCAAGTTCTCATCCAACAAAACTGAATCCCAACGGATAATGTAGTTTTCATCTCCGTGGTATCTCTTCAACATGGATACATGAAACACCGGATGCACTCCGGACAGCCCTGGGGGCAAGGCTAATTCATAAGCCACCTCCCCTATTCTCTTAAGCACTTCAAATGGTCCAATATACCTTGGACTTAACTTACCCCTTTTTCCGAACCGCATCACCCCTTTCATGGGTGAAACCTTCAACAGGACTTGTTTACCTTCCATGAACTCCAAGTCTCTAACCTTTCGGTCTGCATACTCCTTTTGTCTACTTTGAGCCGCCAAAAGCTTTTCTTGAATAGCTTTCACCTTCTCCATAGAATCTCTCAACAG
This sequence comes from Solanum peruvianum, assembly GCA_027705065.1. Classification (NCBI taxonomy): domain Eukaryota; kingdom Viridiplantae; phylum Streptophyta; class Magnoliopsida; order Solanales; family Solanaceae; genus Solanum; species Solanum peruvianum. The sequence goes on from JAKWJD010001759.1 coordinate 25,118,732, forward strand.
ATCAGTCCCCCAAGGTCTAACTTCAAAGGCATCAAACCAACCAATGGGAGATCTACACCTCCTCCCATACAATGCTTCAAATGGAGCCATTTCAATACTGGAGTGATAGCTATTATTGTATGAAAACTATGCCAAAGGTAAAAAGCTATCCCAATGGCCACCAAACTCTATCACACATGCACGAAGCATATCCTCCAACACTTGAGTCGTTCGCTCAGACTGACCATCGGTCTGAGGGTGAAATGCCGTGCTAAGGTCCAACCTAGTACCTAATTCAGCATGTAATGTCCTCCAAAACTTAGAAGTAAACTGCGTACCTCTATCCGATATGATGGAGAGTGGAACTCCATGCAACCGAACGATCTCTGAGATGTAGATCTTGGCTAACTTCTCTGCATTGTAGGTCACCTTGACCGGAGTGAAATGAGCGGACTTAGTTAGCCTATCAACAATCACCCAAATAGAGTCATACTTACTCAATGTCTTGGGAAGACCAACCACGAAGTCCATCGCGATTCTCTCCCACTTCCATTCAGGAATGGGCATTCTCTGAAGTGTTCCTCCGAGCCTCTGGTGTTCATACTTTACTTGTTGACAATTTGGACATTTGGCAACAAACTCAACAATATCACGCTTTATTTTACTCCACCAGAAGTGTTGCTTTAGGTCGCGATACATCTTGGTTGCACCAGGATGTATAGAATATCTGGAACTATGAGCCTCGGTAAGAATAGTGGTGATCAAATCATCGATGCGGGGTACACATACCCTTCCCTTAATTCTCAAAATACCTTCCTCATCAATTATTGCCTCTTTAGCCTCTCCTTGCAACACTTTATCTCGGATTCGACTTAGCTTCTCATCATCAAACTGTTTCCCCTTAATCTGATCAAGAAAGGAAGATTTTGCCTCTACACAAGCTAACAATCCTCCCTTCTCATTTATTTCCAACCTCATAAGGTCATTAGCCAGAATCTGCACTTCTCTAGCCAATGGGCGTCTAGAAGCTTGCAAATGAGCTAGACTTCCCATGCTTCCGGCCTTTCTACTCAAAGCATCTGCCACAACATTCGCCTTCCCCGGATGATACAAGATAGTGATGTCGTAGTCCTTCAGTAGTTCCATCCATCTCCTCTGTCTCAAGTTCAAGTCTTTCTGAGTGAATACATACTGTAGGCTACGATGGTCCGTGTAGACTTCACACTTAACCCCATACAAGTAATGTCTCCATTGCTTTAGTGCAAATACTACCGCGGCCAACTCCAAATCATGGGTCGGATAGTTACGTTCATGCACCTTTAATTGCCTCGAAGCATAAGCAATCACATTCTTCTCTTGCATTAGCACTGCACCCAACCCAGAATAGGATGCATCACAATAAACAATGAAGTTTTTACCCTCTACCGGCAAGGTGAGGATAGGCGCGGTAGTCAACAAAGTCTTAAGCTTCTGGAAGCTTTCTTCACACTCATCTGACCATGCAAATGGAACATTCTGCTTAGTCAAGTTCGTCAATTGGGAAGCAATAGAAGAGAATCCCTTGACAAAGCGGCGGTAGTAGCTAGCTAGCCCCACAAAACTCCTTATTTCTGATACGTTTGTAGGTCTTACCCAATTCTTCACCGTCTCAATCTTGGATGGATCCACCATCACTCCATCCTTAGAAACCACGTGCCCCAAAAAGGACACTGAATCTAGCCAAAACTCACACTTGGAGAATTTCGCATAAAGCTTTTTCTTCCTTAACAACTCTAACACCATTCTCAAATGCTCCTCATGTTCCTTCTTACTCTTGGAGTATATCAGTATATCATCAATAAACACGATCACAAAGAGGTCCAAATATGGCTTGAAAATCCCGTTCATCAAGCTCATGAAGGCAGCAGGGGCATTAGTAAGACCAAAAGACATTACCACAAATTCATAGTGACCATACCTAGTTCGAAAAGCAGTCTTTGGCACATCCGTTGCTCGTATTTTCAATTGGTGATAACCGGATCTCAAGTCAATTTTTGAGAAGACACAAGCACCTTGTAACTGATCGAACAAGTCATCAATGCGAGGAATGGGGTACTTGTTCTTAATAGTTACTTTGTTCAACTGTCGGTAATCTATGCACATTCGGAAGCTCCCATCCTTCTTCTTTACAAACAAGACCGGAGCACCCCAAGGAGATGCACTTGGTCTAATGAAGCCTTTGCTCAACAACTCTTGAAGTTGTGCCTTTAACTCTCTTAACTCTGCGGGAGCCATTCTATAAGGGGGTATAGAAATGGGGCGAGTACCCGGTTCCAAATCAATGCAGAAGTCTATATCCCTATCTGGTGGCATACCAGGAAGATCTGCAGGGAACACATCCAAAAACTCACGGACTACCGAAACTGACTCAATCGAAGGTACTTGAGCAGTGTCATCCTTGAGATGTGCCAAGAAAGCTAAACACCCTTTACTCACCATTTTCTTAGCGCGAAGAAAGGAGATGATACGTACCGGATTGGAAGTGTAGTCGCCCTCCCACACTAACGGATCTGTCCCAGGCTTGGCTAACGTCACCGTTTTAGCATTACAATCCAAAATCGCAAAGTTTGGAGAAAGCCAAGTCATACCCAGAATTACATCAAAGTCACCCATTTCTAAAATAACCAAATCTACATAAGTGTTGCTCCCACAAAATTCACGAAACAAGTCCTATACACTTTTTCGACTATCACGGACTCACCCACCGGAGTAGAAACACGAATAGGCATGTCAAGTAATTCACAATGTAAATTTAGACCGTTAGCAAATGAGGAAGATACATATGAAACGTGGAGCTAGGGTCAAATAATACAGATGCCATGCAATCACAAACCAGAAGATTACCTGTGATAACAGCATCAGACGCCTCCGCTTCAGACCTCCCAGGGAAAGCGTAGCAATGGGCCCCATTATTTTTCTGTCCGTTTCCCCTACCATGTTGCGTAGTAGTGGCTCCGTTTTGCCCATCACCTCTGCCGTTTTGGTGACCACCATTACCTCGACCACCACGTCCTCCAGAAAAGCGGCCTCTACCATGACCACCTCTACCTCTAGCTATTGGGGGTCTGTAACTCTGTTTTGGACAATTCCTCCTAATATGTCCAACCTCCCCACATCCATAGCACTCTCTGGAGTCGGGCATAGGTCTCTCGAAGTAGTGTTGACCGTTCTGAGGTGGACCCCCAACTACAGTCTGTAGTGAAGACTGTATTGGTTGAACTGAGTGACCTCGGAGTTCTGTCCTCTAGAGTAAGAACCATTAAACTCACCTCCCCTTCGAAACCTCTTTGATGTCGATGTCGTGGTGAAGTCATCTGGCTTCACTCCTTCCACCTCTATCACAAAGTCTACCAACTCTTGGAAGGATGTTGCCGTTGCCGCTACCTGTAAGGCTGAAATCCGCAAATCCGACCTCAACCCCTTCACGAAACGGCGATCCGCTCTTGTGGACTGAAACAAAGTTGGTGGAATATCTGGATAGTGCGCGAAATTTAGCCTCATACGCGTTTACTGTCATCCTTCCTTGCTCGAGACTCAAGAACTCATCCCTTTTTCTATCTCTCAAAGTCCTTGGGATATACTTCTCCATAAACAGGGTAGAGAATGATTCCCAAGTCATTGGTGGTGCCTCTGTTGGTTGACACTCAACATGTGATCGCCACCACATTTTGGCGTTCCCTTGAAATTGATAGCTTACGAACTCAACGCCAAACCGTTCTACTATTCCCATTTTGTGTAGTAGCTCATGACAATCAACCAGAAAATCATAAGCATCTTCAGATTCTGCACCCTTGAAGACTGGAGGTTTCAATTTCAAGAACTTACTGAAAAGTTCATGCTGATCATTTGTCATAATAGGCCCAGTAGTCAGTCGTGGAAATGTGCCTATTCCCAATGATGCATCCATGCGGGGAGCCATAGTAGCCGCATGTCGTATCTCTGAAACCGGAGGTGTTGGTGCAGAAACCACTGGAGGAGCCTGTCCCTGATCGGATAACCCGCTAAGATAAGCAAGTACCTGGTTGATCATCTCTGGGGTAGGTTGGGGTGGCAATTCCTCATTTTGCACTTGTTCAGTTTCCCCTTCCTCACCCTCTCTTACTACCTCCTCAGTCGGTGGAGGGGTCACCGCCCTAGTATCAAATGGGCTAGGGGCTCGTCCTCTTCCTCTAGAAGACGTCCTCCCACGACCTCTTCCACGGCCTCTTGCCGTTGTTCTTCCTCGAGCCACAGCCCCAGTGGCTGGCTCAGTAGTTTCCTGTCTTTCCGTTGTCGCTGCTGGTGCGGTCGTTGCTCTAGTTCTAACCATCTGCGAAATAGAGTGAAGATGGTCAGATACCAATTTGTATCACCTAGATACCAATTGGACTCAAGTAGTAGCACGAAAGAAAGAATGAAAGAATGGAATTTTCCTAAAGTCTTATAGCCTCTCAAGGAAAAGTAAAGGCGTCCCCTACCGTTTCTTAAGACTCTACTAGACCTGTTCTTGTGTGATGAGACCAATGAACCTAAGGCTCTGATACCAAGTTTGTCACGACCCAATTCGGGACGCGACTGGCACCCACATTTACCCTCCTATGTGAGCGAACCAACCCATCTAAACCTTAACATTTCAATATAATATCAACAGAAAATAATGCGGAAGACTTAAACTCATAAATAAACAACTCAACTATTATTATCATCCCCAAAATCTGGAAGTCATCATCACAAGAACATCTATCCTCAAATTACTAAACTAAAAATGTCTAAGAACAAAAATAACTAAAAAGCTAGTCCATGCCGGAAGTTCAAGGCATCAAGACTTGAAGAAGAAGATCCAGTCCAAGCTAGAAGCGTAAGCTCACCCTGAAGATCCGGTGTGACGAAGACTGGCTTGAATTACTGCTGAATTGAAGTAGACGGAACGTTTGCTGCATTACACAAATAACAAAGAGGAAAACAAGAAAGTAGGGGGTCAGTACAACCACACGTACTGAGTAGATATCATCGGCCAACTCAAAATAGAAGATAATATATATCAAGTAATATTATAAATCAACTATAAACTCAATATGTAGCAACAACAAGTATTATAATCGTCAATAAATACCATCAAGTTCATCCATGAGGGCTCAAGCCTCAATACCATACTCATTTGGGAATTAAGTTCATTATGTTGAGTATATTATCATCTTTCGAGATTCATTATCTTTCTTCCTCTTGTGTCGTAACGTGACACTCCAATCCCCTACCACTATGTGTCGGAACGTGACACTCCGATCCCCTACATGTGTCGGAACGTGACACTCCGATCCCCTATATGTGTCGGAACGTGACACTCCGATCCCCTATATGTGTCGGTACGTGACATTCCGATCCCCTATATCTACGTGTCGGTTCGTGACACCCGTCTCACTAATACTATGTGTCGGAACGTGACACTCCGATCCACTAAATTCATTCTATCAGTTCATCAAACCTTCTCTTTACCAAGGCATCATCAATCCCATTACTTTAGTTCATCAAGCCCTCTTTTATACCAAGGCATCATCATTAATATCGTAGATTAAAGTTTCTTTCAAGATTTGGGATTCAATGGTTTTCATCATGCTTGTTTTATCAACATCACATAATCATATTCATGCAAGCATACAATAAGTATATAGACAGGTTTACAATATCATCAACACATATTATTCACTATTAAGAGTTCACTACGAATATCGTAAAACCATAACCTACCTCCACCGAAGACTAGTGATCAAGCAAGAATTCCAAAGCTTTGATATTTCCCTTCGTTTTCCTCTCTCTCTATTCGATCGATTCCTCTCTTTCCCTTGTTCTTTCTGTTTGTTTTATTCAAACCCCCTTTCTCTTACCCTAATTAACATGTAATTAAGTGTAAAAAGAGGACAATAAAACCCCACTAATTAACCCCAAGTTACCTCTTTTATCCCTCAAGGATTTGAGTTATTAATATAAACCCTCATCTTTATAATTAAGGAAAGAATAGTCCAAAACGACCCTTAAAACGTGTGGAGAAATCCTATTCTGACTGGGATCTGCGTGACCTATGACGGGCCGTCGTGCCTGCAACGGTCCGTCACACAGGTCGTCGCAGCCTCCCCAATTTCAAGGTGGGCTGTGACGGCCCGTCACCCCTGTGACGGTCCTTCGTGCACCTCCGTCATGACGGTCAGAAACTCGTTTCTTGTACCAAATTCTCAAAAGTTGAAGTGTTTTGCAACGGAAACTCACGACGGTTCGTCGTGGATGTGACGGCACGTCCTGCAGGTCCGTCACAATTTACAGAGAGTCGATTTTAATATCCAATTTGAAGATTTCTAAGTGTCCCAGAACGACACCCCCTCAACGGGCCGTCGTGACCACGACGGTCCGTCGTGACACTCGTCGTTCCAGCCAGTTTTTCCCAGAAATGAACTCTGTTGCTCAAAACGACTAAACAGGTCGTTACAAAACTACGTGCTTATTAATGAAAAGGATGGTGAAAATGAGAGGGAAAAAGTTATGGGATGAACATGTTGCTTAAGATTATAGAAAGAACAATCACTAATACTAGCTAATTAGCAAGAATGGACTTTAAACATGAGATCAAAAAATGGAAAGAATAAGAAGAATAAAGATGAGAAACCGGATGGTTTTGCGATTTATAGCAAAACCAAAGCTATTAGAAAAATACAGCTTGCGTGAGTCGGATAATCAAGATCTTCTGACAATCATAATTGTCCGCATTAAAAATTCTTATTATTGTTGTTATTATTCTTGTAGCTTTAGGGTGTGTTTGGTATGGAGGATAACATTTTCTGAAAAATGTTTTTCAATTTTTCCATGTTTGATTGGCTTAAATGTCTGGAACATATGTTCCAAACCAACTCATTTTCCTCAAATTTAAGGAAAATGACTTCCTTTCGAAAGTTAATAAAAACATTTTTCAAAACTCTATTTTATACTTTAATTTTGTTCCTACTCTACCCATACCTCGTACCCGACCCTCGCCATTCAAACAAAAAACTAAAATTTAAAGTTTTTTATTTTTTAAAATTTTAAATATAGTTTTTTCCTACAATCAAGCCCCCCCCCCCCCCAAATCACCCTCGAACAAAAAAAATAAAAAAACTAAATTTAGTTTTTGAAAAATGTTTCAAATATATAGATTTATTTAACCCAACCCAACCCCATCACCTCTCCCCTCCTAACAAAGCCACCCCTCCCCCGCCACCTTGTTAAATTATCTTTTTTTAAAAAACTTATTTTGGGATATATCAAATTTGTAAAAGAATTATTTTTTACATCACACCCACCCGGTACCCCCCAGGCAATCCCCACTCAAGCCATTCCCGTAAAAGATTTAGAAAAAATTATCTTTGGGAAAGATTTCAAATTTAAAATTTTTTCATTTTTTACGCTAACCCCACACCCTACCCCTACAGCCCCCCTAGGCCATTCCCAAGTTCGGGTTCTAGATCTATTATTGGAGTTGATTTTTCTATCTGAATTTTTTCCCTAAAGAATATGTTTTTAGTCTCAAGCCAAAATAAAATATATTTTTCTGAAAAATATTTTTCATTCACCAACCAAACATTGTAAAGTAATTTTTACACCGCAATCAAACATAAAAAAAAAGTTTAAAATCTACATGTTTTTCAAGAAAGGATTTTCAATGAAAAACATTTTTCTTCATACAAAACACACCCCTAGTCTTAATTTCTTGTTGTCTTGTTGTGTGAGTGGGTATTTAACTAGGGCTAGACACATTATGTTCTCCTACAAATATATATAGGATAGGGCTAACTAGCTATCTGTCCAACCCATTTTCATTTATACTTTTCTATTTATTAAAATATTATCGATCCATTGTTTTGTGTTTTAAAGATTTTGTTTGGTTTTTTGAATTTATTGATTTTAATGGATTCTCTACGAAAGGATTTCTTCCATGGTTGATCATATGTCGATTTATATATATATATATATATATATATATATATATATATATATATATATATATATATATATATATATATATATATAATACTTGTTATTGTTAGATAAAGAAGTTAAAAAGATAAATTTTACCACTAAGATGGTGGTCATCCAACTTCAAGGCTTATAACATCAAAATTACTTCTTCATTTAACATGCAAAGTAATTTTACTTTAGAGTTTCTTACACAACGTATGTCCAAATAAAGCTTGAAATAAAAACGTTGTGCGAGAGAGATAATTTCAACTCTGTTTTGACTACTCAATTAGAAGATACATTGTAGAAATAGGGGATTATGTCTTCTAAGAAGCAAAATTTTTGACATGCAATTTCATATCGTAATTTGAAATCATGAGATGAAATCAACGTTTTGACATGCAGTTTCACGCTGATTTCATAATATGAAATCTCCAAATTTTCCAAAAATGACGATTGAGAAATCTTCAAATTCAAAAATTGCCCAAGAAGTTAAAATTTTATGAAAACAACACAAATTTATATCTACTAACCATATATTTCATATGTATATAAAATATATAATCCATGTCATTACTTTTAAAACCATTTATATCTTATACAATAATTATTTTTATCAACATAAAATTTATTATTATTTTTAAGCTATTCGTACTCTACCATTTATATTAACCAAATTCGTTATTTTTTATCAACTTTATTTACAAACAAATTGATCCACAAATGACTCAAAATAACAATATTATTTCATATTCAGGGTCATATAATTAAAAAAATTCAAGTTCAATGTGAGAAGATTATTCATGGTATGTAGGATAATTATATTAAATACTAGACACTACAACTTATATTTACTTTCTTTTTAATTGAAATAAAGTTTGGTCAATAAACGTACAAATATTTTAGAATAGCTTTGTGATAGTATGTTATGTGATTTTATTAACTTTTGCTAATTTGATAAGATTGTATAAAGAAGTGAGAAAAATTTTAATAGTTTTACAAGTTATAGGATCTTATTGTGAAAAAAACAAGCAATATAAAATGTTGAAACAAAACTTCAACTTTATCTTATAGTACCAAATCATGATTTCATATCGTATGACCGAATGGACCCTGAACATATATATATATATATATATATATATATATATATATATATATAAAATAATAATAATTCTTATCTCTATAAATCTTTTCAAACGTTTTGTACAGATATGATCAATGCAAAATTACTAAAATAAATTCACTTCCACCATAGATAGTATCATGAGTAGATTTATTTCAAACAAGAAATTAATTAACTTTATTACACACATTATTTAAGAGAGACCTCTGAACGCAAAATAAAAAAGCAAAACAAATGTTTCATTCTTAAGTCTTTAGCAAAAATAAAAATAAAGAATCAAACAATGGCAAATAGTTCAAGCTCAAATCCAAGTGGTGATATGACGATAAAATATGGTATATGCATAAAAATCATGCTACTAACATTGGGGACTATTCGGTAGATGGATGTCGTGAATTTGTAAAGAAGGTTGATGATGAAACTAAAGAAGCATATATTTATGCTACTTGTGGATGTTTAAGGAGTTTTCATCGAATGAATAATCAATCATTGTATCGCCCTCTAATACTTCGATCTCGCTTCTTTCACCCACATGGTGGTGGAAATGCACCAATTATTTTCATCCTTTCATGTCCGGATTCATGCCAATTCAGTACAGTAGAAGGCCCGTTTTCTAAATTTATCCCTGACCTAATAAAATCTTTCATCCATGAGAAATTTCTTCGTGATCTTTGTTGGTGTTATTACTAAGTGTCACGACCCAAAAATGGACGTGATGACACTAGTCTTATCCCACCAAGAAAAGTCAGCCTAAAAATCAACCATTACAATATAATGCAGAAAATTTATTATCAACTTAAATTATACCCAAAACCTGGTCGTCACGTGTACAAGCCTCTAAAATATTACAATTGAATCAAAAGAAAATATAATCACAAAATCATAAACAGGAGAAAGAAGGTATGCTGAGATGACCAACAACTACCTCACAAATCTCCAGGAAGCCTCGGAAAAGAAGAGAATGTATCATGATGGTCCGGGCTAGTAACCTACGAAAAATTGTAGAAGCAAGGGGTGAGTACCAAACCACATAGTACTCAGCAAGTAAACCTCTAAACACAAGATAATGAGATGAAATACGGGTACTCCTACCACCCCCAACCAAACCTTCATGACTACAACCTGCATAAAAATCAGCCCAACCTAATAACTCACGATTTACAACGCACATAGTTCAACAAGAATAGTTAAACAAGTTACATATCCTCAACAACAACACTTTGACAAATTATATGTTCTCAACAACAACACTTTAACAAATTACATGTCCTCAACAACAATACTTTAACAAATTAAATATCCTCAACAAAGATACTTTAACAAATTACATATTCTCAACAACAAGCTCAATATTCATCAATCACCAATGGCATTCACAAAATTAGCAAAACACAATATCAAGTTCACTAATGATTAATATGTGCAATGAAATGGAATGCTATGTCAAGTATAATGATGCATGCCTGACCTAGTGATATACACCCGTTGTCTCTCAGTTCGGGACCCATGGGGGACATATCTGTTCATGCATCTGTCGCGGCGCACGACATGACTCTGAATAATAGTAACTATCGCGGCGCGCAATACGTCCCTCGAATCATAGTATCCATCGCGGCGCGCGATACATCCCTCGGAATGGTACATCCTCTTTAAGTTCTCATCTTTCTCAATGTGCATAACACTTTTTACAATCATGTTTCAAAATAATGCAAATGACATGTTCACACAAATAAAAGGATATCACCATTTTCATAACATTGCACAATTCACAACAATATCAATAATGATTCAAAAAGTCTTTCAAACCATTCTCCATTATTAACACATCACACACAACCAATTATTCACATTGCCTTTTATTAGCCTTTGTTTTCATCATTAGAATTAATCAAGGTGGACTAGTCAACCCATCACCAAATTCCGTTACTCACAAACATATACCACAAGAAAATACAGGCATTCCATACACTTAAGAAGAGTTTAGAAATCCACTTCCCTGAATCCAATAAGAATTTACTCCGGGACTTGAGTCTTTCCCATTGTTGAACTCCCAACTCAAAGCAATCTATTCACATACATAATCACAATAAGTTTTTAAAACTAAGGACAGTCATATTTCTATAGGTCTAGCCTAGACCCAAAAACTTACACAAACTCTAAAATCAAGTTCCTAAATTTTGATGTCAATAATCATTTCAACCCTCATACTTCCAAATTTACAGTCAAGGGTTAAGTTTTCATTCTCCAATATCTTAAATCTAATATTTAATTACCTATCTCAATAAATTAAAACTTGAATTATAGTTTAATAATTATAAGAGAATCCGTAAATAATTAAATCTCCTCGAGGAATACTATGTTGAAAATATCACTAGCTCATTCACTGGGCACCACCAAGTGCAAACAAAATTATCACTTCACTCATTATCACTACAAATAAAATTATCACTACCAACTGCAAATAAAATTACCCACTGAACACCTTAGCATTTAATATCATATTCCACCTCACCCAAAGTCTTTCATTAACCCACTAACATATAATAATAATAAATTAATAAACTGTAACCTTTAGACATACACTCAATTCAATGTTTAAAAGCATACCTATTCGAAACATGAAGTGCAGACGTTCTCTTCCTCTCGTGTTTATCCGCTTAGGTAAGTTTCTACCTCTCTTTCTTTTCTAAATCAGTTAGGTACTAAAAGTGACAAAACCTAATAACTTATTTTTATATATAGGTAAAAACAAATTATAAACTTAACTCATTAACCATCAATTAAATTAAAAGAAATTATTTAATAAATGTCTGTCAATTAAGTAACTATAGTTATTGAATAGTTTTAAATATCTAACTATTACATTTCGGGTCATTACAGATGAATACTTGCTATGAAATGATCTTTATTTTATTCGCATAAATTCATGTTAATTAATCTCTAGTATGTTTTTATACATTATTAAAGAAAAAAAATTAATGTTCAATTTCTAAAGTTCGTTATTTTAATGAATTGCATGAGTCTTATTTTCATCTAGTTATCTAGTTACTTGATGAGTAAAACTCTGACTTGCTTGATTAATTTCTTTATGCAATATTACGACGAAGAAAAAAAGGGTATATGTGCATGTTTACTATGCAATAAATATATCATAATGTTTTGTATCTTTGTCTTCTATTCATTAAATTTTTACGCTTTTCGCAGAAAATATCTTATAAGTTAAGTATCTAGCAAAGCATAAATTTTATATTATATTCTTTTAAGTTTTTTGTTGAATTATTTAAATTACTTTTATTTTTGAAAAAAAAATGTATTTCTTTCACATTAAAAGTATGTATTCATTTCTTTGCTAAAAAAATGATAATAAAATAACATGTTTGTTTTTTATCAACTTGATTAGATTTTTATTTAAAAACAGAAAATATTATTATCAACTTTTAAAAAAGAATTTAATGCCAAGGAAATTAAATACTAAAAAACTTTATAGGTGTGAATTATCAATTTCTTTTAACAACATTCATTAATTCATTAATGAAAAAATTAAATACATAATATTTTTCAGAACTTAAATTACAATACATAAATAAAGTTATCTTTTATTTACAAAATATATTTTTGAATTATAAAACATAAGAATTTATAAATGCAGATTTTTTTTAAACAAAAGGATGAATATTTTTTTGATTGATATATCACATCTTCCACCATGTTGAATCAAGATTGAAATTCTGTCACTATATTTTAAAGATGTACATCACCTATTACATTTATATTAACCAAATTCGTTATTTTTTATCAACTTTATTTACAAACTAAATTGACCCAGAAATGACTCAAAAGTAACAATGTTAGTTCTTATTCTGAGTCATATAATTGAAAAATGCAAGTTCAATGTAAGAAGATTATTCGTGGTATGTAGGATAATTATATTAAATACTAGACAATACAACTTATATTTACTTTCTTTTCAATTGAAATAAAGTTTGGCCAATAAATGTTCAAATATTTTAGATTAGCTTTGTGATAGTATGCTATTTGATTATATGAACTTTTTCTAATTTGTTAAGATTTTATAAAGAAGTGAGACAATTTTAATAGTTTTACAAGCTATAGGGTTTTATAATTATGAGAAAACAAACAACATAAAATGTCCAAACAAAACTTCAACTTCATTCTCATAATTTCAAATCATGATTTCATATCATATGGTCAAACAGACCCTAAATATATACATCAAATTAATAGATGTATAACATGTCGTTATAAAAAATATTTTCTCATCTATCATAATATATATATATATATATATATATATATATATATATATATATATATATATATATACTAGATAGGCCAAGGCCAGCGCTTTGCACGGCCCAACATGGTGACTATTAAAGTGGGAGATGAAATGTTCTATATTAAAAAGTATGTGCCATAATTCGAACAATAGCTCTGGAATCAAGGCTTCAACGTCAAAATCCACCTAAAGTAAAAAGGCACCAAAAATGCCATAAAATCAATCAAAAAAACAACACTATGCACTTGCATAAAAAATAAAATATCTAGTGTAGCAACATGAAAAGTAGCTCTGGAATCAAGCCTTCAACGTCAAAATCCACCCAAAGTAAAAAGGCATAAAAAATACCATAAAATCAATCAAAAAAATAACACTATGCACCTGCATAAAAATTAAAATATCTAGTATAGCGACATGAAAATATCATAGTGTTAAATCTCCAATTAAAGATATTCTATTCAGCCTAAAATAGAGATAGTTGTTCATGTGATGACAACTACAACACATGTGATCATCTTGTGTAAAAATCAGACCTGCACCAAGTATTATTTCCGTCGAGGTTCGATCTTACTAATCATGAATAACGTGCCTCTTACAATTCGTAAGTAATTTCAGAGTATATTCTTGCAGTTAGAATGTCTATAATTTGCCTGATAAGAAAATAAATTTGAAGATTAAGTTCATGTTAGTTACAAAGAGTATTATACTGTTTTCTTCAATCAATAAAATAAATATTATTATATCAAATAATTTGTTATACACAACTATAATAAAAAATCAGGTCGTATATTTCGCTAGAGAAAAAATGACCATACAAGCTCTTAGTGATTCTCTTTTAGTATAAGAGAATAGAACACCTCCGTAGACATATGTGTAATTGAGCTAAAAGTTCTCCATATGTTCCTTTTTAATGTAGTTATAAAGAACAAACACAAACATTGTTGTCCCCTGCTACACCACCAAAAATTTCCAATCAAAATTGAAATTTGTTGAAAAATCCTAACACTTGTAGCACCATAAGTTACTTGACATACCTCCCTGATTAACATCTCTACCATGACACATCCCTTCCCAACTTCTAGCAAGTGAATATTTCTCTAACTCATTAACCCTTTATCGAGTGAGACTATCAATTTTTCTATTGCAGTCATGACATTAAAAAGTATGACATGAATCAATTATTTACGTAGTCAATTGAGCTCAGATTAGTCAACTTCTTCAAATATGGCTAATCATCATAAAAATAGAAGTTTTATATGAAAGGTCATTTTAAGAAAATAGGATAAGTCAATTATGTCTGATTTAAAAATGAGAGACTTGGGGTGTGTTTAGTAAAACAAGTAGATATTTGACTTATTTTCTCATGTTTGGTTGGCACGTACAAAATATTTTCTGAAAAAATGTTTTAGTATTTGGTTTTAGAATAAAAAAACTTTGTGAGAAATATCTTTAATTTTTTGCTAGAGTAAAAAATAATTTTGTGAAGTTGAATATTTTAAAAAAGCAAACTAATTTTTTGTGGTGGTGGTGGAGGGGGTGTTGATGGTAGAGGTGAAAAAGTTAATGTTTGAAGTTGATTTTTGTTTTAAAATATTAATTTTTTTAGGGGGCTGGTAGGGGGCTAGTGGTGTAGGGTGGCAGTGGGGGAGGGGGTGGTAGGGGGCTAGTGGAGTGGGTGGGGGAGGGGTGGGGTGGGGGTGGGTTGGTCGGGGGCTTGTAGGGTTGGGTTGGGTGGGTGAGGGGCTGGTAGGATTGAGTTGGGGGCTGATAGGGTGTCTCAGGTAGGGGTGGTTGACCCAACCAAACATGAGAAATTTGGAAAACAATTTCCTTCATACCAAACACACTCTTGGTGATTAACATATTTTCAATGTACATTATTTAGTTTACAATTGTTTGTCCATATTTAAGGTTCATGCAAATTAATCATCTCAACATGCATATTCAATACATTTCTTGTTTGAGTAATCTAGTAGCCCAAAATACAAACTTAAAAAAAAAATTACCAAAGAGAGGGCCTTTTTACATATCCCACTAGTAAGACAAAAATATATTTTGTGTTATACGTTCACTCCAACAAAGTTATATTCAACTTACATGATGTAATAATATCTCAAGTATCAACTTATACCTGTAGGGTCATAAGATAAGAAAATCAATCTCGAGATAAGGTTTAAGATTAACTTCATTTCATGTTTGGTATGAGACATGAACTAACCCATGAATATTTTATTCAACCATTTGTACCTAACCATAAATGCACTTCATGCATTGTATGATATAAGGAGCAGACATGAGTCTCAAACTAAGAAAATAATTCTTACACCCTAATTTTTGTTAACATGAACAACTTAGACTTCTCTCTTTCTCAACAAATGTACTTTCATTTAGAAAAACTTTCAGGCATTTCAAGTGAATAGAAATAACACAGATATCTTGCACAAAAATAAAACATTGAATTACCATTTCCTTTAGAGGAACATATGGTTTAAGTCTAACTTTTTCATAACCATTTCTCTTGTTCTTTCTACCCCTGTTCACTTTGACCCTTGTCTACTCGGAAGACAATTTCTCTTTATTTTTCTACCCTTTCTCTCTCTGTCCCTTGTTTACTCAGAAGAGGTAATGTCATATTAAGAAACTTCATTGCTGAAAATGTAGAACTTAGAGTAAGTGTTAGTGAAAACTTACAAGTTAACAAAAGATTACAAGATTACAACTGAAAATATAAATGAAGAAAATAAAACTCTTCAGACTGAGACGCAGATATCTAGCTCTCTTTAAGGATATTCAAGCCCACTGCAATAAATGATTTCACCTGTCCAACATGAGTTTTCTTTGACTTGTTCCCTCCACGATACAACAGCCTTTACAAAGTATAACTCAACAATTCTGGACAAGACTTGAGTCAAAAGCTCCAAAAATAATAACACCTCCCTTCAACTAATAAGAACTCTCTTTTAGACAAACTTTATACACTCTATATTTTCTTGTGTGTTGTATGTCTTAAAACCAAATGAAGACCATCATTATTTATACTACAACAAGTCTTCCTAGCGATGAATTCGAAGATAATGGGGTAGTAAATGATAAAGATAATGGCCTTAAGGGTTACATAGGTTACAAAAAATAAAAGAGGAATAAATAATGAAATAAAGAGAGGATAACATCCCCATTGAAGATGCTGGCCAAAATTGTTCAACCAACGTTCTCTAGAACATTTTTCTTATGTCCAACAAGTACCCTCCAATGGCAGTTTTGTAACCACCAAATAATGACAATAACACATATGCACAATAATTACCCGAAGTGAGTAATTAGTCACAAATAACTAAGACTGGCGGCGGTACCGAAACCGGGTGAACCAGACCGGTAAGTTCCGGAACCGGGACAGAACTAGTGAACCGGTAAATTTTATCGTGTTCTGTCCTTGTCTGGAAGGGAACCGGTAGTATATCGGACCGGACCGGATCGGTAACCGGGACGGGCCGGTATTAAAAAAAAATTAAATTATTTAAAACTTAAAGATTTAATTTTTTAAGTGAATATAATTTTGATTATAATAATTAAAAATTTAAAAATTTAAATTTCAAACTTTAAAAGTTAAAAAATAATAAATTTTCGAACTTTAAAGTCATAATATTTAAATTTCAAACTCTTAAAGTTTGAAAAATTTAAATTCAAACTTTAAAGTTTAAATTTAAAGTTTTCAAACTTTTAAAGTTTGAAATTTTAATTTTATAAACTTTAATGTTTGGAATTTTAATTTTAAACTTTAAAGTTATAAAATTTAAATTTCAAACTTTACTTTTAAAGTTTGAAAATTTTAAATTCAAACTTTTAACGTTTGAAAATTTTAAATTCAAATTTTAAAGTTATAAAATTTAAATTTTTAACTGTTAAAGTTTGAAATTTTATAAATTCAAACTTTAAAGTTATAAAATTAAAATTTGACAATATTAAACAATAAATTAAGGCTATTAGCCTATATTGTTATTTATATTTATTTGATATTACAATTACATGTACAAAAACATTAGTAGAGTATAAAAAAATTTAATCTACACAGCCACCTTCTAGGAAGGGTCCTGTTTGAATTAAATCTGGAATTATCATACTTTTACTAATAGTTGGTGCCACCATATAAATCTCTTCTTAAATCATTCATCTTTTCTTTATTAAAATATTCGGGAATTGGTTGAATAGAAAGATCTTCCATTGATTCAATCCCGTCGTCATTATAATCCTGCATTACTTTATCAACGTCATCTTGAAATTTGGTCGGTAGTGGTTCACGACACAAATTTCTTATCTCGGCATTAATCCAATCTCGAAATAATACCGATATCTCCAAGCTGACGACTGCTAGTGAATGTCGATGTTCTCCAAGTTGAAACCTTGTTGCACTAAAGACTCCTTCTGAAGCTACTGACGACGCTTGCATTGCTAATATATCTAGAGCCATCGATTGTAGTTTTGGAAATCCTTTGCCGCGATTTCTCCACCATGCTAGAATATCTTCAGTAGGTTCTGTATTTTGATTAACATATGCATCAAAATCATTTCTATTATCGTGAGAAAGTTCAAGATAATCATGTAAATAAGCATCAATTTATCTTCATCAAATCTACTCCTAGAGCTTTGAGGTTCATTCTCACTTGATAAATTTATCTTAGCATTATATAAATCATACAATTTTCTATCTTCAATTTTTATGCTATCTTTAACTTGTTGACAACTAGGAATTTCTTCTTATACATCATTAATATCTAAGTGTAAATACATGTTTTTTAAATTTGAGGAATAGGAATATAATATTATTTAAATTTTAGAATCATTTTTTCAATGGTTTGTTGAAATCTTGGTTTATTTTTAAATTTATATAATTTAGAAGAAATCGTACAAATATCAGGCAAAACAGTACAATTGATGGACTATAAAGTCCATATATTCTTTTTGTAGTTAAGTAAAAATCTTTTAGGAAATCTATAAGTTCATTTATATCACGCCAATCAATATCATCTAGTGTATATGTTATATCAGAATTATGAGTATTCCAAATCATTTGTAAGGGTATTCTATATTCATAAGCGACTACAAACATTTCATATCAAGTATTTCATCCAGTAGCCACTGTTTTTGGAATTTTTTTAGGTGGAAGAGTTACGTCTAGACTTGACTTGACATTTAAATATAAAATGACATGCATTTTCAACTTTCGTGCATCCGTTATCATACATATGTACACCATCTCTAACCATCAAATTATATATATGTGCAGTACACCTAATATGATAATTATCACCATAGAAAGGTAAAGAGTAGGTTTTAAATATTCAACAACAACATTATTACTTGAAGCATTGTCTAAGGTTATACTACTTATTTTATCACCTATTCCATAACTTTGTAAAATATCTAAAGTAGTTTGAGAAATATAACTACCGTTTTTTTAAATTTGGCAACATTTATAATCTAAAATTGTTTTTTGCATATACCAATTTTCATAAATTCAATGTGCAGTAACAGTCAAATAATCGTTACCATTTACACTACGACCCATATCAGAAGTAATAGATATTTTACAAGTATTATAATAAAATAAAAAGATGAAGATATTGAAAATGTTGTGCATGATAATCAAATACAACCTTTTTATTGTATTTCTAGCAAAACCTTTAAAATTTGAATTATATAAAATTTGAATATAATGTATGAAACCAGAATTTTAAGCAAAACTAAATGGCAAATCCATAACACATATTATTTTAGCTAATTCTTCAAGATCTTTTTCTCTACTATATGAAAGTGGTAAACTAGAGCCAGAGGCATCAGATGGATTTAATTGTGTTTGTACCATGTTAGAGCCGCCTACTCCTACATTTTCAGGAAGGTGAGTACAATTTTTTAGCTTTCGCTACCGCTTTAACATGCGAAAATTCATTTTTACAACAAGACATTAAATGACAACTCAAATGTCCCCTTCCGTCAGATTTACCAACAGTTTTATGATTTAATCTATTTTTACATTTATTACAAGTAACTTGTGTTTTATCTTCGTTTGTGTCATAAATTGCCAACATTCGATTTTTTAGCACAAAATACCTTAGGCCTAGGATGTACGGGAGGAACAGGAGCAGGACAACAAAAGGGAGCGGGACTGGGAGTATTAGTAGGCGTAGGTGGCTCAGTTTCATCATCATCATAAAAAGTAGGCGTATCTGTACAATTATCATTATCATTATCATTATCATTATCATTAGGCAAATCCTCATCAAAATTACCAAAGCGACGTTGTAAATGTTCATGATAAGGATCTAATCCTTAACTACTATCAATATTAAAAAGCGTATCATCAACATGTGTATAATCATCCATATTTATTATTAATATAGTAGATTTTTTTAGTTTTTGATTTAGAAGAACTACAGATTTTGCATTATCGGATGATGTAAAGTTACACATATTTTTTACACGCTCAAATATACTTTTTTTTACCTTTTCCTTTTTGAACAATATTTTTACCGTAATCCATATTCAAGTATTAAACGTGAGATTATATATAATACGAAAAATGTAACGAAAATAATAAATCACAAAATAAATAAATAATTATTTAATATGAATGAAATGTAAAATAAAAGTTGGAACGAATGTACCGAATATCTACTTAAAAAGGTAGACGTTTATGACCGCCGAAAGCCGAATGTGGAAAGTTTAAAGTTGAATTTTGAAGCTCCAAATCCAATTTCCAAAGACCAAATAAGGCAACACCAGAATTTAAGATATTTTATATTAGAGAGTTAGAGATTAGAGAGTAGAGAGTTGAGAGACTAGAAGATGAATAGATGATTTTGTGATCTAAAAAATGAAATTTAGGGGTATTTATAAGTTAAAAAATGGGTTAAAGTGTAATTTTTAAAATATTAGGGTATTAAAAAAAGATTGGGGGGGGGGGTAGGAGTGTAAGTGGATGAAATTTTGGTCAAATAGCCATTTATGGGGCTCAGTAGCTGTTAACCAACGGCTATAAGCAAATACATCTTTTTTTTTAAAAAAAATTGGACCGGACCAGACCAAACCAAACCGGACCGATAATTTCCAAAACCGGAAGGGATCTTGTAAATCCAGGTTTCCATCACGGAACCAGTCCAGAATCGGTCCGAACCAGTCTATACCGGAACTAACCGGTACCAAACCGGAATCGGACCGGATCGGGATGGATCGGACCGGTAACCGGTTCCGCTGCCAGTTTTACAAATGACTACCCACTAATGGCTGAAACTTCACATTCTTGTAACTCTAAATAAAGCAAAATTAATATAATAAAATATTAATATTGAAATTCTAATAAACAAACAATCCCCCACTTATTTTAATATTAGTTAAGAGAGTCAATCAGCTGAAGGAAGACTACTATGCATTATGAAGGTGTGTTCTGCATTGAACCTCCACTTAGTGAAACAATAAATTTTTACTCCAGAGTCGTACTGGTCTCATACTTGAACTATGACTGCTTAAGGGAAATAAAATATCACTGCTCACAAATAATAATCAAAGTGTTGACATGAGATTTAAAGCCAGCACATTATGGCCATGTGATATCCTGGTTTCATGACTGCATTTGAGAATAAGCCCAATTCTCATAGGAAGCGACCTACTTCCACACATCACATAGGTGAAATATGTCGAGAGTGCTCTCCTGTAAGCTTAACAGTCCACCCATATGGACTACAAATATTCATTAATAATTTTATCAACTCTACCTTAACAAACTGCAGGAAAAATGCACTCACATCATAGGGAGGGAACAAAAAGATAGTGCATTTTTCATAACAAGTTATCATATGATTAGTTTTTTCCCTTTTAACCTTGTTATAGGATCTCTAGTCTCCAGGTTGGGTTTCCTCATATATGACTCAAGAATTTGTAGGATTCAATCTCATCCCCCTGGATATGCTTCGAGCCTTTTCTCTTGTTAAGACCTTAGTAAGAGGATCTGCAAGATTATCACAAGATTTGACATAATCAAAATTAATGGTACCAACTGTCAAATATGATCTTACATTACTGTGTTTCCTCCTTATAGGTCTGGATTTACCGTTGTAATAACGGTTTTGAACTCTACCAGCTGCAGCGGTGCTATCGAAAAGAATTAAAATAGGATGAATTGATTTTTCAAAATAAGATTTTTGAAATAATAAATCTCTTAACCCATTCTTTTCCTCATTAGCTGAATCTTAGAGCAATTAGTTCAGCTTCCGTGCAAGAGTTAGCAATTATAGTTTTTTTTTTTTTATTTCTAACAAGCACCACCACCACCCAAAATAAAAATATAACCAATGGTAGAACAAGAATTGACCTGATAAAGTGTTTCAATCTGCATCACAAAAGCCTTCAAGTACAACAGGATATTATTTAAACAATAAACCATAATTTTTCGTTCAAATTAAATATCTCATTACTCTTGCTACAACATGCAAATGTTCAACACTTGGCTTGCTTGTAAACCTGCCAAGTACTCCTACTGCTTATGCAATATCAGGCCTAGTGCAATGAGTCACATATCTCAAACTTCCGATTATACTAGCATATTCCTTTTGATTTATGACATCATTTACACTTTCAATAGGAAATAAGTGAACACTTGAATCAAAAGGAGTAACAACATGCTTGTAATCATGAAAGTTATATTTTTTAAAAATTTTCTCAACATAATGTGACTGGTCAAGAAAAATTCTCTCACATGTTCTTGTTATTTTATTCCAAGAATAAAATTTTCCTCACCAAAATATTTATATCAAAATGACTTCTAATAACATTTTTAGCTTTATCAATAACATTCATGTTAGAGCCAAAGATCAACAAGTTGTCATCATATAGGAAAATAATCACATGTGAATTTCAAGACTTATGATATATGCACTTATCACACTCATTTGTATTAAAACCATTTTCAAGAGTGCAGGAATCAAACTTTTCATTTCATTTCTTTGGTGCCACTTTCAAGCCATATGTGAATTTAGTAGGTTTACATACTTTACTTTCTTGGTCTGCTTCAATAAACACTCGGGTTGATCCATATAAATTTCTTCATTTAGTTCTCCATTTAAAAAGCAGTTTTACATCCATTTGATGAATTTGCAAATAAAAAATTGCAGTCATCCATTAAAAGTCTTATGGATGTAATTCTTGTTAGCGGAGAAAAAATATCAAAAATTATAGGTCTTGTAGTTGTTTAAAACGTTTTGCAACTAGCCTAGCCTTGTATTTATCAATAGGTCCATCCGGTTTCAACTTTTTTCGTAAGACCTATTTATAACCAATAGTTTCACACCTCGCTGGTAAATCAAATAGTTTCCAAGTTTTATTAGATCTTAGTGATTCCATTTCATCATTTACAACCACTTTCCAAAAAATAAAATCATGTGAAAATAATGTTTCTTCAAAGTTAGAGCGTCATTTTCAACATCAAACACATGAAAATCTGGACCAAATGTTTTTTCTAATCTAGCTCTTTTCTTCTTCTTATCTCAAAATCATTAACTTCTTTATTTTTCAAAGTAGAAGTAGAAGAACTAGGTACTGACAAAATATTTTATTCAATTCTTTGACCCTCACTATTTTTAGTATCAAAAGGAAATTTATTTTCATGAAAAATAGCCTCACCTGATTCTATCACAACATTATCTTCAAGATTAAAAAATCTATAGGTTGTACTATTTGAAGCATAGCCAAGAAAAGCACAAGTAGTAACTTTCTTACCCAACTATGTAATCTTGGGATCCATTAGCCTTACAAAGGCTAGACAACCCCAAACTCTTAGATATTCCAAACTTGGCTTGTAATCTTCCACAATTCAAAAGGTGTCAATTTAGACCTTTTATGAGGCATACGATTCAACACATAACAAACAGTTAAGATAGTTTCACCCCAAAATTTAAAGGTGCATGTGACTCAAAAAGCATGACATAAGTCAATTCAACCAAAATTGTACTTTTCCTTTTTACTACTCCAATAGATGAAGGAGAGTATGGAGGAGTAGTTTCATGAATTATTCTCAATGATCTATTAAAAGAATTAAACTCATTTGATTCATATTCACGGCCTCTATCACTTCTAATTCTTTTTATTTTTCTTCCAAACTGATTTTCAACATCATGGAGATAAGATTTAAAATTTTCAAAAGCATTAATTTTATTTTTCATCAAATAAACATATGTAAAATTAGAAAAAATCATCAATGAAAGTGATAAAATATCTATTACCTCCATGAGTTAGAATTCCACCAAGTTCACAAATATCAGTTTGAATTAATTCTAACAAATAAGTTTTTCTTTCAACTTGAAAATGAGGCCTTTTAGTGATCTTGGCTTTACTACAAGCCTCACACTTATTAAAATTCTTTTTAACCATTGGGATCAATCCTAAACTACTCATGATTCCAACATAATGATCATTAATATGATACAAATGAGCATGCCAAAAATTGGTAGAAGAAAGCATATAAACAGAAGTAGAAATTTTATTCATCTCAACATTCAATTTAAACATCCCATCACATGCATACCCCTTACCCACAAATATACGCTTCTTCACTATTACTTATTGCTCAGATAAAATAATCTATTTAAAGCCTGCGTTATTAAGAAGAAAACTAGACATCAATTTTTTTCTCATAGAAGGAGTATAAAGTACATCTTTTAAAGTTAATACCCTTCCAGAAGTAAAATATAATTCGACATCTCCTTTTCCAAGCACTTCAGTAGTGTGAGCATCACCAAGCATGATGGTTTTGGAATCCTCAAAATGAGTATATTTTTTAGACCAGTCTTTTTTATAACATTCATGATGGTTTGCACCAGAATCATCCCATCCATCAACATTCTCAACCATGTTTATGTCGGTAATCAGCGGTACAAAAGTTTCTTTGGTAACGTTTGCCTAAGGGTTAGGACCACGTTTCCGGAATCTGCAAAATCGAGCAATATGCTCACTCTTGCCACAAACAAAGCGTTATCCCTTTTCTTGAACTTGTTGATTTTGTGCTTGGTTATTTTCACCATTATTTTTCTTGGGAGGTCTACAATTATTTTTCTTGAATTTTTTATTTTTAGGATTCAAAGAAGTATTTTTGTGAATTTCAGGAGAAGCATTATTAAAAATAATTAAATTTAGTTTCGTTGTGATGTTGTTCTCTAATGTTTATAAAAGTGCATCTTGGCCCCTTGCTTCTTCTTCCATGCAGATTTTCATTACCAAGGTTTCAAGAGAAATTTCCTTTTATTTGTGGCGCATAGTTTTTTGAAATTCCGTCCAAGAAGATGAAGTTTATCTACAATGCCACAAACAATAAGGTTATCTCCAATTTTAACCTCTTTGGACCTAAGCTCTCCAATAATCATGATAAAGTCTTGAGCTTGATCTACCACTAACTTGTTGTCCACCATTTGGAAATGAAAAACTCTACTAGCCGCATATTTTTTTCCTCCATCTTCTTGGTATCATACTTTCTCTGCAATTCCTTCCAATTTTTCTTTGCACTATAGTAAGTTCTATCATAATAATCATAAAAATTATCACATAGACCATTAAGAATATAATACCGACACTAATAGGAATCTCAATTTAACGTTTTCACTTTGCCTAGATGAGAGATAGTTTCATCATCAATAATAGAGGTGATGTCTTCTTTATTATGATTCTTCTCAGTTAACACATAATAAACATCGAGAAGACTTACGTAGAAAAGTACATTACCCTTCCATCTCTTAAAATGATTACCATTGAACCAAAAATGCTTGTTGAGGTCTCCCATCTTGACATCCGCGGTTGTTTCAATTGTACCATGTTGAATCTCTTTAAAATTGTTAGTGAAAACTTACAAGATAACAAAAAATTACAAGATTAATACTAAAAATTAAAATGAAAACGAAGAAATAAATCTCTTCAAGCTGAAGCGTAGATATCTCGCTCTCTTTAAGAAGATTCAAGTCCACTGCAACAAATGTTTTCACCGGTCCAACAGTAGTTCTCTTTGACTTGTTCTAACGACCTGTTTAGTCGTTTTGAGCAGCAGATTTTATTTCTGGAAAACTGTCTTGGTCGACGGATCCCACGACGGACCGTCATGGGCACGACGGACTGTCGAGGGGGTCTCGTTCCAAAACACTTAGAATTCTGAAATTTGGGTACTGAAATCGACTCTCTGAACTTCGTGACGGAATGACAGGACGGACCATCGTAGGCACGACGGACCGTCACACATTTTCCACAGAAATTAACTCTCTGAACTTTAAGACGGACCGTCATAGCCATGACGGACCGTCACAGGTTGCGTAACCCAGGCTGGGTCGGATTTCTATTAAAAGTTTTTAAGGGGCGTTTTGGACTATTCCTACTATAATTATAAATTTAGTGGGTTAATGTTAATAATTTAACTACTTGGGGGTTAAAAGAGATAACCTTAAAATAAATAATGGGTTAATTCATCATCTTTTATACTTAATTATATGCTAATTAGGGTAAAAGAAAGAGGGTTTGAATAAGAAAAATAGAAAGAACAAGGAGAGGGAGAAGGAACGAACGAGAGAGAGGAGGAACGAAGAGGAAAGCAAAGCATTGGAAAGTAGATTTCTTGATCACAATTCTTCGGTGGAGGTAGGTTATGGTTTATGCTATTCATAGTAAACTCTTAATAGCGAATGATATGTGTTGGGTAGTATTATAAAGCCTTCTATATGCTTAATTGTATGCTTGCATGAATGTGATTATATAATTGTGATAAAATAAGCATGATGAGGCTATTGAACCCTAAATCTTGAAAAACCTCTTTGTTAATGATGATGCCTTGGTATAAAAGAAGGCTTGATGAACTAAAAGAATGAGGTTAGAGGATCGGGTGTTACGTTCCGGCACCAGGATAGAATATGGATCAGAGTGTCACGTTACGGCACCAGGATAGAATATGGATCGGAGTGTCACGTTCCGACACCAGGATGGTATATGGATCGGGTGTCACGTTCCGGCACCAGGATAGAATATGGATCGGAGTGTCACGTTCCGACACCAGGATAGTATATGGATCGGGTGTCACGTTCCGGCACCAGGATAGAGTATGGATCGGAGTGTCACGTTCCGACACCAGGATAGTATGATGAGGATCGGAGTGTCACGTTCCGACACCAGGATAGTAAAGTGAATGAATCTTGAAATATGTTAATATACTCAATTTAATGAACCTATTTCCCAAATGAGTATGGTATTGAGGCTTGAGTCCTCATGGGTGTACTTGGCGTTACTTATTAATGATTATAGTACTTGATGTTGCTACCTGTTGAGTATTGTAGTTGATTTTATGATATTATCAGATATATATTGTTTTCTATTTTGAGTTGGCCGATGATACCTACTCACTACTTGTGCCTTGTACTGACCCCTACTTGTATGTTTCTTTTCTTGTTATTGTGGAGTGCAGCAAACGTACCGTCGTCTTTAACTCAACCGCAACTCTAGCTTGGACTGGATCTTCCTCTTCATGTCTTGATGCCTTGAAATTCCGGCATGGACTAGCTTTTTACTTATTTTAGCTTCTTAGACATTCTTAGATTTAGTAATTTGAGGATAGATGTTCTTGTAATTATGACTTCCAGATTTTGGGGATAATGATTAATAAATTTTAGAAGTTATTTGATTGATTTCGTTAATGAGTTTTAAGTCTTCCGCATTGTATTTTGTTCATTATGTGTGAAATGATGGGGTTTAGATTGATTGGTTCGCTCACATAGGAGGGTAAGTGTGGGTGCCACTCGCGGCTCGATTTGGGTCGTGACAAACTTGGTATCAGAGCATTAGGTTCATTTGTCTCATCACACAAGAACGAGTCTAGTAGAGTCTTAAGGAACGGTAGGGGGACGCCTTTACTTTTCTTTGAGAGGCTATAAGACTTTAGGAAAATTCCTTTCTTTCCTTCTTTCGTGCTATTACTTGGATCCAATTGGAATTTAGGTGATACAAATTGATATCTGACCATCTTCACTCTATTTCGCAGATGGTTAGAACTAGAGAACCAACGACGCCAACACCAACACCGGCAAGACAAGATGCAACTGAGCCAGCCACTGGGGCTATAGCTCGAAGAGGAGTAGTGGCGAGAGGCCGTGGTAGAGGTCGCGGGAGGACGTCCTCTAGAGGAAGAGGACAAGCACCTGGCCCATCTAGTACTAGGGCGGTGACTCCTCCACAGACTGAGGAAGTAGTAAGAGAGGGTGAGGAAGGGGAAAGTGAGCAAGTGCAGAATGAGGAATTACCACCCCAACCTACCCCAGAGATGATTAATCAGGTTCTTGCTTATCTTAGCGGGTTATCTGATCAAGGCCAGACACCTCCAGTGTTTTCTATACCAGCACCTCAGGTTCCAGAAGTACAATAGGCAGCCGCTGTGGCTCCCCGCATGGATGCCTCATTTGAAATAGGCACGTTTCCTCGTTTGACTACAGGGCCCATAATGACAAGTGATCAGCATGAGCTTTTCAGTAAGTTCTTGAAATTGAAGCCTCCAGTCTTCAAGGGTGCTGAATCTGAGGATGCCTACGATTTTCTGGTTGATTGCCATGAGTTACTACATAAAATAGGCATAGTGGAACGATTTGGCGTTGAGTTTGTAACCTATCAGTTTCAGGGAAATGCCAAAATGTGGTGGCCATCACATGTTGAGTGTCAACCCGCACAGGCACCACCTATGACTTTGGCGTCATTCTCTAGCTTATTTATGGAGATGTATATCCCCCGGACCTTGAGGGATAGGAGGAGAGATGAGTTTTTGAGCCTAGAGCAAGGCAAAATGTCGGTGACTGCGTATGAGGCTAAGTTTCGTGCATTATCCAGGTATGCCACCCAGCTTTGTTTCAGTCCACAAGAGCGGATTCGCCGTTTTGTGAAGGGGTTGAGGTCAGATTTGCGGATTTCAACCCTACAGGTAGCGGCTACGGCAAAATCCTTTCAGGAAGTGGTAGACTTCGTGATAGAGGTTGAGGGAGTGAAGCCAGATGACTTCACCATGGCATCGACATCTAAAAGGTTTCGTAAGGGAGGTGAGTTTAATGGTTCTTACTCCAGAGGGCAGGGTTCAGGAGGTTACCCAGCCCGACCTATTCAGTCTTCATTGCAAACTGTAGTTGGGGATCCACCGCAGACCGGTCAACATTTCTTTGAGTTTGGTGGTTATCCCCAAACTTCGTCATTCTCACAGAGGCCGATGCTTGAATCCAGAGAGTGTAATGGATGTGGGGAGACTGGGCATATTAAGAGGTATTGTCAACAACAAAGTTACAGACCTCCAATAGTCAGAGGTAGAGGTGGTCATGGAAGAGGCCATCATTCTGGAGGACGTGGTGGTCAAGGTAATGGTGGTCACCAAAACGGCCGGGGTGATGGGCAAACTGGAGCTACTACAGCACAACATAGTAGGGGCAACGGACATACAAGTGATAGGGCCCATTGTTACGCTTTCCCTGGGAGATCTGAAGCGGAGACATCTGATGCTGTTATCACAGGTAATCTTTTGGTTTGTGATTGCATGGCTTCTGTATTATTTGATCCTGGCTCCACATTTTCATATGTATCTTCTTCATTTACTACTGGTCTTAATTTACCTTGTGAATTGCTTGACATGCCTATTCGTGTGTCTACTCCGGTGGGTGAGTCTGTGATAGTTGAAAGGGTATATAGGTCTTGTGTGGTGACTTTTGTGGGGAACAATACTTATGTAGACTTGGTTATCCTAGAAATGGTTGACTTCGATGTAATTCTGGGTATGACTTGGCTTTCTCCAAATTTTGCAATCTTGGATTGCAATGCTAAAAGTGTGACGTTATCCAAGCATGGGACAGATCCGTTAGTGTGGGAGGGCGACTGCACTTCCACTCCGGTTCGTATCATCTCCTGTCTTTGTGCTAAGAGAATGGTTAGTAAAGGGTGTTTAGCTTTCTTGGCACATCTCAGGGATGAC
Organism: Solanum peruvianum; assembly: GCA_027705065.1. Classification (NCBI taxonomy): domain Eukaryota; kingdom Viridiplantae; phylum Streptophyta; class Magnoliopsida; order Solanales; family Solanaceae; genus Solanum; species Solanum peruvianum. Next base: position 25,148,141 of record JAKWJD010001759.1, read on the forward strand.
ACTACTCAAGTACCTTCAAATGAGTCGGTTTTGATAGTCTGTGAGTTTCTGGATGTGTTCCCTGCAGATCTTCCTGGTATGCCACCGGATAGAGATATTGACTTCTGCATTGATCTGGAACCGGGTACTCGCCCCATTTCCATACCCCCTTACAGAATGGCTCTCGCGAAGATAAGGGAGTTAAAGGCCCAACTTCAAGAGTTGTTAAGCAAAGGCTTTATTAGACCAAGTGCATCTCCTTGGGGTGCTCCTATTTTGGATGTGAAGAAGAAGGATGGAAGTTTTCGGATGTGCATAGACTATAGACAACTGAATAAGGTAACTATTAAGAACAAGTATCCTCTTCCCCGCATCGATGATTTGTTCGATCAGTTACAAGGTGCTTGTACCTTCTCGAAAATCAATTTGAGATCTGGTTATCATCAATTGAAAATACGGGCAACGGATGTGCCCAAGACTCCTTTTTGGACCAGGTATGGGAATTATGACTTCTTAGTAATGTCTTTTGGGCTTACGAATGCCCCTGCTGCTTTCATGAGCTTGATGAATGGGATTTTTAAGCCATATCTGGATCTCTTTGTCATTGTATTCATTGATGATTTACTGGTATACTCAAAGAGCAAGAAAGAACATGAGGAGCACTTGAGAATTGTATTGGAAATGTTGAGGGAGAAAAAGCTTTATGCCAAATTCTCCAAGTGTGAGTTTTGGCTAGATTCAATGTCCTTCTTGGGGCACGTGGTGTCTAAGGATGGAGTGATGGTGGGCCCATCTAAGATTGAAGCAGTGAAGAATTGGGAGAGACCTACTAATGTTATAGAGATAAGGAGCTTTGTTGGTTTAGCTAGCTACTACCGTCGATTTGTCAAGGGATTTTCCTCTGTTGCTTCCCGATTGAAAAATTTGACTAAGCAAAGTGTTCCATTCGTATGGTCCGGACGAGTGCGAAGAAAACTTTCAGAAGCTCAAGACTTTGTTGACTACTGCACCCATTCTCACCTTGCCATTGGAAGGTAAGAACTTCATTGTTTATTGTGATGCATCTTATTCTGGTTTGGGTGCAGTGCTAATGCAAGAGAAGAATGTAATTGCTTATGCTTCGAGGCAATTAAAGGTGCATGAACGTAATTATCCGACCCATGATTTGGAGTTGGCTGCGGTAGTGTTTGCATTAAAGCAATGAAGACATTATTTATATGGGGTTAAGTGTGAAGTCTATATGGATCATCGTAGCCTACAATATGTTTTTACTCAGAAAGATTTGAATTTGAGACAGAGGAGATGGATGGAACTACTGAAAGACTATGACATCACTATCTTGTATCATCCGGGAAAAGCAAATGTTGTGGCAGATGCGTTAAGTAGAAAAGCAGGGAGCATGGGAAGCCTAACTCACTTATAGGTTTCCAGACGCCCATTGGCTAGAGAGGTTCAGACTCTGGCTAATGACTTGGTGAGACTAGAAATAAATTGGAAGGGAGGATTTTTGGCCTGCGTGGAGGCAAGATCTTCCTTTCTTGACAAGATTAAGGGAAAGCAGTTTACTGATGATAAACTGATCCGGATCCGAGATAAGGTATTGCGTGGAGAGGCTAAAGAAGCAAAAATCGATGAGGAAGGTGTCTTGAGAATTAAGGGAAGAGTATGTGTACCCCGCGTCGATGATTTGATTCACACCATTCTTACAGAGGCTCATAGTTCAAGGTATTCTATACATCCTGGTGCAACCAAGATGTATCGTGACCTAAAGCAACATTTTTGGTGGAGTAGAATGAAGCGTGACGTTGTGGAGTTTGTTGCCAAATGTCCAAATTGTCAGCAAGTAAAGTATGAACACCAGAGGCCTGGAGGAACACTTCAGAGAATGCCCATTCCGGAATGGAAGTGGGAGAGAATTGCAATGGACTTCGTGGTGGGTCTTCCAAAGACAATGGGTAAGTATGACTCCATTTGGGTAATTGTTGATAGGTTAACTAAGTCTTCTCACTTCATTCCGGTTAAGGTGACTTACAATGCAGAGAAGTTAGCCAAACTGTACATCTCAGAAATTGTTCGATTGCATGGGGTTGCACTCTCCATCATATCAGATAGAGGTACGCAGTTTACCTCTAAATTTTGGAAAACATTGCACGCAGAATTGGGTACTAGGTTGGACCTTAGTACTGCGTTCCACCCTCAGACCGATGGCCAGTCTGAGCGAACGATTCAAGTGTTGGAGGATATGCTTCGTGCATGCGTGATAGAATTTGGTGGCCATTGGGATAGCTTCCTACCCTTAGCAGAATTCTCGTACAATAATAGCTATCACTCAAGTATTGGTATGGCCCCATTGAGGCCCTGTATGGGAGGAGATGTAGGTCTCCCATTAGTTGGTTTGATGCATTTGAGGTTAGACCTTGGGGTACTGACCTTTTGAGGGAATCCTTAGATAAAGTGAAATGCATTCAAGAAAAGCTTTTAGTGGCTCAAAGTAGGCAGAAAGAATATGCACATCGAAAGGTTAGAGACTTGGAATTTATGGAGGGTGAGCAAGTCTTGCTGAAGGTTTCGCCCACGAAAGGGGTGATGCGGTTTGGTAAAAGAGGTAAGCTAAGCCCAAGGTATATTGGTCCATTTGAAGTTCTGAAGCGCGTGGGGGAGGTAGCTTATGAATTGGCCTTGCCTCCAGGACTGTCAGGAGTGCATCCGGTATTTCATGTGTCTATGTTGAAAAGATACCATGGGGATGGAAACTATATCATTCATTGGGATTCGGTTCTGCTTGATGAGAATTTGTCTTATGAGGAGGAGCCTGTCGCCATTCTAGATAGAGAAATTCGCAAGTTGAGATCAAGGGAGATTGCATCCATCAAAGTTCAATGGAAGAATCGACTGGTTGAAGAGTCCACTTGGGAGAAGGAGGCTGATATGCAAGAAAGATACCCACACCTGTTTACAAATTCAGGTACTCCTTTATGCCCTTGTTTTTCTTCTTATGATCGTTCGAGGATGAACGATGGGTAAATTGGTATCTATTGTAACGACCTGTTTAGTCGTTTTCAGCAGCAGATTTTATTTCTGGAAAAACTGTCTTGGTCGACAGATCCCACGACGGACCGTCATGGGCATGACGGACTGTCGAGGGGGTCTCGTTCCAAAACACTTAGAATTCTGAAATTTGGGTACTGAAATCGACTCTCTGAACTTCGTGTCAGAATGGCAGGACGGACCGTAGTAGGCACGACGGACCGTCACACATTTTCCACAGAAATTAACTCTCTGAACTTTGCGACGGACCTGCAGGACGGACCGTCACAGCCATGACGGACCGTCACAGGTTGCGTAACCCAGGCTTGGTCGGATTTCTATTAAAAGTTTTTAAGGGGCGTTTTGGACTATTCCTGCTATAATTATAAGTTTAGTGGGTTAATGTTAATAATTTAACTACTTGCGGGTTAAAAGAGATAACCTTGAAATAAATAATGGGTTAATTCATCATCTTTTATACTTAAATTATATGCTAATTAGGGTAAAAGAAAGAGGGTTTGAATAAGAAAAATAGAAAGAACAAGGAGAGGGAGAAGGAACGAACGAGAGAGAGGAGGAACGAAGAGGAAAGCAAAGCATTGGAAAAGTAGATTGCTTGATCACAATTCTTCGGTGAAGGTTGGTTATGGTTTATGCTATTCGTAGTAAACTCTTAATAGCGAATGATATGCGTTGGGTAGTATTATAAAGCCTTCTATATTCTTAATTGTATGCTTGCATGAATGTGATTATATAATTGTGATAAAATAAGCATGATGAGGCTATTGAACCCTAAATCTTGAAAAACCTCTTTGTTAATGATGATGCCTTGGTATAAAAGAAGGCTTGATGAACTAAAAGAATGAGGTTAGAGGATCGGGTTTCACGTTCCGGCACCAGGATAGTAATAGAGGATCGGGTGTCACGTTCCGGCACTAGGATAGTATATGGATCGGGTGTCACGTTCCGGTACCAGGATAGAATATGGATCGGAGTGTCATGTTCCGGCACCAGGATAGAATATGGATCGGAGTGTCACGTTCCGACACTAGGATAGTATATTGATCGGGTGTCACATTCCGGCACCAGGATAGAATATGGATCGGAGTGTCACGTTCCGACACCAGGATAGTATATGGATCGGGTGTCACGTTCCGCCACCAGGATAGAATATGGATCGGAGTGTCACGTTCCGACACCAGGATAGTATGATGAGGATCGGAGTGTCACGTTGCGACACCAGGATAGTAAGGAGAATGAATCTTGAAATATGTTAATATACTCAATTTAATGAACCTATTTTCCAAATGAGTATGGTATTGAGGCTTGAGTACTCATGGGTGTACTTGGCGTTACTTATTAATGATTATAGTACTTGATGTTGCTACCTGTTGAGTATTGTAGTTGATTTTATGATATTATCTGATATATACTGTTTTCTATTTTGAGTTGGCCGATGATACCTATTCAGTACTTGTGCCTTGTACTGACCCCTACTTGTATGTTTCTTTTCTTGTTATTGCGGAGTGCAGAAAACGTACCGTCGTCTTCAACTCAACCGCAACTCTAGCTAGTCTTCATTACACCAGATTTCAGGGTGAGCTAATGCTTCTAGCTTGGACTGGATCTTCCTCTTCATGTCTTGATGCCTTGAAATTCCGGCATGGACTAGCTTTTTACTTATTTTAGCTTCTTAGACATTCTTAGGCTTAGTAATTTGAGGATAGATGTTCTTGTGATGATGACTTCCAGATTTTGGGGATAATGATTAATAAATTTTAGAAGTTATTTGATTGATTTCGTTAATGAGTTTTAAGTCTTCCGCATTGTATTTTGTTCATTATGTGTGAAATGATGGGGTTTAGATTGATTGGTTCGCTCACATACAAGGGTAAGTGTGGGTTCCAATCGCGGCTCGATTTGGGTCGTGACACTTGTCCCCTCCAGGATACAACAGTCTTCACAAAGTATAACTTAACAACTCTGGACAAGAGTTGAGTCCAAAGCTCCACATATAATAACACCTCCCTTCAACTAATAAGAACTCTCTGTTAGACAAACGTTATATACTCTATGTTTTCTTGTGCTTTGTATGTCTTCAAACCAAATGAAGACCATCACTATTTATACTACAAGAAGTCTTCCTAGCAATGAATTGGAAGATAATGGGATATTAAATGATAAAGATAATGGACTTAGGAGTTACATATGTTACAAAAAAATGGAGGAATAAAGAATGAAATAAAGTGAGGATACCATCCCCATTGAAGATGCTGGCCAAAATTTTTCAACAAACGTTCTATGGAACATTTTTCGTATGTCCAGCAAGTACCCTCAAACGGCAGTTTTGTAACCACCAAATAATAACAATGATACATATGCACAATGATTACCCAAAGTGAGTAATTAGTCACAAATGACTACCCACTAATGGATGAAATATTCACATTCTTGTAATTCCAAATAAAGCAAAATTAATATAATAAAATATTAATATTGAAATATTACTGATAAACCAACAGTAAGTCGAACAAAAAAAGATGACAGGATAGTCATTCAAAGATTCGAACACTTGGTAGAACCAATAAATTAAAGAGACCTTGCACTACGAAAATCATGTAAACATCAAGTGTATAAGTGAGGAATTGCTAAAGTAATTTAAAAATTCCATCCCAACAAAATAGTTTTAAAAAAAGAAAGAAATGACCATAGTTATTCAACAAAGGAGTATCCTGGATATTTAAACTCGAGCAACATAGTTATATTGCACTCTACTGGCAATGATAAAAGGAAAATATAGTCACTGTAAAGCTTTTTAAGGTTCAAATTTAAGCTTTCAATTAGATTAACGCTTACTACCAGGATATCGAGCATGTTGATAGTCCTAATGTGTGACTATTTTCTACTTTAGAAAAGTGAATTGATTAATCAAAATAGTAAATAATAATTCAAAACAACCAATATTTAATTTTATTCTCCAATCTAATAATAAATGTAGAATTTACTATGTTGTTAAATGGAAGGAGGCAATAACATAGGTGAACTATCATCATTTGAAGTAGATGTAATTTAAAGAATTAACAAATATTACCCATGAACTGAAAAATATGTTCATAAATAATGATTTCATAAATTTCTCCTTCGATAATATTATCTTCAATCTTTCTTGAAAGTTGAAGATCACTCCTGATTTGGGCAGGGTAAAAAAAATTGGATATTCATCAGAAAATATAGAAGACAATATAATTAGTGAATAGTTTTGTATAGCAGCATAGACTCACCAACGGAACCCAAAAAAAGTTATAGTTGACCAAGAATCTTCAAAATTGAGGAGGCGTACCTTGTAGAGAATTTGCAAGGAAGAGAAATAAAAAAACTTTTAGTTGGTTCAAACATACTATCAAACACCTTTGTTGCATTAATTTTAAATTGAATTAACTTAGTTTTTTTCGAAAGAGAAAAAAGGGAGAAAAGCCCTAAATAGGTCATTATCTTTAAGCTTGAATTCAAAATCATCCATAAAATTGCACATGACTATAAAAAAATTAGTACATGCATATTGAAATTTAATAGAAAACAACCTAAAAAAACAAATCATGATTACAAAACTTTTCAATAATAAGAAAATTCGAGCCAAAAATCTTCACTATCAGATGACAAAATTTGATACCATTTAAAAGAAAAAATGTGAAATTTTAGAGAAACCTAGAAGAAATGAATGGTTGGCAAATCTAGAAAATAGAATCTGCCTAAAAATCTACCGTGGTTTGATGAGAAAGAACTATAGTACAAGTGCTAATGCAAAAGTAAAAGATATGGAATAGCCAATCATATTGAACAAAGTTTATAGTAGAATTGACAGTGCTATTGGTACAGTTATTGATCATAACAGATAACATACTAAATACCATGTACAATTTGTAGTACTTTTGTTACAACTTGTATATGTTGTGTTAGCCCTTTAGAAGTGTCCCTTCTAAATAAGAGTAAAGTAATATGTATACATAAACTTACATAAATCATTCTTATCCGTATATATCTTTTCAAACGTTATGTATAGATATTAGTAATGCAAAATTACTTAAATAAGTTCATTTTTGATATATGTAATGTCATGATCCGATTTATGTCAAACAAGCAAATGAAGTTTGTTACACACATTATTTAAGAGAGTTTAATCGCAAAAAAAAAAAAAGCAAAACAAAATTTTCATTCTCAAGTCTTTAGCATAAAAAAATAATCAAGCAATAAAAAATAGCTCAAGCTCAAATCCAAGTGCTGATATAATGATTATATATAGGATATTGTAACAATCCTTTTGATCGTTTTGAGTACTAGAACTTTTATTTTATTAAAATACTTTTCCGATAGATTTTAAATAGATATTTTGTACTATTTATATTTACAATTATAAAATTCGCGGGGTAATTTTAATAATTTATTTAGTTTGTGGTTGAAGAAAATAACATTAAAATTAATAGGGGGTCACTTTTACTACCTTTATATTTAGTTAGGTATAAAATTAGGGTAACAAAAATTAAATTAAATAAAAAGAATGTTTTTTTATTATTTCTATCCTTATATAATTATGGTGCGGTGGAAAGTATTGTGCGAGAGAACTCAACTTTGACGTCTTTGGAATGTGCTAAAAGTTTCTCGAGATTGGAAAAGCTCGGAGGCTTTGAGGAAACGAAAAATATTAAAAAAAAATTGGTTGCATGACATCGGTTCTTCGGTGGAGGGAGGCTATGGTTTATGAAATTTGATAGTAAACTCTTAATAGTGATTTATATGTATTGAATAATAATGTGATGTTCACTATGTACTTGTCTGTGTGATTGTGAGATTGTGTGATTTGGTTGTGTGGTTTGTGATTAGTCTAAAATCCTGAGACCGTGAAATTTATAATTTTGAACCTCTTATCGAAATGATGCCTTTAATAAAGAAGGCTTGATGAAATATTATTAATGAATTGAAAGTGGTGATAATAAATGATAAATTAAAGACATTATTGGATCGGAGTGTCACGTTCCGACGCAGTATAATTGGATCGGAGTGTCACGTTCCGACACAGTATAATTGGATCGGAGTGTCACATTCCGACACGGTATTTTAGGATAAGAGTGTTACATTTCGACACGGTATAATTTAATAGGAGTGTCACTTTCCGACACGGTATAATTGGATCGGAGTTTCACGTTCCGACACGATAATATTAAAGGAAAAACATATTGCATTACCGGAATTGCTTAACGTCAAAGAACTCAATTTCCCCAAATAGTTTAGTTGGAGGCATGAGTCCTCATGCATGTTCTTGATATTATTGATACTTGTTAAAGTTGTTTTTGTTTCTTATCGCCTGTTAAGTGCTATAGTTGAGTTCATACATTATTCGTTGTATATTAGTTTCTATTTTGGGTTGGCCAATGATATCTACTCAGTACATGTTGTCCCGTACTGAGCCATACTTGTGTTTCTCTTAGTTTCCTTTTATGAAATGCAACGAGTGTACCAATGACTTCAAATTGTCCTCAACTCTAGTCAGTCTCCCACATATCAGGTTCCAGGGTGAGCTATTCATTCAAGCTCGTATTGGATTCTCTCGATCATGACATGATGTCCTATAATTTCGGACACATACCATTTTATTCTTCTATATTGGTGTATTTGATATTTTTAGATTTAGTACTGGAGATTAGATGTCCTTGATGTGATGACTTTCAGGTTTTGGTAAATGATATTTTGTAAGATTTTGAGTTTCCGCATTATCTTTTGTATTTTGTAAGTTAGGTTAAATTGGTTGGTTCTCCCACATAGGAGGTTAAGTGTGGGTGACAGTCACGACTCTTTTTGGGTCGTGACAAACTTGGTATCAGAGTGTTAGGTTTGTTGATCTCATCACACAAGGACAGTTCTAGTAAAGTCTTGCGGAATGGTATGGGGACACCTTTACTTTTCTTCGAGAGGCTATAAGACTTTAAGAAAATTTCATTCCTTCTTTCATTCGTGCTACTACTTGAGTCCAATTGGTATTTAGATGATACAAATTGATATCTATCCTTCTTCACTTTATTTCGCATATGATTAGTATTAGAGTAGTAGAATTGGAAACACCAACACCAGCAAGAGAGTGTGCATTCGTAAAAGTAGATATTTTTCCACGATTCACTATAGATATGTAATTTCTAGTGACTAGTATGATCTTATTATTATGTTCTTAAAGTTGAAATACATATTCTTCATGGGTACTGAATATGAAGATGCTTATGATTTCCTTATTGGTTGTTATGTGAGTTGTTTCATAAGATGGATATGGTAGAGTGACAGGACATTGGGTTTCTGACTTACTAATTTTGTGATGATGCAAAAATTTGGTGGTAGTTTCATGTTGAGTCTTGCAGGCTATGACACTACCTATGACTTAAGACAACATTTTTCTTGCTTCTTAATGAAGAATTATATACCATAGACTATGAAGGATAGGAGGAAAGATGAGTTACTGAATAATAAGAGGTATATGTTTCACCAATTAAGGGCAAAATCTCTACTACGATCCTTAGGTTGAGTGTATATCAACGAGGGTCATCAATGCTTACTTGGTTGGAGTTATGAAGTGTATTACTTTCAATATTGACTTGATATAAGAAGTAAAGAAAATTTGTTGTGCTAGGGAGAGAACAAATTCAATAATGTTTTGCAGTTATTCAATAGGTAAAAATGTGTGGGCTATTTGTATAATGTGTTCTAGTGATGGATTTAACGGTCTTACACGGCATGGTACTAGTATTACGTGAAAACGAATACATCGATTGTTAAATATAAATACTAACTACTAAGAAGTTATTAGTGGTATGAAACGTTTAGATAATGAGATTCGTTGTTGCTTTCACATTTGAGAAACCAACTAGTTTATTACTACGGGCGCTTGATTTGAGAAATTATGTTTTTTTTTAAAAAAACATTTAGTGGTGGATCATTTGTACGGTATTATTAGATTTAGGTGTGAAATGTATCGTGAGGGTTCTGAATGAGCATTGGTTATTTCATCTTCAGTTTCAAAGGATAAATTGTTACTAGAATGACAAACCTATAGGGAAAAAGAACTCCCGGGTGAAGTAAATTAAAGCTTTTAGTAAGAAAGTGCGTAAATATAATAATTGGGTTAGTCCCTTAAATATTAATTGGTATACCTGATTTTAAGGTGTCTGGTCGAGGAAAAGGTTCACTTTGTGGCTATGACAAGGGTTTGTTGAACATGATGGTAATACGAGTTAGTGATGAATTGTGATTGAGATGCAACTATAGAATACAAATTGTTTGTCCAATTTTTTTTATATGATAATAATGACTTGTCAGTATCTAAGGTGTCATTTTCTATTACTAACTGAGTCACATGGTTGTATACAAAGTTTTGAAAGATGTTGGGGTACCACTAGGATAGAACTTAAAGGAGTTAGAGTCATAATTAAAATAAGATAAAATTTGTGGGATATGCCTCCGGAAAAAGGTGAGACAATAATATTCTCTCTTATTGTAAGGGTTAAATAGGTATCGTAAGAAAGGTGATAATTGGGTTTAGGGATGTGTCGTTTCATATATTTTACTATGGTTATGGTTATAGTGTCATAGGTTTATTAGATTGGTTAAAAACTATGGAATAAGACTTAAGAAAAGAGTGTACATACGTTCAACTGGAGTATGATGATAAGTTCTCTTGTGATATTGAGTTTATAAATGAGTGCAGTTGAATTTTAGCGAAAGATATGATATAATCGATGAAAAGGTGATCGATGATAAGTTATCACTAAAAATCTTCAAGGTATGAGCAATGTGCATAGATAAGGAGATTGAGTTACACACTTAGGTTTACAATTCAATTTTTTTCATTATACGTATGCTTTCCTGGTGATATGTTTTGTCAAGGTATGAATTTATAAGGTAAGAAATAATTGATCGCATTGAGTGTTGAACATTTGTAAGACTTGTGCACAATTTGAGTAAAAAAATTTTGGTTACTTTTGATTGATAAAGGATCTAACGGCTTCATTAATATTTTGATTTAAAGGCTAAGGTAAAAATATCAAGGGTTTTTAACCAAAGAATAAGATCCGTAAGCGAGACAACACGAGGAACAAGAGTGTGGTGTATTGAACAGTTCAAGATATTTAGAATTAAGTGGCTTAAAATTCTATTTTTTAAAGAAAAGTAAACGAATAAGATCTCTCATATAAATCCTTAGTTGTACTTGCAGGTTGTATTGATTTTCGCATAATAGATTAGATATGATTTTAAAATGTGAAATAGTTTGGTACAAAATTATCATCGACTTCTATAAAGATGGAGTTTGATTTGGGTGACAAACAATGAGGTCTGTGATGGTTTATAATGGTAGCTAAAACATAGTATGTGGAAGTGGTGTGAAGTGGAGTTTGGGTATGATTTAATAGTTTGTTCTCCATGAAAAGATCAAATTTGAAATTACTGTTATAAGCTTTGTTAGGAACTCGTATATGTCATAAAATGCTTAAATAGGAAGAGAGATAGCCATAGTTTGACCATATATTTGATAAGAATATTTTGATCCTAATGATGGTTTGGGAGTAAGGTAAATGATCGATGTTCTTATGATATTCTGTTAGTATTAAGAGTTTTGACTTTAATGGATGTGGGATTGGATAAATCAAGTATGTGTACAATTATAATAGAGACTAAATTGGTGATTGTGGTGGCTAGAATATCAAAGAGATAGAGTTAGATGAATGAAAATGTTTGATATGGGCACTAAGAAAGGAGTATTTAGAGTTATTCGACCTTGGTTATGTACATTCTTATGTGACCAACTACTTCAATCTCGGTGTGGTTTAGAGTATGATTCAGTCCGCGTTGTTTTCGCTTCCAATGGTGAGTCATTAGTAGTGGTTCGGGTGTACCGGTTCTATGATTGTCCTCCTGGTAGGGTGGACTTCTTCATTCCAGATATGAAAGATTTGGTGGTTTTTACGGTAATTGAAGTGTACTAGTGATCCAACGCACACAACTTTGCTTACGAGAATTTATAGGAGAGCTACCATGAAAACTTAAAGTTGTTCTATAAACTTAAGAGTTATCTCACCATCGGTATTATGATTTGGGTGTGTGTGATGGAATATGAGGACCTTTGTAGCTTTGTCATTCTTAAGATTTGATTATAATAACTACTAATCTAGAATTGTGAGAATGTTTTTAGACGTCATGTATGCTTGGATGTATCACACAATGGATGGTTACTTGATCATTTTCTTCTTGAGGTTAGATAAGTTTAATTTTCCCTTGATGAGTACCTTATGTCTAAAGGTCATTTTTTTATATATAACATAAGCTCATGGAAAGTTTATGTTGTGAGAATGAAATATTGAAAAGATCTATGATGGTATGATTTAGGTTCACTTCTTATTGGAATCCGTTTTGATTCAACATTTTATCGTGGTTATGTGAAAAAATTCCACCTAATGGTTGTGTCAATATCTTTGAAAATATGTTGTATATGTGTGTGCAATTAGATTTGATGGCTTTTGAGAATACAATTGTTGTTAGCTGAGTTTACATACAACAATAGCTACCACTTGAGTAGTTATATGACACTATTGAGACATAGTATAAGAGGAGATATAGCTCCCCCGTTGGTTAGGTTGATGCATTTGAGGTAAGACCTTGGGAGACTGAGCATGATATGCACGAAAGATATTTGCAGGTTTTTGTTGATTCTTGTACCCTATGGTATCCTCACCTTCTTTTGATCGTTCGAGGACGAACAATGGGTATATTTGGTATCTATTATAACGATCCTTTTGATCGCTTTGAGTACTAGAACTTTTTTTTAATCAAAATACTATTCGATAGATTTTAAATAGATATTTTGGACTATTTGTAATTATAATTATAAATTTAGCGGGGTAATTTTAATAATTTATTTAGTTGGTGATTAAAGAAAATAACATTAAAATTAATACTAAGTCACTTTTACTACCTTTATAACTAGTTAGGTATTCAATTAGGGTAACAATAATTAAATTAAATAAAAAGAATGTTTTTTTTATTTTTCTATCCTTATACAACTAATGTGCGGCTGAAACTATTGTGCGAGAGAACTCAACTTTGACGTTTTCGGAATGTGCTAAAAGTTTCTCGAGATTGGAAAAGCTCGGAGGCTTTGAGGAAAGAAAAAGTATTGAAAAAAATAGCTTGCATGACTTCGGTTATTCGGTGGAGGTAGGTTATGTTTTATGCAATTTGATAGTAAACTCTTAATAGTGATTGATATGCATTGAATGATATTGTGATTTTCTCTATGTACTTGACTGTGTGATTGTGAGGTTTTGTGATTTGGTTGTGTGGTTTGTGATTGGTCTGAAATCATGAGACTGTGAAACTTAAAATTTTGAACCTCTTATCGTAATGATGCCTTGAATAAAAAAGGCTTGATGAAATATTATCAATGAATTGAAAGTGGTGATATTAACTGATAAATTAAAGGTACTATTGGATCGGAGTGTCACGTTCCGACACAGTATAATTGGATCAGAGTGTCACGTTCCGACAAGTATAATTGGATCGAAGTGTCACGTTCCGACACGGTACTTTCGGATCGGAGTGTCACAATCTGACACGGTATAATTGGAGCGGAGTGTCACGTTCCGACACGGTATAATTGGATCGGAGTGTCACGTTCTAACACGATAATATTAAAGGAAAAAAATGTTGCATTAACGGAATTACTAAACCTCAAAGAACACAATTTCCCCAAATAGTTTAGTTGCAAGCATGAGTTCTCATGGGTGATCTTGATATTTGTTGACACTTGTTCAAGTGGTTTGTTTCTTATCACTTGTTAAGTGCTATAGTTGAGTTCATACAATTATTCATTGTATGTTAGTTTCTATTTTGGGTTGGCCGATGATACCTACTCAGTACATGTTGTCCCGTACTGAGCCATACTAGTGTCTCTCTTTGTTTCCTTTTATGAAATGCAGCGAGTGTACCAATGACTTCAAATTGCCCTCAGATCTAGACAGTTTGCCGCATATAAGGTTCTAGGGTGCTATTCATTCAAGCTCGTGTTGGATTCTTTCGGTCATGACATGACGTCCTATAATTTCGGACACATACCATTTTATTATTCTATTTTGGTGTATTTGATATTTTTAGACTTAGTGTGGAGATTAGATGCCCATGATGTGTTGACTTTCAGGTTTTGGGAAATGATACTTAATAAGATTTTGAGTTTCCGCATTATCTTTGTATTTTGTAAGTTAGGTGAAATTGGTTGGTTTGCCCACTTAGGAGGTTAAGTGAGGGTGCCACTCACAACTCATTTTGGGTTGTGACAGATACGCCTAAAAAATCATGCTACTAATTTTTGTGAGCATTGGATTGATGGATTTCGTGAATAAACGAAGAAGGGTGATGATGGATCTAAAGAAGAATATATTTGTGCTGATTTTGGGTGTTTTAAGAGTTTTCATCAAATGAATAGTCAATCATTGTATAGTCATCCAATACACTGATCTCACTTATTTTACCCACATGTTAATCCAGATGGTGGTGGAAATGTGCCAGTTATTTTGCATCTTTTAATGACTCAATTTGTTGTAAAAGGTACATTTTGTACTATTATCCCTTACATGATGAAATCTTTAGTCCATGAGAGATTTGTTGGTGACACTTGTTGGAGTTATTACAATGTATGAGTATTAGCTAAGAAACAATCTTTATTTAATTAGCATAAAGTTATGTTAATTAATCTCTAGTTTTTTTTAACATTAGTAAGAGAAAGAAGAATTAAAGTTGAATTTTTAAAGTTTTTTATTTAATGAATTGTGAGAGTTTTCTTTTAATATAGTTATCTAGTTACTTGATGAGTAAAATTGTGGCTTTCTTGATTAATTATTTTTGCAATATTACGATAAAGGAAAAGAGGGTAAATGTGTATGTTGACTATGAAATGAATATATCATTATGTGTTCTAGCTTTGTCTTCTATTCATTAAATTTTTAATTTTTTTTGCAGAAATACCTTATTAGTTAAGTATTTAGCTAAGTATAAATTTTATATTTTTATTTGAAAAAAAATGTATTTGTTTTACGTCAAAAATCATACTTTTGTTTCATCAAAAAAATAATAGTAAAATAGCATGTTCATTACTTGTCAACTTAATTGGATTCTTTTAATAAAAAAACAAAATATCGTTAACTTTTTAAAAAGAATTTATTGTCGTTTATATTAAATACTATTAAACTTAATAGGTTTGTCTTTTTTTTGTACAACCTTCCTCAATTTATTAAAGAAAAAATCACATACACATTGTATTTCAAAATTTAATACATAAATATACTTTTCTTTTATTTTCAAAAAAATATTTTTTATTTATAAAACATAAGAATTTAAATATTTAGGCTTTTTTGTACTAAACAATGAGCATTTTATTTGGATTGATATGTCACATCTTACAACGTGGTTAATCAAGATTTAATGTTGCTACCATCTGTCTACTTTCAAATGACGTGTTTCCTTCACTTGAAACAACTATTGAAATTCCTCAAAATTTCTAAGATAGATTGTTGGAAATTGAATACAAATAATGATATTAATGAGATAAAGATATATTATGTAAAGCAAAAAATAAGTAAAATCATAGATGTTGAAAAAGAAATTTAGAAAAACATAGAAAATAATATCAATAATCCATGCTATACACTTGATTGTTTGTATTTTATTTATCGTGTTTTTTTATTTTACTTTTTACCTTTTTTGTTGAGTTTTGATAGAACTCATTCAGAGATTTAGAAAAATAGAAACTAATAGGTTTCAAAAGGCCTTAGTTACCTGTAAATAAATGACTTTAAAGAAATTATTTAATGATAATAATATAATTATCGTTAAATATATTATATTTTAGCAGCAATGATACATATGAGTATTTATAACCAACAATGTATATATGTAAATATTCTTAAAGGTTGTAGCTAGTCTAAATGCAATAACATTAACTCAATTATAACTAAATATATTTGCAGCAATAAATCTTACCGCAAAAAGAAAATTCTATGTTGTTAAAGTGATTATATATACTTAAATCAAAAATTTAATTGCTAAGTCATAAATATTTTTTTTTCAAAAATCTTCTTTTAAAATTTAAGTAAATTTCAAAATATCTTCTATATTTTGAAAGATGTATAACGGCCTATTATATTTGAGTTTATTTGTTCATGTCCTAATACGTGAACATTTTTCTGGCCATTACTTCATAAATAATGATGAAAGTGTAGTCAGGTGCATCTTTAATAGTAACATTTTAAAGCTTAGTTCAGTAAATAATTCGACTTACTTGCAGTAGTGCGTGAGAGTGCGACTAAATAGATAAGAAGGAAGTTTTTTAAACACTTTGAACTTTTAGTTGAGATATTCACTCAATTTAGTATGGTATCAGAACACATAAAATAACATCTATAAAAAATGAATAAATAAAATTAAAGAAAAACAATTTTATTCCCAATACATACATTTGAAAATCAACAGATATAATAACCATGATAAATCAGTGTGGACTAAACCTCTAATTTGTTATTTTTAAATAAATTATTAAATTAACATGAATACTATATTTAATTAAATATTTTTAAGGTAGGTTTGGACATGTCGTTATCTATTAGTATTTTCTCATCTAATCATATGATTAGATATTGTGTGTATATATATATATATATATATATATATATATATATATATATATATATATATATATATTACACACACACACACTAGATAGGCCAAGGCCAGTGCTTTGCACGACCCAACATAGTGATCATTAAAGTGGGAGATGAAATGTTCTACACTAAAAATAGGAATAATACATAAATATTCCCTTCAACTTGATTGAGAATCACATTTAATCCCTTTAGCTTTGGATGTGCACAAGTAGACACTTAAACTTGTATAAAGTTGAACAAATAGACACACATGTCTTACATGTCATCCTACATGTCATCTTTTGTCCAACGTGGTTTCCTATGTGTATTTTGCCATGTAGGACTCATGTGTCTATTGATAAAAAAGTAAGATAGTCATAGTGCCTGTTTGTGTATAATGAAAGATGGAGATCAAAGTTAAAATTTGAAATAAAGTTTAGGGTCCAATATGTGTATTGTGCCTTAAAAATAAATATGTGCCACAATCCAAACAATAGATCTGAAATCAAGCCTTTAACGTCAAAATCCACCCAAGTAAAAAGGCACCATAAATGCCACAAAATCAATAAAAATAAACACTATCTACCTACATAAAAATTAAAATATCTAGTGTAGAGACATGAAAATATCATATTGGTAACTCTCCAACTAAAGATATTCTATTCAGCCTAAAATAGAGACAGATGTTCCAGTGATGGCAACTACACTACATGTGATCATCTTGGTAAAAAACAGACCTGCACCAAGTATTGTTTCCGTCGAGGCTCTATCTTACTAATCATGAAAAATGTGCCTCTTACAATTCATTATTAATTTAAGAGTATATTCCTGTAGTGAGAATGTCTATAATTTGCCTGAAAACAAAAATAAATTTGAATATTAAGTTCATGTTAGTCACAAAGGGTATTATACTATTTTCTTCAATTAGTAAAATAAAGATAATTATATCGAACAATTTTTTACACACAATCACTATATAAAATCAGGTCGTATATTTCGCTACGAGAAAAAATTAACACACAAGCTCTCAGTGATTGCCTTTTAGTTTAAGAGAATAAAACACCTCCCTAGACATACGTGTAATTGAGCTAAAAGTTCACTTCCATGTGTTCCCTCTTATCATAGTTATAAAGATCAAGCACAAAAATTATTATTTTCCCTGCTACTCCACCAAATATTTCAAATCAAAATTGAAATTTGTTGAAAAATACAACATTTGCAGCTCCATAAGTTACTTCACATACCTCCCTGATTAGCATCCCTACTATGACACATCCCTTCCCAACTTCTATCCAGTGCATACTTCTCTAACTCATTAAGTGTTATCGAGTGTCACCATAAATTTTTCTATTGCAGTCATGACATTAAAAGTATGACTCGAATATGTTATGTATTTAGTCAATAATCTCAGATTCGTCAACCTCTTCAAATATGGCTAATCATCATAAAAATAGAAGTTTTATCTTGAAGGTCATTTAAAGGGAAGGGGATAAGTCAATTATGGATGATTTAGAAATGAGCAAGACTTGGGGTGTGTTCAGTATGAAGGAAAATGTTTTCCTATGAAGGAAAATGTTTTCCTAGAAAAGAAGTAGATACTTGACTTATTTCTCATGTTAAGTTAATAAGAATAAAATATTTTCCGGAAAAATGTTGTAGTGTTTGTTTTAGAATAAAAAAACTTTTTGAGAAATATCATTTAATTTTTACTACAGTAAAAAATAATTTTTTAATTTGATTTTTTAAAAAAAAACAAGCTAAAATTTTGTTTGGGGGGGGGGGTTGAGGGTTGGGGTGAAAAAAAATAATTTGAAGTTGAATTTTTTATAAAAATATTAATTTTTTAGAGGGGCTAGTGGTGTAGGGTGGCTGGGGGGGGGGAGGGGGTCTAGTAGGGTCCAATGGAGTGGGTGGGGTTCGAGGGTAGGAGTGAAAAATGACATTTTGAAGTTTAAAATAATTTTTTGAAAACAAACTTAATATTTTTTTGAAGGTGGGGGAGGCGTGGGGTGGGGTTGGGTGTGTGGGGGTTGGTAAGGGTGGGTTGGGTGGGTGAGGGGCTGGTAGGGATAAGTTGGGGGCTCGTAGGGTGGGTTGGGTTGGGGAGGTTGGAAAAAAATTTTGGAAAATGTTTTTCTTAAGTTTTGGAGGGAAGTCATTTTCCTTAAATTTAAGGAAAATGAGTTTATTTGGAAAACATTTTCCTAAACATTTGATCCAACCAAACATGAGAAATTTGGAAAATATTTCCTTCATTCCAAACACTGTTGGTGATTAACATATTTTCAATATTCTCATCATCAATGTACATTATTTATTTTACAATTTTTTGTCCATATTTAAAAGCCATGCAAATTAATTATCTCGACATGCATATTCGATACAATTCTAGTTTGAGTAATCTAGTAGCCCAAGATACAAACTTAAAAAAGCAATTGACAAAAAAGAGGGCTTTTTTTACAAATCCCACCTATAAGGCAATAATATAATTTGTGTTATATGTTCACTCCAACAAAATTATATTCAACTTACATGACGTAATAATATCTCAAGTATCAACTTATACCGTTAGGGTCATAAGATAAGAAAACCAATCTCGAGATAAGGTTTGGATTAACTTTATTTCATGTTTGGTACGAGACATCAACTATCCCATGAATATTTTATCCCAACATTTGTACTAAACAATCAATGCACTAATGCATTGTATGATATAAGGAGCAGACACGAGTCTCAAACTAAGAAAACAATTCTTACACCCCTATTTTTGTTAACATGAACAACTTGTACTTCTCTTTATCAAAATATGCACTTTCATTTACAAAAACATTCAGGCATTTCAAGTGATTAGAAATAACACAGACATCTTGCACAAAAAGAAAACATTTAATTACCATTTTTTTAGAGGAAGATATGGTTTAGGTCTGACCTTTTCATAACCCTTTCTCTTGTTCTTTCTACCCTTGCTCCCTCTGACCCATGTTTAATCGGAAGACCATTTCTCTTGATTTTTCTACCCTTCTCCCTCTATCCCTTGTTTACTCAAAAGAGGGAATGTCACATTAAGGAACTTCATTGCTGAAAATGTAGACTAAGAGTAAGTCAAACAAAAAACGATGTTGGGATAGTCATTCAAAGAGTTGACCACTTGTTAGAACTAATAGATTAAAACAAACATTGCACTACGAAAATCATATCAACATAAAGTGTATAAGTGAGAAATTGCTAAAGTAAATAAAAAAAATACCGACCCAACAAAATAGTTTTAAAAAAAGAAAGAAATGACCATAGATATTCAACAAAGGAGTATCCTGGATATTTAAACTCGAACAACATAGTTATATTGCACTCTATTGGCAATGATAAAAGGAAAATATAATCACTGTAAAGCTTTTTAAGGTTCAAATTTAAGCTTTCAATGAGATTTATGCTTACCAGCAGGATATCGAGCATGTTGATAGTCCTAATGTATGACTATTTTTCTACTTTAGAAAAGTGAATTGATTAATCAAACTAATAAATATTAATTCAAAAGAAGAAATATTTAATTTTATTCTCCAATCTAATAATAAGTGTAGAATTACTATTTTTGTTAAATGGAAGGAGGAAATAATATAGGTGGACTATCATAATTTGAAGTAGATGTAATTGAAAGAATTAACAAATACTACCCATGAACTGAAAAATATGTTGAGAGATAATGATTTCATAAATTTCTCCTTCGATAATATTGTCTTCAATCTTTCTTGAAAGTTGAAGATCTCTCTTGTTTTGGGCAGGGTCAAAAAAATAAGAAATTAATTAGAAAATATAGAAGACAGTTTAATTTGTGAATAGTTCAGTGTAGCAGCTTAGACTCACCAACAAAATCCAAAAAAAGTTTATATTGACCAAGAATCTTCAAAATATAAGAGGCGTACCTTGTGGAAAATCTTCAAGGAAGAGAAAACAAAAAACTTTTAGTTGGTTCAAGCATACTATCAAACACCTTTGTTGCATTGATTTTTAAACTGAATTAAATTAGCAGTTCATTAGAAAGAGAAAAAGGGGAGAAAATCCATAAATAGGTAATTAAGTTTAAGCTTAGATTCAAAATCATCCAATGCATATTGAAACTTTAATAGTAAACAACCCAAAAAAACAAATCGTGATTACACACAAGAAAACTTTTCAATAATAAAAAAATTCGAATGAAAATCTTCACTATCAGATGGCAAAATTTGAAAACTATTAAAAAGAAAAAATGTATAATTTTAGAGAAACTTAGAAGATATTAGTGGTTGGAAAATCAAGAAAATAAAGTCTGCCTAAGAAATACATGTGGTTTGCTGAGAAAGAACTATAGTACAAGTGCTAGTACAAAAGTAACAGATATTGAACAACCTATCAGATTGGACAATGTTTATAGTAGAATTGACAGTGCTATTGGTACAATCATTGATCAGAATAGATAACAAACTA
Organism: Solanum peruvianum; assembly: GCA_027705065.1. Lineage (NCBI taxonomy): Eukaryota > Viridiplantae > Streptophyta > Magnoliopsida > Solanales > Solanaceae > Solanum > Solanum peruvianum. The sequence continues at coordinate 25,169,332 of JAKWJD010001759.1, forward strand.
AATACAATGCACAATTTGTAGTACTTTTGGTACAACTTGTATATGTTGTGTTAGTCCTTTAGAAGTGCCACTTCTAAATATGAGTAAAGTAATAATATATACATAAAGTTACTTAAATCATTATTATATGTATCTATCTTTTCAAACGTTTTGTATAAATATTATTAATGCAAAATTACTAAAATAGGTTCACTTCTAATATATGATAATATCACGATTCCATTTATGTCAAACAAGCACATGAAGTTTGATATGCACATTATTTAAGAGAGTTAATTGCAATATAAAAAAGCAAAACTAAATTTTCATTCCCAAGTCTTTAGCATAAAAAAATAATCAAGCAATAAAAATTGTTCAAGCTCAAATCCAAGTGGTGATATGATGATAATATATGGGATATGCCTAAAAAATCATGCTACTAATTTTGGTGACTATTCTGTTGATGGATGTCGTGAATTTACGAAGAAGGGTGATGATGGAACTAAAGAAGAATATATTTGTGCTGATTGTTGGTGATTTAGGAGTTTTTATCAAATGAATATTCAGTCATTATAAAGTCATCCAATTCTCCAAGCTCGCTTCTTTTGCCCACATGTCAATCCATATGGTGGTGAAATGTGCCAGTTATTTTTCATCCTCCGATTCAAAAGCAAAAAGTATTATATTTTGAACAAGGAGGAGATTTGAGATATGAAGGTAGACTGTGTGTACCAATGATGGATGGACTCCAAGAGAGATCATGGAGGAAGCTCATAGCTCCAGATACTCAATTCATTCGGGTTCCACAAAGATGTACTGCGATTTGTGAGAAGTATATTGGTAGAATAGTATGAAGAATTACATTGCTAAAAATTTATTTAAAAGTTCCCAAAATTGACAACAAGTTAATGTGGAGCACCAATGGTGGGGAGGTTTGGCTCAAAAAATATAACTAATAGAGTGGAAGTGGGAGATGATTTATATGGATTTAATCATAGGCTTAACCAGCTCTTCCCCATTTGATTGTTTTGGGGTACTAGAAGTTTTATTACATAATAGACGCTTTCGATAGAATTTAAATGGGTGTTTTTGACTATTTGTAGCTAGAATTATAGAATTAATGGGGTAATTTTAATAAATTATTTAATTGGTTGTTAAAGAAGATAACATTAAAACAAAAAATGGATCATTTTTACCATTTCTTATAATTGGTTATTTATAATAACTAGGGCAAATAAATAGTTTGCTAAACAAAGAAAAAAAACAAACGGAAGAGGAGAACAACAAAAAGGCGACACAATATAAAGGGACGACATAATTGTCGAGATTGAAAGGTTCAAAGCATTGAGGAAAGGAAAAACATTTAAGAAGTAGTTGCTTAACTTCGGTTCTTCGGGGAGGTAGGTTATGATTTAAGGTTTTTGATAGTAACCTCTTAATAATGATTAATATGCATTGAATGATATTGTGAAGTTTTCTATGTACTTGATTGTGTGGTTGTCTTGCTTGGTTGTGTGCTTTAAGATTGGTGTGAAATCCTGAGACTGTGTAATTTATATTCTTGAACCCTCTTTATCGAAGTGATGCCTTGAATAAAGAAGGCTTGATGAAATATTATCAATGAATTGATAGTGATGATAATAAATGATAAATTAATGATATTATTGGATCGGAGTGTCACGTTCCGACACGGTATTCTTATATCGGAGTGTCACGTTCTGACACGGTATAATTGAATCGGAGTGTCATATTTCAACACGGCATAATTGGATCGGAGTGTCAAGTTTTGACACGATATTCTTGGATGGAGTGTCACGTTCCGACATGATATAATTGGATTGGACTGTCACGTTCCGACACAAAAACATTAAAGGAAAAGGATATTGAACTAATTTAATGAATTCAATATCAAAGAGTCAATTTCCTAACAAACGTGGTTTGGAGAAATTAGTCCTTGTGTGTGCTTGATATTGTGATTAATTACGTACTTCCTTCAGTTGTCACTTAGTCATGTTGATTGGTGCTTTTCACCTATTAAGTACTATACTTGATTTTATACTATTATTTAGTGCATATTAGTTACTATTTTTGGTTGGCCGATGATACCTACTCAGTACATGTTGCCTCATACTGAGCCCTACTTTTAGTTTTCTTTGTTTTCCTTGTATGGAGTGCAGTAAGTGTACCGATAAATTTGAATCCCCCTCAGCTCTATCAAGTATAGGCATATCAGGTTTAAGGATGAGCTATTCATTCGAGTTTGGGTTGGATTCTCTCAGTCATTACCTTATGTCCTTTGTTTTCTTATCTAAATTACTGTATTTCATTTATTTTGGTGTCTTTGATACTCTTAGACTTAGAAATTGGAGATTAGATGTCCTTATTTTGATGACTTTCAGTTTTTGGAAAAAGATATTTAGTAAGTTTTTGCGCTTCCTTATTATGCTTGTAGTTTGTATGTTGGGATTTGGATTCCTTGGTTCGCCCACCTAGGAGGTTAAGTGTGGGTGCCGCTCACGACTCATTTTGGGTCTTGACAAACTTGGTATTAGAGCATTAGGTTCATTGATCTCATCACACAAGGACAGGTCTAGTAGAGTGTTGCGAAACGGTATGGGGACACCTTTACTTTTCTTTCAAAAGGCTATAAGACTTTAAAAAAACTTCATTCCTTCTTTCTTTTGTTCTGCTACTTGAGTCCAATTGGTATATAGGTGATACAAATTGGTATATAACCTTCTTCATTCTATTTCGCATATGATTAGTATTAGAGTAGTAGAATTGGAAACACCAACATCAGCAAGAGAGTATGCATTCGTAAAAAAGATATTTTTCCACGATTCACTATAGATATGTAATTTCTAGTGACTAGTATGATCTTTTTATTATGTTCTTAAAGTTGAAATCCCTATTCTTCATGGGTACTGAATATGAAGATGCTTATGATTTCCTTATTGTTTGTCATGTGAGTTGTTTCATAAAATGGATATGGTAGAGTGATGGCACATTGAGTTTCTGACTTACTAATTTTGGGATGCTGCAAAATGTGGTGGCAGTCTCATGTTGAGTCTTGCCGGTAATGAAACTACCTATGACTTAGGTAGCATTTTTTTTTCATGGAGAAATATATTCTATGGATCTTAATGGATATGAGGTAGACGGGGTGATGCAAGATGACTTTGTCAAGGTGACAACATTGAAAAAGTTCGTAAGGGACGGCTAGATAATGAATATCATCACTTTGGAAAATATGATAAAGTTCTTATAAGATATATGGGTCGCTTAGTGAATAATGAAATTTCATTGAGTAAATTGAGGGAAGAATTTCTACTACGATTTTATAGGTTAAGTGTATATAAAAAAAAGGGTCATGATACTACTACTACCCTTTTATCGATAATTACTTGGTAAAAGTTAGGGAGAGTGTTATTTTACTATTGAATTGGTCTAAGAAGTAAAGAAAATTGTTTGGGCTAGAGAGAGAACATATTCGATAATGTTTTGCAATTATTCAATGGGTAGAAATATGTGGGCTATTTGGGTACGATCTTACCGATAGGTATGATGTGTTCTAGTGAGGTATCTAACGGACTTTCATGCTACGGTACTAGTGTTACGTAGAAACGAATAAATCGATTGTCAAGTGTGAATACTAACTTCTTAAGAAGTAATTAATGGTATGATATGTTTAGATAACGTGATTCAGTGTTGCTTTCATATTTGAGAACCAACTAGTTTATTACTACAGGCACTTAAATTGCATTATTTTTAAGAAAAATTTTGGCGGTGTATCTTTTGTACAATACTAATAATTGAGTTTTTGAAATGTATCTTGAAGGTTCTGAATGAAGACTGACAATTTTATCTTCAGCTTCAAAAGGTAGATTGAAACTAGGATGACAAACTTATATGGAAATAAAGTCCTATTGCGTGTACTTGGGTGAACTAAATTGATGATTTTTGAAACAAAACGCTTATAAAATTGAGTTAGTCCCTTAAATGTTATTGGTATACCTGAGTTTAAAGTGTCACGCTGAGGAAAAGGTTCACTTCTTGATGATGAAAATGTACGCTAAGAATAATGGTAAAAAGAGAAAGTGATATATGACCTACATGATTTATGTTTGTTGTACTAGTCTTGAAAATTCTCATTTAGAATCAGTTTTAGTGGCAACAAAGTCTTGAAAGTGTTTCATCAGTTATGCTATCGAATTAGGTGTTTTCTTAAGAATTGGACACTAGGCCTAATCCTACTTGAAAAAGGATTGAAATTATTCTTTTTATTTGGTTTCCAATTCTATTAGGAAAGGTTTGGAACTGTAATCCTATTTGTGGTTGATTTTGACTTTGTAAGGAAAAGCACAATTGTATAAATAGAGGATGGTCTTGAGAAAATTGTACTACTCATTAGTATTTTCCTTGAAAGACATTAGGACATAAGAGAGGTTTTGAGAGCTTTCAGTAAGAGAAAAGAGAGAAGAGAGAAGAAAAAGATTCATTTTGCTGCACACCTTTTCTCCGACCAGCAACCTTCAGATCATGTTTCTCAATTAACTAGTCGTTGGATCGGGCTAAAATTTTAAATATGTACTCCTGTCATTTTTATGGTTGTTTTGAACGGTGGAGATTGGATTCGAATGTACGCAAGATCATTTTTTTAAGTCCTGAAAAGCAGCTGAATTTGGGTAGTCCTTGCATTAAAATTGTAGAGGCATTGTATTTATAGTGTGTATTATGAGGTGTTTAGTATAATATTTAATACGAGAAATCTAAATTTAAGACAATGGAGATGATTAGAGTTCTCAAGGATGATGGAATGACTATTGTTTATCGTTTCGACAAAGTGAATATGGTAGTAGATTCTTAGGTTGAAAGACACTTTGTATAGGTAGTCTACCTTTGGTGCATGCGGGATGAGTGTAGCCCTCAAATAGAGATGAGGGCAATAATATTTTTCTGATTGCAAGGGCTAAAGAGGTATCTTCAGTAGGTTGAGAATTGAGTTCAAAGACGTGCAGTTTCATATGTTATACAATGGCTACTGTAATAGTATCACGAGTTTATAATATTGATAAAAAATTTAGAATATGACTTAAGAAAGGAATGTGTAAACATTGAGATCGAGTGTGATGGTAAGTTATCTTGTGCTTTTTAGTTTGTTAATGACTACATTTGGATTTTTAGTGAAGGGTATGATAAGATCGATGAAGATGTGATCAATGATAAGCTAAGATACATAACTTCATTAAATGCTTCAAGGTATGAGCTATGTTGATTAAAAAGAAGACTGAGTTATAATGTTTTTTTTTTGTATTAATAGTGTTGATTTAAGTGAATGTTGAATTCGATAAATCAAGTATGTGTGCAATTCTTATAGGGATTAAATTAATTATTGTGCGTAGATAAAAAATCAAAAAGATAGAGTCAGTTAAATGAAAATGTTTGATATAGACACTATGGAAGGAGTTATTAGAGTTATTCCACCTTGGTTATTTTCGATATGACATATTTAGTGTTGTGTTTGAGTGGTTGAAGTATTTGAGTGGTTCTACATTTACCACTTTGCTTATGAGAATTTATAGGAGAGCTACCATGGAAATTTATAGTTTTTTGACAGACTTAAGATTTATCTCATCATCAATATTATGTTTTGGTTATGTGTAATCGAATGTGAGGACCTTTGTAGTTTTAAAATTCTTAAGGTTTGGTTATAATAGTTACTAATCTAGCATTTTGACAATGTTGTTAGAGGTTATGTATGTTTGGGTGTACCCCTCGATGGGTGGTTACTTGATTATCATTATTTCCTTTGGGGTAGATAAGTTTGGTGATGTCTAAATATTTAATTGTTATAACTTAAGCTCGTTGAAAGTTTTTGCTTAAGAAGACAATATTGATAGATTGTATTAGTTTTGAGACTTTGTCATGGTTATGTGAGAAAGGATTTCATAAAACAGTTATGCCAAGGTCCTTGAGAACATGTTGAGGATGTGAATACGATCAATTTTGGTGGTTATTGAAAATAATTTTGTTGTTAGCTGTGTTGATATATAAAAAAATTCATAGTAGAGTAATGATATGGCCTCATTTGAGACATTGCATGGGAGGAGGTGTAGATCTCCAGTTGGTTAGGTTGACACTTTTGATATGAGGCCTTGGGTATTAATATTTTTGAAAGAGTTGTTGAGACAACTATCCTTTCTTACCCTCACCTTCCTTTGGTCATTCGAGGACGAAAGATGGGTAAATTGGTATCTAATGTAACGACACATTTCATTGTTTTGGGATACTAGAAATTTAATTACCTAAAAGACGCTTTCGATAGAATTTAAATGGGTGTTTTGGACTATTCGTAGCTACAATTATAGAATTAATGGGTTAATTTTAATAAATTATTTAATTGGTTGTTGAAGAAGATAAACATTAAAATTAAAAATGGATCATTTTTACCATTTCTTATAATTGGTTATTTATTATAATTAGGGCAAAGAAATAGTTTGCTAAACAAAGAAAAAAAACGGAAAAGGAGAACAAAGAAAATGTGGCACAATGTAAAGGGACAATATAATTGTCGATATTGAAAGGTTCAAAGCATTGAGGAAACGAAAAGCATTGAAGAAGTAGTTGCTTGACTTCGGTTCTTCGGTGGAGGTAGGTTATGATTTATGCTATTTGATAGTAAACTCTATATAGTGATTAATATGCATTGAATGATATTGTGAAGTTTTCTATGTACTTGATTGTGTGGTTGTGTTGCTTGGTAGTGTGTTTTAAGATTGGTCTGAAATCCTGAGATCGTGGAATTTATATTCTCGAACCCTTTTTATCGAACTGATGCCTTGAATAAAGAAGGTTTTTTTTATCAAATATTATCAATGAATTGAAAGTGATGATAATAAATGATAAATTAATGATATTATTGGATCGGAGTGTCACGTTACGACACGGTATTCTTGGATCGGAGTGTCCTGTTCCGACACAGTATAATTGGATCGGAGTGTCACGTTCCAACACGGTATAATTTGATTTGAGTGTCAGGTTTCGACAATGTATTCTTTGATCGGAGTGTCACGTTCTGACACGGTATAATTGGATCGGAGATTCACGTTCCGATACAAAAATATTATAGGAAAAGGATATTGAACTAATTTAAAGTACTCAATCTCCAAGAACCAATTTACCAACAAACGCGGTGTGGAGATATGAGTCCTCGTGTGTGCTTGATATTGTGATTAATTACTTACTTGCTTCTGTTGTCACTTATTCATGTTGTTTGTTGCTTTTCACCTATTAAGTACTATAATTGATTTTATACTATTATTCAGTGTATATTAGTCAATATTTTGAGTTTTCCGATGATACTTACTCAGCACATGTTGCCTCCTCGTACTAAGCTCTACTTGTATTTTTCTTTGTTTTCCTTATATGGAGTGCAACAAGTGTACTGACGAATTTGAATCACACTAAGCTCTATCAAGTCTCGGCATATCAGGTTCAAGGGTGAGCTATTAATCCGAGTTTGGGTTGGATTCTCTCAGTCATTACATGATGTCCTTTGTTTCCGCACATGATTTACTTTATTTAATTTACTTTGGTGTCTTTGATACTCTTCGACTTAGTAATTGGAGATTAGATGTCCTTGTTGTAATGACTTTCAGGTTTCGGGAAAAGATATTTAGTAAGTTTTTGAGCTTCCACATTATGCTTGTAGTTTGTATGTTGGGATTTGGATTACTTGGTTCGCCTCCCTAGGAGGTTAAGTGTGGGTGACACTCACAATTCATTTTGGGTCGTGACATCTTCCAAGCAACATGATTCTATTTGGGTGATAGTCGATAGAATGACAAAATCAGCTCAGTTTTTACCGTAAAGACTACTCGTTCGGCAGAGGATTATGCTAAGTTGTACATCCAAGAGGTGGTAAGACTTCATGGAATACTTTCAGAAAGGTTTGGGCTCAAAGGTGAACTTAAGTACTCTATACCATTCATCTTCAGACTAACCGGCAAGCAGAGCATACCATTGAGACATTAAAAGATATGTTGATGGTATACGTGATTCGATTTCAAAGGGAGTTGGGATGATCACCTACCTCTCATTGAGTTTCTTAAAACACCAGTTACCACTCTAGCATCCAAATGACTCCTTATGAAACTCTTTATGGGAGAAGATGCAAATTTCCTATTGGATGGTTTTTGAAGTTGGTGAAGCAGGTTTCATGCGACAAGATTTAGTTCACCAAGATGTGGAGTAAAAATATTGAGATCCGTCATTGATCATTCCAACTAAAAATATTGGGATACAGGATAGTCTATCTAATGAAGAGCTGTTGTTTGAGTTCTTAGATCACCAAGTTCACAAGTTTAAAACAAAAGAAGTATCATCAGTCAAGGTCATTTGGAGGAACAAAAGTGTTGAAGAAGCTACTTGGGAAGATGAAGAGGAGATGAATAAGAGATATCCACATCCCTTTGAATCCGGAGAAAATGCGGACAAAAAATACTAATTTTTCTTCTTAGTACTCTTTAAGTTATGAGTAAGCATGTTATTGTTGCATTTGCATGTTGGGTGTTTGAGCTTAATGTTACCACCCTTAGTCTAGTAGAAATACAATCATTCGAAGACGAATGTTCCCAAGGTAAATATATTGTACCATCTTGCAGCTAGAAATAACTGGAAAGGAGTTTAAAATCTGGAAATACTCTTTTTTGGAAAGTATAGGTTAATCTTTAAAATTTAAGTTAAAAGTGAATTTTGGTCATTTCAAACAACCCTAACTCCAAGCTTAAGATGCGTTAGGAGTAGTTCCATATATGGTAGGATATCTCTTGGTATGATTTTTTCAAAGATTTTGAGTTTTCGCGATTCCGAGTTGAGAACACGGAGTTATGCCCTTTGCAACTTGAGTAATTGGATTAACGGAATGTCCAATTCCGAGATTTTAAGGTTATTTTACTCTTTTTACTACCTTATTAATTTAATCAATTTTTAGGAGTTTAATAAAGGTCAAGACTCAATTTAGTCAGTTTGGAAGTTGTAAATTTTCACGCTAGGGTTAAGGAGAAAGGAGAAGAGAAGAGAAGAAGAAAAAAATGAAAGATTCACCAAGATCGTCGAAGTTAACATGTGGATTTCGTCAGGGATGATTCCTAAAAAGGTATGTGAGTCTTCCATAATGTTGGGTTCGTTCACCCACGTGCCAAGCATATTTGATTCAGCGTGATTTTATTCATTAAAGGTTGGATTTTGAATGTTGTTCTTGAATTGCTTTTGTTCTTGAACATAAGTTGATGTTTATGAATTTTTTGAGGTAGATAGTGTTGTTCTTCGGGTTAGATTCTTGTATATATGAATTGGGTGCATAGATCTAAGGTGAATTTGAGGAAATAAATTGGATTAAAATGATTTAAGGTCAAGAAAACAAGATGAAAATCCGTCAGGCGTCCCTGGGCAGGTTCAGGAGCGGCCCGCCCCATCTGCGCCAGAGGATCTGGGCAGCACGCATGCAGTGCACCAAACATGAGACTCAGACTAATGGGTCTTGGGCGGCGCACCCAAAATGCGTCCAAATCGGTATTTTTCGCCCAGTTTTTGTATTTCAGTCTGATGAAGCCTTAGTGAAGTGTTTTAACAGTTTCTAATGATTCCAACTACTATAAATGACTTATAATCATAAATAAATCATCCACAAAAATACATTACAACCTTGAATCCACAACTTCAAATTCAAGTTAAGTTTAGAGCCAAGTCTAGAAAGTTCTTATAGTCCTTTCAAGAAGTCTTTTACAAATGTTTTCTAAACTTTGTGTTTTAGACTTAAGGATAAGATTGAGTAATAAAGTTTATGGTGGTTCACTTTTACCATTTATTTTATAGTTAGTCATATAGTAATTAGGGTAAAAACATAATTGGTAGAAGAATAGAAAAGAGGAAAAGAGGGGAATAAAGCAAACGACGTTGACAGAAAGAAAATTATGTGTGCTTCAGGTGAGGAAATCAATATTGAGATTACTAATTATACAAATATGTATTATTATAACATTTTCAATCTCAACTAAAATTAGATAATGTTTTATAACTATAGAGTGGAAGTTTGACGAATCATAAGACAATTAATTTGCCACGTGAGTTGATTAGAAAAATTAATCAAACGTTAATGATCAGTGATGGGTGCATATTATTATTATATAATTATTATAATGTTAGGGGGTATTGGCATCGCGCAACACTCATGTAAGTGTATGGTGGAGGGTTGGATGCCGTTTGTTTCTTAACCAGTGGCTTCAGACATTTAATATTAATATTATGGTCTCGTATTATAAATTATTTTTTGACATATTAAGATAGGTTATTAAATATAAGGCGTATTATATTGATTGAATACCATTAAGGTCATTAAAATTGGAGAAATTAATAATTACCCTTAGGTTTGAACTTTAGGAAATTGCTTATATAATTAGATGAGTTTTTGGGTCTAGGCTAGACATAGAATGATATGAGTTTTTTAGTCTTGTTAACTCACAAATTATGCATACATACTTGATAGATTGGAAAAGTATGGAAGTATTGAGAAAAGGAAAAACATTGGAGAAGTAGTTGCTTGACTTCGGTTCTTCGGTGGAGGTAGGCTATGCGTGATTGATATGCATTGAATGATATTGTGAAGTTTTGTATGTAATTGATTGTGTGGTTGTGTGTGGCCTATTTGTGTGTTTGTGATTGGTTTGAAATCCTGAAACTTGGAATTTATATTCTTGAACCATCTTTAGTGAAGTGAGACCTTGAATAATGAGGGCTTGATGAATGTTATCAATGAATTAGAAGTGTTGATAATAAATGATAAATTAATGGTATAATTGAATTGGAATGTCACGTTCTTACACGATATTCTTAGATCAGAGTGTCACGTTCCGACACGGTATAATTGGATCGAAGTGTCACGTTCCGACACGATATTCTTGGATCGAAGTGTCACGTTCCGACACGGTATAATTGGATTGGAGTGTCACATATTGACACAGGAACATTAAAGGAAAAATATATGGAATTTACTTAATGTACTCAATCTCAATGAACCCATTTCTCAAAGGAGTGTGGCGTGGAGACATGAGTCCTCATGGTTGTGGTTGATATTATGATCGATTATGTAGACACTTGTTTATGTTGTTTGTTTCTAACCACCTATTAAGTATCATAGTTGATTTCATGCTATTATTCATTGTATATTAGTTTCTACTCTGAGTTGCCCGATGATACCTACTCAGTACATGTTGCCCCGCACTGAGTCCTACTTGTGTTTTTTCATGTTTTTCTTTTATGGAGTAAAGCAGTGTACCAATTACTTCGAAATTGCCATCAGCTCTAGCCAGTCTCCAGCTTATCAGGTTTCAGGGCGAGTTATTCATACAAGCTCATGTTGGATTCTCTCAGTCATGACATGATGTTCTATGTTTTCGAACACATACCATTTTATTCAATTATTTTGGTGTATTTGATGTTCTTTAACTTAGATTTGCAGAGAAAATGTCCTTAATGTGATGACTTTCAGGTTTTGGGAAATGATATATAGTAAGATTTTGATCTTCCGCATTATGCTTGTATATTGTAATTTGGGATAAATTTGTTGATATTCCCACCTAGTAGGTTAAGTATAAGTGCCACTCACGACTTGTTCTGGGTCGTGACACTTTTAAAACCATTTATATATCATAAAAAATAACTTTTACAAACATAAATTTATTATTACATTAAATCAGTTCCTACTCTACCATTTATAATAACCAAATTCATTATTTTTATCAAATTTATTTACAAAAGGAATTGACCAACAAATGACTCAGAGTAACAATGTTAGTTCATATTCTCAGTCATATAATAAAAAAATCCAAGTTCAATTTGAGAAGATTATCCGTAGGATGTAGGATATTATATTAAATACTAGACACAACAACTTATGTTTACTTTCTTTTAATGAAAATAAGTTTGGTCAATAAATATTCTAATATTTTAGAAAAGTTTTATGATATGATATTATGCAATTTTATAAACTTTTTCTTATTTGTTAAGATTTTTATAAAGAAGTGAGACAATTTTAATAGTTTTACAAGCTATAGGGTTTTATGATTATGAGAAAACAAACAACATAAAATTTCCAAACAAAACTTCAACGTCATTCTCATAATGTCAAAACATGATTTCATATCACATGGTAAAACGGAACCTAAATATATAGATTAAATTAATAGTTGTATAACATGTCGTTATATATAAATATTTTCTCATCTAATCATATGACTATATATATATAAGCATATATACTAGATAGGCCTAGGCCAGTGCTTTGCATGGCCAAACATGATAATTATTAAAGTTGGAGATGAAATAATCTATATTAAAAATAAATATGTACCACAATCCAAACAATAGCTCTGAAAACAAGCCTTCAACGTCAAAATTCACCCAAAGTAAAAAGGCACCAGAAATGTCATAAAATCAATAAAAAAACAAAACTGTCCACCTGCATAAAAATTAAAATATCTAGTGTAGCGATATGAAAATATCATAGTGATAGCTCTCCGACTCAAGATATTATATTCAGCCTAAAATAGAGATAGTTGTTTTTGTGATGACAACTACACCACTTGTGATCATCTTGTGTAAAAATCAGACATGCACTAAGTATTGTTTCCGTCAAGGCTTTATCTTACTAATAAATAATAACGTGCCTCTTACAACTCATAAATAATTTCAGAGTATATTTCTCCAATTAGATTGTCTACAATTTTCCTGAAAACAAAAACAAATTTTAAGATTAAGTTCATGTTAGTCACAATGGGTATTATACTGTTTTCTTCAATCAATAAAATAAAGATAATTATATCGAACAATTTGTTATGCACAACCACAATAGAAAATCAGATCGTATATTTCGCTATGAGAAAAAATGACCATACAAGCTCTCAGTGATTGTCTTTTAGTATAAAACAATAAAACACCTCCCTAGACTTATGTGTAATTGAGCTAAAAGTTCACTTCCATGTGTTTCCTTTTAAAGTAGCTATAAATATCAAACAAAAACATAGTCGCTTCCATGCTACTCCACCAAAAATTCCCATTCAAAATTGAAATTTGTTGTAAAATACTAACACTTGTAGCACCATAAGTTACTTCACATACCTCCCTGATTAAAATCCCTACCATACCACATCCCTTCCCAACTTCTTGTCAGTGCGTACTACTCTAACTCATTAACCCTTTAACGAGTGAGACCATCAATTTTTCTATTGCAGTCACGACATAAAAAAGTATTAAATGAATCTGTTATGTACGTAGTCAATTAATATCAGATTCGTCAACTTCTTCAAATATGACTAATCATCATAAAAATAGAAGTTTTATCTGGAAGATCATCTAAAGGAAAGGGGATAAGTCAATTAAGGATGAATTAAAAATGAGCAAGACTTGGGATGTGTTTAGTATGAAGGAAAATGTTTTCCTCGAAAATATTTCCTGGAAAACAAGTAGATATTTGACTTATTTTCTCATGTTTAGTCGGTAAGTATAAAATATTTTTCGGAAAAATATTTTAGTATTTGGTTTAATAATAAAAAAACTTTTTGAGAAATATCCTTTATTTTTAATAGAATAAAAAATAATTTTTGAAGTAGATTTTCTTTTAAACAAAAACAAACTAAAATTTTGTTGGGGGGAATGGTTGAGGGTAAGGATGAAAAAATTATAATTTGAATTTTTTTTTTAAAAAAAATATTAATATTTTTTTTTGGGCCGGGGGGGGGGGGGGCTGGTAGGGGGCTAGTGGTGTAGGGTGGCGGAGGGGAGGGGGGGGGGAGAAGGGCTAGTGGAGTGGGGGGGAGGGGCGAGGGTATGGTGAAAATGAAATTTTTAAGTTAAATATAATTTTCAAAAACAATTTTTTTTTGAGGGTTGGGTAGGGGTGAGTTCGGGGCTGGTAGGGTGGGCTGGGTAGGGGAGGTTGGAAGAAAGTTTTGTAAAAGATTTTCCTTAAGTTTTTAAAGGAAGTTATTTTCATTAAATTTGAGGAAAATGAGTTAATTTGGAAAACATTTGACCCAACCAAACATGAGAAATTTTGAAAATATTTTTCTTCATACCAAACACGCTCTTGGTGATTAACATATTTTCAATATACTCATCATCAATGTACATTATTTATTTTAAAAATGTTTGTCCATATTTAAGGGCCATGCAAATTAATCATCTTGACATGCATATTCGATACAATTCTAATTTGAGTAATCTAGCAGCCCAAGATACAACTTAAAAAAGAAATTGACAAAAGAGAGAACCTTTTTAAAAATCCCACCTGTAAGGAAATAATATAATTTGTTATATGTTCACTCCAACAAAGTTATATTCAACTTACATGATGTAATAATATGTCAAATATTAACTTATTCCTTTAGGGTCATAAGATAAGAAAATGGATCTCGAGATAAGGTTTAAGATTAACTTCCTTTCATGTTTGGTACGAGTGTCACGACCCAAAATGAGTCGTGAGTGGAACCCACACTTAACCTCCTAGGTGGGCGAACCAAGAAATCCAAACTCCAACATATACAAATAATTCATCTATGAATAACAAAAATAATGCAGAAGCTTCAGAACTTATTAAAGTATATCATTATCCAAAATCTAAAAGTCATCACATCAAGGACATCTAATCTCCAAATACTAAGTCTAAGAATAACAAATACACCAAAATAAACGAATAGAATGGTATGTGTCCGAAAATATAAGACATCATGTCATGCCCGAGAGAATCCAACAGGAGCTTAAAAGAATGGGTCACCATGGAACCTGATATGCTGGAAGCTGGCTAGAGCTGAGAGCAATTTGAAGTCTTTGGTACACTTGTTGCACTCCATAAAAGGAAATCAAAGAAAAACACAAGTAGAGCTCAGTACGGGCAACATGTGATGAATAGTTATCATCGGTCAACCAAAAATAGAAACTAATATACAATAAATCATAGTATGCACTAAACGTAGCACTTAACAAATGGTAAGAAACGAACAACATGAACAAGTGACAACATAATCAATCATAATATCAAACACTCCCATGAGGACTCATGCCTTCACGCCACAGTCATTTGATAAATGGGTTCTTTGATATTGAGTACATTAAGTTAATTCCATATTTTTTTTCTTTAATGTTACTATGTCGGAACGTGACACTCAAATCTAATTAAATCGTGTCAGAACGTGACACTCCAATTCAAGAATATCATGTCGGAACGTGACACTCCCGTCCAAGAATATCGTGTCGGAACGTGACACTCCGATCCAATTATACCATGTCAGAACGTGACACTCCGATCAAATAATACCATTACTTTATCATTTATTATCACCACTGATACTATTTCATCAAGATTTCTTTATTGAAGGCATCACTTCGATAAAGAGTGTTCAAGAATATAAGTTCTACGATCTCAGAATTTAAGACAAATATCAAAACACACAACCAAGCTACACAACAACACAATCAAGTACATAGAAAACTTCAAAAGATCATTCAATGCATATCAATCTGTATTAAGAGTTTACTATCAAATAGCAAAATCCATAACCTACCTCCACCAAAGAACCAAAGTCAATCAAACTACTTCATGAAGTTTTTCCTTTTCTCAATGCCTCCGAACTTTCCAATCTATCAAGTATATGTACATAATTTGTAAGTTAACGAGTCTATACGAACTCATATTATTCTATGTCTAGCCCAGACCCAAAAATTCACCTAACTCTATAATCAATTTCGTAAAATTCTAACTTAGAGTTGAATCATAATTTCTCCAATGAGAATAGCCTTAATGAAATTTAAATAATTTGACACACCTAATATTTAATCATTATATCAGAACTTTATTTATTATATAATATCTTACCATTAAATATCAACCCAACACACAAGTTTGTTGGTTTCCTTAAAGCAAGTAAAAATAATTAAATATATATGACACTCTTGGTGAAGTAGGAATAAATTTCGTTCATACCAAACACACTCTTGGTGATTAACGTGTTTTCAATATTTTCATCATCAATGTACATTATTTAGTTTACAATTTTTTGTCCATATTTGAGGGCCATGAAAATTAATCATCTCGACATGCATATTCGATAAAATTCTAGTTTGAGTAATCTAGTAGCCCAAGATACAAACTTAAAAAAGCAATTGACAAAAGACAGGGCCTTTTTACAAATTCCACCTGTAAGGCAATAATATAATTTGTGTTATATGTTCACTCCAACAAAGTTATATTCAACTTACATGATGTAATAATATCTCCAGTATCAACTTATACCTTTAGGGTCATAAGATAAGAAAACAAATATCGAGATAAGTTTATGTTTAACTTCATTTCATGTTTGGTACGAGACATCAACTATCCCATGAATATTTTATACCACCATTTGTACACCGATGTAAGGAGGAATCCATTAGAGTTTGAAGAAGATGATTGGGTATATCTAAAAGTTTCACTCGTGAAAGGTGTTATTAGGTTTGGTAAGAAGGGAAAGCTCAGTCCCCGGCATATCGGACCTTATTGCATAGCCAAGAGGATTGACAATGTAGCTTATGAGTTATAGCTACCGCAAGAATTAGCAGCAGTTCATCCGGGGTTTCACACCTTTATGTTGAAGAAGTGCATGTGAGATCCTTCATTGATCATTCTAGATAAAAATATTGGAATCAAGGGTAGTCTATCTTATGAATAAGCATGTTGTTGTTGCATTTGCATGTTGGGTGTTTGAGATTTATGTTACCACTCTTAATCTAGTAGGAATACATTCATTCGAGGAGGAGGGTTCCCAAGGTAAAGATATTGTAGCATCTTGCAACTATTAAGAACTAGAAATGAGTTTCAAATTTGCAAATATTGGTTTTTTTGGTAAGTATAGGTTAATTTGGAAAATCTAAGTTAAAAGTTAGTTTTGGTCACTTCCAAATGACCATAACTTTTAGAAAAAGTTGAGGTAGGATTAGTTCCAGATATGGTTGGATATCCCTTGTTATAATATTTCTAACGCCGTCGAGTTTTAACGATTCTGATTTCAAAAGAGTGAGTTATGCCCTTTGGAAGTTGGGCTATTGGATTAACGAAATGTCCAATTCCGGGATTTTAAAGGGTATTTTAGAATTTTAACTACCTTATTAATTTAATCCCTTTTTAGGAGAATAATAAGGGTCAAGACTCAGTTTAATCAGTTTGGAAGTTAGAAATTTTCTCGCTAGGGTTAAGGAGAAAAGAGAAGAGACGAGAAGAACAAAAAAGGCAAGATTCACCAAGATCGACGAAGTTAACATGTGGATTTCATCAGGGATGATACCTAAAAAGGTATGTGAGTCTTCCATATTGTTTGGTTAGTTCACCCACGTGCCAAGCATATTTGATTCAGCGTGATTTCATACATTAAAGATTGGATTTTTAATGTTGTTCTTGAATTACTTATGTTCTTGTACATGAGTTGATGTTTATGAATTTTTTGAGGTAGATAGTGTTGTTCTTTAGGTTATATCCTTGTATATATGAATTGGGTATATAAATCTAAGGTGAATTTGAGAAAATAAATTGGATAAGAATGATTTAAGGTCAGGAAAACAAGATGAAAATCCGCCAGGCGTCACCTGCGCAGGTTCAGGAGCGGCGCGCCCCATGTGTGCCAGAGGGTGCATCCAAATCAGCATTTTTCGCCCAGTGTTTGTAATTAAGTCCGATTAAGCCTTTCTAATGTTTTTTTTAACACTTCCTAATAATTCTAACTACTCTAAATGACTTCTAATCATAAATAAATCATCCAGAAACATACATTACAACCTTGGATCCATAACTTCAAATTCAAGGAAAGTTTTGAGACAAGTCTACAAACTTCTTATAGTCCTTTTAAAGAGTCTTTTACAAATGTTTTCTAAGCTTTGGTTTTTAGTCTTAAGGATCAGGTTGAGTAAAGAGTAAATATAAGAAGAAGAAGTTTATTTCAACCTTCATAAGTCATTCAAAAAAGTTTGAAATGTCGTTTTAAGACTTAAGGTTGAGTTCAGTTTAAAGTAAAGAGAAGTCTTTTCTTCAAAGGAGTATATGGGGACTAAATATTTCTAAAGAAGTATTAAAATGTTTTCGGCATTTTAAAAAATAATGGAAACTGAGATTTTCAAAGACACTTTGGTCTAGTTTTCAGTTAAGGAGTAATAACTTTCTAAATCAAGCAAATAGGGAAATTGAGATGTCAAAGGTAGGCTTTGAATTATGTTTTTTAGCACTAATATCAAATCACAGAAGAAGTATGTTTTTAAAACATAAGAGCCAACATATTTTTAGAGTAGTATTGAGCACCGATATAGGGAGAGTTCAAACAACTCACAGCCCCATAAACCATGTAGAAAGCATGGGTAGAAAAATATCATACTTTTTAGATGAAACATTTTCACAGTAGTCTAGTGCATCCATTTGGAAGTTAAGGTATTATACCTCTGGCTGGGTATAGGATGTGTTGTCAGCGTGAGGTAGATCATTGTATCATCACTATAGCTTTTTAGTGATGGTTGTCGGTTAGAGAAACTCACAAAGAAATTAAATTTATTTTATATAAACATCAATTTATTTGTATTTTTACACTTATAGTTAATTGTATCTTTGTATATATTTAGAGTTTACAACATGTTTTCAAACAACTTTTCTTTATATTACACTTGCTTTTAAATTGCTTTATATGGAAATGAGTCAGTTATATTGCGTTATATAATTTATGAGTTGAGCAGAACCAAGGTAAGTGTTGCTTCTTACTCCTTTCAAGCTTATGTTGTTTTAGCATACCAACTATCATACTCGTACATTCAATGTACCGATGCCAGTTGACTTACATCTTATCATGACGCAGATGCAGGTAACGAGCATCAGCATCCGGTGCACCATTGATCCTGTTTAGCACAATATAATTAGTTTGGTGAGCCTCCTTACAGTTCAGAGGAGTCCTTTTTTTCCCAGTATTTTCTTTATATGGATGTTTTGGGGTCTGTCGCGACATCCATTTCAGTTCTAGAGGCTTCATATGTAGACAACGAGATTTGAGTCCTTAAGTCTTTTCATCTTCATCTATTTGTTAAGACTTGGATTTCCACTTTTGGCTAATTGAATGTTTTAAACTTTATTACATTCATAGTTAATATGATTTATCACTTCAGTTGAGTATTTATCTTTATAGTTATTGATCATTGTCTTTCGCTGAGTTATGTAAGCTAGACCAAGGATCCTCTCAAGGCCAACAATGGTCATTGAGTAACGGCCAGGTCCAGAGTGTAGGCTCGGGGCGTTACAAACCTAGTTCTAATTTAAAATTATCTTTTAATGTAAATTCAATGAACTATATATACTTCTTCAATAAAGATTTGGTTAATTTTTATTTCCAAAATTGAATAAATGGGTAAAATTATTAAGAGTGTGATTAGATTAATAAAAAAATAGTAATTAATCAATAGCTATTATGCTAACCAATGATGCATACTTCAAGAAAATATGATACAAAATAGACACTAGGTGTCATGTAACAACTCAAAGTTATACTAGAACCATTTATTCATCTGCAAAAAACCTAAACTTTGAAAGTTTATTCAACTTTTTATATTATAATTTTGACTATGAGAGAGTTTGATAATGCAAACAATGTTTTTTCACTTGTTTGTTTTGTATATTACTTTTTCTAATATATTACAAGAGGGAATACCAAGCTCCTCTCCGTCAATATGTATGCTTTTTGATAGGTGATATTTTTAGAAATTTCATAATTCTGTTGCTTCAGCTCCAATGTACCTCATGATTTAAAATGTATATCATTCTTTGATTAGAAAAACTAGTCCAGATCACCTGTAGACTTGGGGTCTACACACTGCACGTGCTTTAAGTCATTTTAAAGAGTTTCATTGCTTTGATCATGTGGGCCACATGCATCTTCATTTTACATCTACATTTTTCTTCATTTTTCAAACATCTAACTCCCTACTGTTTCCTATAATCCTCCAGATTTATATGTCCCGTAAATCCACACAATTATGAAATTACGAATGAATTAAACACGAAAATTATAAGCATATTGATACTAAATGATAATTAGAATATATAAATGCATAGCTGCTACATTAACCATAATTTATCTTGGTAGAAAAATAAAAAAATGCTCTCTCAATTTCATATTAATCAATTTGTGAGATAATCCACATATGTTAAGAAAAAAAATGTTTAAGGACACAACTTAAACCATACTTTATAGTTTCTACTATTTGTCATTTTCTTAATCATAATTCATATAAGTTTCTCCAACTAATAAGAAGGCAAATATGAAAAAAGTTTCAAATATGCATGTTGACCCTTGAAGAATTCAATTATTTTGAATAACGAAATAAACCTAACGTAAGTTAACATTTGGATTTGCCGGAGGGGGGGGGGGAGTAATCATTGTGTTTAAAAAATTAAAGTGGCACAAATAAACATTACAAATTTCAAATGTGTGTGCGGGGGGGGGGGGGGCACACATACATATGATATAACAAATAAATGATTGTTCGACAATTATTTAACGGTAATAATATAATTATCATTCATTTATATTTTAATGACAATAATAAATATGAGTATTTATAACAAAAAAACTATTTAAATAGTTTAAAGGTTTTAGCTACTGTTAATGCAATAACATTAACTCAAACATAACTAAATATTTTTGGGGTAGTAAATCTTACCGCAAAAAAAAAATAAAAATCTATTTTCACTATATATATATTTTCTAAAAGTTTTTCTATATATGGAAATCGACAAATCCAATTGCTAAGTCATAAATATTTATTTTTTAAAAAAATCGTTGAAAATAGAAGTATATTTCAATTTTCCTCTATATTTTTAAAAGATGTAAGATGATCTATTATATTTAAGTCTTTTTGTTTAATATCCTAATAGGTGAATTTTTTTAATTATATAAGTTTCACAAATAATGACAAAGGAGCATTCAAATATATATTAAATTACTTTATTTTCAAGTTTAGTTTAGTAAAGAATTAGATTTACTTTTAGCAGTACGTAATAGTATGATTTAAATAAATAAATAAAAATGTACTTTCATTAACAATTTAAACTTTTAAATAAGATATTCGGGTATATCAATATGGTATCAGAGCAAGTAAAAAATCATCTATAAAATACTAAACAAAAAATGTCTAAACTAAAAAAACCCTGTAATTCCAATATATATTTGCATCGAATCACTAAGGGGTCATTTTGTAGTGTGTATAAAAATTATAACCAATAGAGTTTACTAGTAATGCAAACATTAGTAATGCATGTATTAGTTATACTTGTATTAGTTATGCATAGATTATTTCTTATGCAAGTTTGTTTTAGTGTATTTAAAAGTATGTATCGTATACAAATATTTATTTACAAAAGTGTCCTTCACAATTATATGGTGAAAAATAAGTAAAAGTACTTTTGAGGGGTAAGTGAGTCTTTAACCATATTATACATGCATTAAATTCTTTGTATTACTAATACCATAGATTTCCAGCTATTAGTAATGGACTCCTGAATACACAATAACATCAGTTATCAATAGCATGAAAAAATGCACCAAACAAGGAATTAGTAATACATATAATTAATGCATGCATTATTTTTGCTATTATACTCTACCAAACGAACCTTAAATATAATTACCACACATGATCAATTAGTGTAGACTAAACTTCTAATTTTTAATTTTTAAATCATGTTGTTAAAAATCGATATGAATACCATATTGAAATATATGTTTTTCTAGGGTTTGGACATGAGATGTGAAATCATGATTTGATATCAAAATATTATATGATGTCGCGTAATTAAATCACATTTCTCCATATGCATTTTTATCAGCAAATGTTTTGTGATTAGAAACTTTTAAATAAACATAATTTTATAAAGATTCACTGGTCACTAGTACTACTAGTTAGTTATCCTTTAATTTAATTCTTTCACATAATAGAACCATTTCTTCACGTCGAGTATGAGTCCATTTTTAAAAAATTTCAAATGATGGTTTAAGAATATAAAGTTATACGTCACGTGTTGCATTTAATAAAATGGAAATTAGGGTTTGAAATTTAAATTCATTTTTTTTGAGAAGTTAGTCCCAAATCTCATGCCCAAATATTAATTTGAAATCAAGGTATCGTAGTGTATGTCCAAATAAAGCTTAGAATAAAAATGTTGTGTGAGAAAGATAATTTCCCATATGTTTTGACTACTCAATTAGAAGATATATAGTAGAAATAAGGAATTATGTCTCTAAGAAGTAAAATTTTGGACATGCTATTTCATATCACGACTTGAAATCATGAGATGAAATCAACGTTTAGACATGCAGTTTCACGCTGATTTCATAATAAGAAATCTCAAATTTTCCAAAATTGACGATTGAGAAATCATCAAATTCAAAAATTTCCCAAGAAGTTAAAATTTTATGAGAACAACCCACATTTATATCTACTAACCATATATTTCATATGTATATAAAATATATAATCCATATCATTACTTTTAAAATCATTTATATCTTATACAACAACTAATTTCATCAACATAAAATTTATTATTACTTTAAATCTATTCCTACTCTACCATTTATATTAACCAAATTCGTTATTTTTTATCAACTTTATTTACAAACCAAATTGACCCACAAATGACTCAAAGTAACAACGTTAGTTCATATTTTGGGTCATATAATTGAAATGCAAGTTCAAAATGAGAAGAATATTCATGGTAAGTAGGATAATTATATTAAATACTATACACTACAACTTATATTTACTTTCTTTTTAAATGAAATAAAGTTTGGTCAATAAATGTTGAAATATTTAAGAATAGCTTTGTGATAGTATCTTATGTAATTTTATAAACTTGTGCTAATTTGATAAGATTGTATAAAGAGGTGAGACAATTTTAATAGTTTACAAGTTATACTATCTTATTAGGAGAAAACAAGCAACATAATATGTCCAATCAAAACTTCAACTTTATCTCATAGTATCAAATCTTGATTTCATATCACATGACCAAATCGAGCCTGAATATTCTTATCTAAATATAAGTTTTCAAACGTTTTGTACAGATATTATTAATGCAAAAATTACAAAAATAAATTCAATTCTACTATAGATAATATCATTAGTAGATTTATTTTAAACAACCAATTAATGAACTTTATTACACACATTATTTAAGAGTCTCATAAAGCAACACAAAAGAGCAAAACAAACTTTTCATTCTAATGTCTTTAGTAAAAATAAATAAATCATGCAATGACAAACAGTTCAAACTCAAATCCAAGTGGTGATATGACGATAATATACGGGATGTGCCAAAAATCATGCTACTAATTTTTGGGACTATTCGGTAGATGGATATCGTGAATTTGTGAAGAAGGGTGATGATGGAACTAAAGAAGAATATATTTGTGCTAATTGTGGATGTTTAAGGAGTTTTCATCGGATAAATAGTCATTAGTTGTATTGCCCTCCAATACTTCGATCTCGCTTCTTTTATGTCACGACCCAAATTGAATCGTTAGTGGCATCAACACTTAACTACCTATGTGGGAAATCAATGAATTTACCCTTAAATTATATTATACATGAATAATGCGGAAACTCAAAATCTAATTAAATATATTTTCTCAAAACCTGAAAGTCATCACATCGACATCTAATATCCATATACTAAGTCTAAGAATATCGAATATACACAAATAAAAGAATAAAATGGTATGTGTCCGAAAACATATGACATCATGTCATGATCGAGAGAATCCAAAACCATCTTGAATGAATAGCTTACCCTAAAACCTTATATGCTGGAGACTGGCTAGAGCAGAGGGAAATTCGAAGTCATTGGTACACTCGCTGCATTTCATAAAAGAAAAACAAAGAAAAACACAAGTAGGTTTCAGTACGGGGCAACATGTACTGAGTAGGTATCATCAATTAACTCAAAATAAAAACTATTATACAAAGAATAATAGTATGAACTCAACTATAGCACTTAACTGGTGATAAGCAACAAACAACATGAGCCAGTGTCAACAACACTAGAGTAAGTATATAATAAGTCAACAATATCAAAATTATCCATGAGGATTCATGCCTCCAACCAAACCATTTGGGAAATTGAGTTCTTTGAGATTGAGTACATTTCGCTAGATCAATATGTTTTTACTTTAATATTATCGTGTTGAAACTTGACACTCAGATCCAATTATATCATGTCGGGACGTGACACTCCGATCCAAGAATACCGTTTCGGAACGTGACACTCCGATCCAAGAATATTGTGTCGGAACGTGACACTGCGGTTCAAGAATATCGTGTCAAAATGTGACAGTGTGATCTAATTATACTATTTATTTAACATTTATTATAACCATTTTCAATTTATTGATAATATTTCATCCAACTTTCTTTATTCAAGGCATCACTTTGATAAAGAGAGTTCAAGAATATAAATTCCATGGTCTCAGGATTTAAGAACAATCACAAAACACACAACCACACAATCAAGTACATAGAAAAATTCACTATATCATTCAATGCATATTAAACACTATTAAGATTTAACTATCAAATAGCATAAATCATAACCTACCTCCATCGAAGAACCGAAGTCAAGCAAGCTACTTATGCAATACTTTTTCTTTCCTTAATGCCTCCGAACCTTTCCAATCTATGCAATAGGCATAATTTGTAAGTTGACGATCCTATAGACACTTAAATTACTCTATTAAGTATAGTCTAAACCCAATAGTCATCAAACACAAATCTATATTCAAGTTTCTTATCTTGAGGTCAATTAATATGTCAAGCCTCCTATTTCCTATATTTAAGCCTAAGGTCAAGTCTTTATTTTTCTGAATAACATAACTTTAATGGTATTCAAATAATATTCTACACTCAATATTTAATTAGCTATCTTAATATATCAAGATTTGAATCATAATAAAATAACTATATGAAGAAGAAAAAAGTAATTAAAACCTAAATAACTTGTCACGAAGTGAAACTAATTTAAATTGCAGAGATGATGATTTATTATGCACATTATTCCTAATGATTGTATTACCATATGGTAATCATTGTCAATATTACCTCTTAATAGACATGAAAATTTTTGGCACCTAGATAAAATAATAATAATAATAAACTACCACAGAAGCAAGTGCAAATTGAATTTACACTTATGATGCCTATTCCCTCAACTTTGAAATACAATATAGTTAATAATAATAATAAATTAATGATAATATGTCACGATCCAAAATGAGTCCTTAGTGACACTCACACTTAACCTCCTAAGTGGGCGAACCAACAAACTTAACCTAACTTACAAAATACAAGCATAACACAGAAACTCAAAATCTTACTGAATATCATTTCCCAAAACCTAAAAGTCATTACCACAAGGACATGTATTCTCAAATTACGAAGTCTAAGAGTATTTAAGAAAGCAAAATAAGTTGTAACGACCTGTTTAGTCGTTTTGAGCAGCAGATTTTAATTCTGGAAAAACTAGATGAGACGACGGATCCCACGACGGACCGTCATGGGCACGACGGACCGTCGAGGGGGTCTCGTTCCAAAACACTTAGAATTCTGAAATTTGGGTATTGAAATCGACTCTCTGAACTTCACGACGGAATGGAAGGACGGACCGTCGTGGGCACGATGGACCGTCACACATTCTCCACAGAAAATTATTCTCTGAACTCTGTGAAAGACCTGCAGGACGGACCGTCGCAGGTACGACGGACCGTCACAGGTTGCGTAATCCCAGGCTCGGTCGGATTTCTGTTTAAGTTTTAAAGGGGCATTTTGGACTATTCCTGCTATAATTATAAATTTCCTGGGTTAATATTAATAACTCAATTTCTTGGGGGTTAAAAGAGATAACCTTGAGTTAATTAGTGGGTTAATTCCTCATCTTTTATACTTAATTATATGCTAATTAGGGTAAAAGAAAGAGGGTTTGAATAAGAAAAATAGAAAGAACAAAGAGAGGGAAAGAGAAACGATCGAGAGAGGAGAAACGAAGAGGAAAACACAAAGCTTTGGGAATTTACTTGCTTGATCACTAATCTTCGGTGGATGTAGGTTATGGTTTTTGATACTATTCGTAGTAAACTCTTAATAGCGGATGATATGTATTGATAGTATTGTAAACCCTTCTATATGATTAATTGTATGCTTGCATGAATGTGATTATATAATTGTGATAAATTAAGCATGATGAAGCTATTGAATCCTAAATCTTGATAAATCCTAATCTACTTTGTTAATGATGATGCCTTGGTGTAAAAGAAGGCTTGATGAACTAAAGTAATGAGATTGATGATGCCTTGGTATAAAAGAAGGCTTGATGAACTAAAGTAATGGGATTGATGATGCCTTGGTATAAAAGAAGGCTTGATGAACTAAAGTAATGAGATTAGTGGGGCGGGTGTCACGAACCGACACGTAGAATTAGGGGATCGGGTGTCACGAACCGACACGTAGAATTAGGGGATCGGGTGTCACGAACCGACACGTAGAATTAGAGGATCGGGTGTCACGAACCGACATGTAGAATTAGGGGATTGGGTGTCACGAACCGACATGTAGAATTAGGAGATTGGAGTATCACGTTCCGACACATAGTAGTAGGGGATCGGAGTGTCACGTTCCGACAGATAGTAGTAGGGGATCGAAGTGTCACGTTCCGACACATAGTAGTAGGGGAGCGGAGTGTCACGTACCGACACAAGAGGAATAAATATAATTAATCTTGAAAGATGTAATATACTCAATCTAATGAACCTAATTCCCAAATGAGTATGGTATTGAGGCTTGAGTCCTCATGGATGAACTTGGTGGTACTTATTGATGATTATAGTACTTGTTTTTGCTACATGTTGAGTATTGTAGTTGATTTATGATATTAACTGATATATACTGTTTTCTATTTTGAGTTGGCCGATGATACCTACTCAGTACTTGTGGTTTGTACTGACCCCTAGTTGTATGTTTCTTTCTTGTTATTTGTGGAGTGCAGCAAACGTGCCGTCGTCTTCAAATCAACCGCAACTATAGCCAGTCTTCATTTCACCGGAATTCAGGGTGAGCTAATGCTTCTAGCTTGGACTGGATCTTCTTCTTCATGTCTTGATGCCTCGAATCTCCAGCATGGACTAGCTATTACTTATTTTAGCTTTCTTAGATACTCTTAGTTTTAGTAATTGAGGATAGATGTTCTTGTGATGATGACTTCCAGATTTTGGGGATAATAATAGTTGTTGAGTTTTTTAGAAGTTATTAATTGATTTTCATTAATGAGTTTAAGTCTTCCGCATTATTTTCTGTTATTACATTGATATGTTTGGGTTTAGGTTGGTTGGTTCGCTCACATAGTAGGATAAGTGTGGGTGCCAGTCGCGGCTCGGTTTTGGGTCGTGACATAGGTTCATGTCCGAAATTCAAGGACATCAAGATGTGAATGAGAGAATCCATCACGAGCTAAAAATAATAGCTCACCCTGAACTCTGATGTACTGGAGACTGGCTAGAGCTGAAGGCAATTTGAAGTCATTGATACACTCACTTTAAATTCATAAATGGAAAAAAAAGAAAAACACAAGTAGGGCTCAATACGGAACAACATGTACTGAGTAGGTATCATCGACCAACCCAAAATAGAAACTAATATACAATGAATAATAGTATGAACTAAACTACAACACTTAACCACTGATAAGCCAAAAATAAACAACATGAACAAGTTTCAACAACATTAAAGTACGTACATAATAAGTCAACGATATCAAGATCACACATGAGGACTCATGCCTCCAAACCAAACCATTTTGAAAGTTGGTTTTTTTTGAGATTGAGTACTATCCATTAATTCAACATGTTTTTCCTTTAATATTACCCTGTCGGAACGTGACACTCCGATCCAAGAATACCATGTCAGAACATGTAACTATATCCAAGAATACTGTGTCGGAACGTGACACTCCGATCCAAAAGTACCGTGTCAGAATGTTACACTCTAATCTAAGAATACCATGTTGAAATGTGACACTCCGATCCAATAGTATCATTAATTTATTATTCAATATCACAACTTTTCCATTCGTTTATAATATTTAATCGAGCCTTCTTTATTCAATGCATCACTTCGTAAGAGATGGTTCAAGATTATAAATTCCACGGTCTCAGGATTTCAGACAAATCACAAAACACACAACCAAAGTACACAATCACACAATCAAGTACATAGAAAACTTCAAAGTATCATTTAGTGCATATCAATCACTATGAAGAGTTTACTATCAAATAGCATAAACCATAACTTACTACACCGAAGAACCGAAGTAAAGCAAGCTACTTCTCCAATTCTTTTTCTTTCCTCAATGCCTCTGAACATTGTCTATCTATCAAGTATATATGCATATTTTATAAGTTAAGAGTCTATTAACATTCAAATTATTATAATAGCTTTTTTAAATTTTGATATCAACTCTCATATTTCCCAAATTTCCAACCTAGGGTTAAGTCTTAATTTCTCAAATTACCATAACTTTATTGGAATTCAAATAATATAATACCGTAATATTTAATTACCTCTCTCAATATAATAAAACTCAATCATGACATAATAACTAAAGGATAATAATAAATATTTAAAATTGAAGCCACTAGTTATGAACCAATGACAACACTTCTGAAACAAAAAATAGTAATATGTCCTGATATTGGGACAATCCATTCGCATATAAATATATATATATATATATAAAAGTCACTTCTGATCATTAGACATTCCTCACTTTTTCTTTAAATAATAATTTCCACATTTATAACTTCATCACTTTTCAAAATAATAAAATAATATTAACGATAATCAATATCTACCAAACCATCCATTGTTTACAAAATAAAATTGAGAATTTAATGAAGTTTCTACCATAATATTTTTTGTCAATCTTTGTCCATGGCGTTGAGAACCAAATCCAGGAGTTGTGAGCAGTTTGTGGTATAATCTAATAATATTAACCCTACTTATTATATGACTAGTTATAAATATGGTAAAAGTGGTCCATTACTAATTTTAATGTTATTTTTCTTGATCACCAATTAAATAAATTATAGAAACTATCCATAAGTTTCATAATTGTCTAATTTTTCAAAATACCATTGTAAAATTTAAGGAAAGAGCCAAAATAGTTCTAGTTCTCAAAATAACCTAAAGAGTCGTTACAATAGATACCAATTTACCCGTCGTTCGTCCTCGAACGATAAAAAAAAGGCAAGAGTAGGAAGAGTAGTTGTCCTAACAATTCTTTCAAATCATTAGTTCCCAAGGCCTCACCTTAAATGCACCAAAGAAACAAATTGAAGACCTACACATCCTCTCAAACAATGCAACAAAATTGGGTCATTTCGATGCTCCAATGATATCTGTTATTATATGTAAACTCAATTGACAACACAACATATTCTCAACATCAAGTTAAAGTTAATTTTACACACGTCTACAACATATTCTCAATGACATTGACACAATAATCAGGACAATTTTTCCATATAACCATGGTAAAATTCTAAATCAAATTCTCATACGCAAAGTGGTACATGTAGAACCACTCAAATACTTCTTCAACTACACCAGGACAACACTTAATTTTCCATATCGAAAATAGCCTAGGTGGAATAACTCTAAATACTCCTTCCATAGTGTCCATATAAAACATTTTCATTCAACTGACTCTATTTTTTTGATTTTCTAGCAACCCACAATCACCAATTTAGTCCCTATTATAGTTTCATACACACTATGGTTATCAAATCCCATGTAACAACCCTAAAAATGGATATGATAAGTAATGCTTAATGTGTCTACAATGCCTATGATTAGACCGAGTTCACGCGGATTGATGTGCGTAGAAACAAACCTTTGAACCCTTGAGACATCCAAGCCAACTAAATTTGGGAGTTAGTTGATATAGGAAAGGTTGGGTCCATCCATGTAGCGCTTTCGATTATGAAGATTTACTCGGATGAGTCTTTACTGAACTTGAAAAGCGGAAATCTTATGTTTGGAGGGTCTAGGCGTAAAATGGTCTTTTTCCACGCTAAGGGTAGTATCATAATTACCCTAAATATATAATTAATTATTAAATTAATAAGGTGGAGGGGTATTTTGGGTAGAGAGCGCGAAATTACCCTTTTAGCAAAATCTTGCTCCACCAGAGTTCAAACCTACGTGGGAGCAATTATTGATTTTATTTTATTTAAATTGGTAAATTAATTTAATAAAATAATATTTAATAGCCTATTTAAGAAAAGAGAAAACCATATGTCACGACCCAATTCGGGGACGCGACTGGCACCCACATTTACCCTCCTATGTGAGCGAACCAACCCATCTAAACCTTAACATTTCAATATAATATCAACAGAAAATAATGCGGAAGACTTAAACTCATAAATAAACAACTCAACTATTATTATCATCCCCAAAATCTGGAAGTCATCATCACAAGAACATCTATCCTCAAATTACTAAACTAAAAATGTCTAAGAACAAAAATAACTAAAAAGCTAGTCCATGCCGGAAGTTCAAGGCATCAAGACTTGAAGAAGAAGATCCAGTCCAAGCTAGAAGCGTTAGCTCACCCTGAAGATCCGGTGTGACGAAGACTGGCTTGAATTACTGCTGAATTGAAATTGACGGAACGTTTGCTGCATTACACAAATAACAAAGAGGAAAACAAGAAAGTAGGGGTCAGTACAACCACACGTACTGAGTAGATATCATCGGCCAACTCAAAATAGAAGATAATATATATCAAGTAATATTATAAATCAACTATAAACTCAATATGTAGCAACAACAAGTATTATAATCGTCAATAAATACCATCAAGTTCATCCATGAGGGCTCAAGCCTCAATACCATACTCATTTGGGAATTAAGTTCATTATGTTGAGTATATTATCATCTTTCGAGATTCATTATCTTTCTTCCTCTTGTGTCGGAACGTGACACTCCAATCCCCTACTACTATGTGTCGGAACGTGACACTCTGATCCCCTATATGTGTCGGAACGTGACACTCCGATCCCCTATATGTGTCGGAACGTGACACTCCGATCCGCTATATGTGTCGGTACGTGACACTCCGATCCCCTATATCTACGTGTCGGTTCGTGACACCCGTCCCACTAATACTATGTGTCGGAACGTGACACTCCGATCCACTAAATTCATTCTATCAGTTCATCAAGCCTTCTCTTTACCAAGGCATCATCAATCCCATTACTTTAGTTCATCAAGCCCTCTTTTATACCAAGGCATCATCATTAATATCGTAGATTAAAGTTTCTTTCAAGATTTGGGATTCAATGGTTTTCATCATGCTTGTTTTATCAACATCACATAATCATATTCATGCAAGCATACAATAAGTATATAGACAGTTTTACAATATCATCAACACATATTATTCACTATTAAGAGTTCACTACGAATATCGTAAAAACCATAACCTACCTCCACCGAAGACTAGTGATCAAGCAAGAATTCCAAAGCTTTGATATTTCCCTTCGTTTTCCTCTCTCTCTATTCGATCGATTCCTCTCTTTCCCTTGTTCTTTCTGTTTGTTTTATTCAAACCCCCTTTCTCTTACCCTAATTAACATGTAATTAAGTGTAAAAAGAGGACAATAAAACCCCACTAATTAACCCCAAGTTACCTCTTTTATCCCTCAAGGATTTGAGTTATTAATATAAACCCTCAATCTTTATAATTAAGGAAAGAATAGTCCAAAACGACCCTTAAAACGTGTGGAGAAATCCTATTCTGACTGGGATCTGCGTGACCTATGACGGGCCGTCGTGCCTGCGATGGTCCGTCACACAGGTCGTCGCAGCCTCCCCAATTTCCAGGTGGGCTGTGACGGCCCGTCACCCCTGTGACGGTCCGTCCTGCACCTCCGTCATGACGGTCAGAAACTCGTTTCTTGTACCAAATTCTCAAAAGTTGAAGTGTTTTGCAACGGAAACTCACGACGGTTCGTCGTGGATGTGACGGCACGTCCTGCAGGTCCGTCACAATTTACAGAGAGTCGATTTTAAT
Source organism: Solanum peruvianum (assembly GCA_027705065.1). Lineage (NCBI taxonomy): Eukaryota > Viridiplantae > Streptophyta > Magnoliopsida > Solanales > Solanaceae > Solanum > Solanum peruvianum. Next base: position 25,201,544 of record JAKWJD010001759.1, read on the forward strand.
ATCCAATTTGAAGATTTCTAAGTGTCCCGGAACGACACCCCCTCGACGGGCCGTCATGACCACGACGGTCCAGCCAGTTTTTCCCAGAAATGAACTCTGTTGCTCAAAACGACTAAACAGGTCGTTACAATAGATACCTATTTACCCATCGTTCGTCCCCGAACGATCAAAAGAAGAAAAACAATGGCGAAAAGGAGTACCTGAATCTGTAAACAGATGTGGGTCTTTTTCTTGCATATCTGCCTCCTTCTCCCAAGTAGCCTCTTCAACCGGTCGATTCTTCCATTGCACTTTGATGGATGCAATCTCTCTCGACCTCAGCTTGCGAACTTCTCTATCTAATATAGCAACCGGTTCCTCTTCATAAGTCAAGTTCTCATCCAACAAAACTGAATCCCAACGGATAATGTAGTTTCCATCTCCGTGGTATCTCTTCAACATGGATACATGAAACACCGGATGCACTCCGGACAGCCCTGGGGGCAAGGCTAATTCATAAGCCACCTCCCCTATTCTCTTAAGCACTTCAAATGGTCCAATATACCTTGGACTTAACTTACCCCTTTTTCCGAACCGCATCACCCCTTTCATGGGTGAAACCTTCAACAGGACTTGTTCACCTTCCATGAACTCCAAGTCTCTAACCTTTCGGTCTGCATACTCCTTTTGTCTACTTTGAGCCTCCAAAAGCTTTTCTTGAATAGCTTTCACCTTATCCATAGAATCTCTCAACAGATCAGTCCCCCAAGGTCTAACTTCAAAGGCATCAAACCAACCAATGGGAGATCTACACCTCCTCCCATACAATGCTTCAAATGGAGCCATGTCAATACTGGAGTGATAGCTATTATTGTATGAAAACTCTGCCAAAGGTAAAAAGCTATCCCAATGGCCACCAAACTCTATCACACATGCACGAAGCATATCCTCCAACACTTGAATCGTTCGCTCAGACTGACCATCGGTCTGAGGGTGAAATGCCGTGCTAAGGTCCAACCTAGTACCTAATTCAGCATGTAATGTCCTCCAAAACTTAGAAGTAAACTGCGTACCTCTATCCGATATGATGGAGAGTGGAACTCCATGCAACCGAACGATCTCTGAGATGTAGATCTTGGCTAACTTCTCTGCATTGTAGGTCACCTTGACCGGAGTGAAATGAGCGGACTTAGTTAGCCTATCAACAATCACCCAAATAGAGTCATACTTACTCAATGTCTTGGGAAGACCAACCACGAAGTCCATCGCGATTCTCTCCCACTTCCATTCAGGAATGGGCATTCTCTGAAGTGTTCCTCCGGGCCTCTGGTGTTCATACTTTACTTGTTGACAATTTGGACATTTGGCAACAAACTCAACAATATCACGCTTCATTCTACTCCACCAGAAGTGTTGCTTTAGGTCGCGATACATCTTGGTTGCACCAGGATGTATAGAATATCCGGAACTATGAGCCTCGGTAAGAATAGTGGTGATCAAATCATCGATGCGGGGTACACATACCCTTCCCTTAATTCTCAAAATGCCTTCCTCATCAATTATTGCCTCTTTAGCCTCTCCTTGCAACACTTTATCTCGGATTCGACTTAGCTTCTCATCATCAAACTGTTTCCCCTTAATCTGATCAAGAAAGGAAGATTTTGCCTCTACACAAGCTAACAATCCTCCCTTCTCATTTATTTCCAACCTCATAAGGTCATTAGCCAGAATCTGCACTTCTCTAGCCATGGGCGTCTAGAAGCTTGCAAATGAGCTAGACTTCCCATGCTTCCGGCCTTTCTACTCAAAGCATCTGCCACAACATTCGCCTTCCCCGGATGATACAAGATAGTGATGTCGTAGTCCTTCAGTAGTTCCATCCATCTCCTCTGTCTCAAGTTCAAGTCTTTCTGAGTGAATACATACTGTAGGCTACGATGGTCCGTGTAGACTTCACACTTAACCCCATACAAGTAATGTCTCCATTGCTTTAGTGCAAATACTACCGCGGCCAACTCCAAATCATGGGTCGGATAGTTACGTTCATGCACCTTTAATTGCCTCGAAGCATAAGCAATCACATTCTTCTCTTGCATTAGCACTGCACCCAACCCAGAATAGGATGCATCACAATAAACAATGAAGTTTTTACCCTCTACCGGCAAGGTGAGGATAGGCGCGGTAGTCAACAAAGTCTTAAGCTTTCGGAAGCTTTCCTCACACTCATCTGACCATGCAAATGGAACATTCTGCTTAGTCAAGTTCGTCAATTGGGAAGCAATAGAAGAGAATCCCTTGACAAAGCGGCGGTAGTAGCTAGCTAGCCCCACAAAACTCCTTATTTCTGACACGTTTGTAGGTCTTACCCAATTCTTCACTGTCTCAATCTTGGATGGATCCACCATCACTCCATCCTTAGAAACCACGTGCCCCAAAAAGGACACTGAATCTAGCCAAAACTCACACTTGGAGAATTTCGCATAAAGCTTTTTCTTTCTTAACAACTCTAACACCATTCTGAAATGCTCCTCATGTTCCTTCTTACTCTTGGAGTATATCAGTATATCATCAATAAACACGATCACAAAGAGGTCCAAATATGTCTTGAAAATCCCGTTCATCAAGCTCATGAAGGCAGCAGGGGCATTAGTAAGACCAAAAGACATTACCACAAATTCATAGTGACCATACCTAGTTCGAAAAGCAGTCTTTGGCACATCCGTTGCTAGTATTTTCAATTGGTGATAACCGGATCTCAAGTCAATTTTTGAGAAGACACAAGCACCTTGTAACTGATCGAACAAGTCATCAATGCGAGGAATGGGGTACTTGTTCTTAATAGTTACTTTGTTCAACTGTCGGTAATTTATGCACATTCGGAAGCTCCCATCCTTCTTCTTTACAAACAAGACCGGAGCACCCCAAGGAGATGCACTTGGTCTAATGAAGCCTTTGCTCAACAACTCTTGAAGTTGTGCCTTTAACTCTCTTAACTCTGCGGGAGCCATTCTATAAGGGGGTATAGAAATGGGGCGAGTACCCGGTTCCAAATCAATGCAGAAGTCTATATCCCTATCTGGTGGCATACCAGGAAGATCTGCAGGGAACACATCCAAAAACACGGACTACCGAAACTGACTCAATCGAAGGTACTTGAGCAGTGTCATCCTTGAGATGTGCCAAGAAAGCTAAACACCCTTTACTCACAATTTTCTTAGCGCGAAGAAAGGAGATGATACGAACCGGATTGGAAGTGTAGTCGCCCTCCCACACTAACAGATCTGTCCCAGGCTTGGCTAACGTCACCATTTTAGCATTACAATCCAAAATCGCAAAGTTTGGAGAAAGCCAAGTCATACCCAGAATTACATCAAAGTCACCCATTTCTAAAATAACCAAATCTACATAAGTGTTGCTCCCCACAAAATTTACGAAACAAGTCCTATACACTTTTTCGACTATCACGGACTCACCCACCGGAGTAGAAACACGAATAGGCATGTCAAGTAATTCACAATGTAAATTTAGACCGTTAGCAAATGAGGAAGATACATATGAAAACGTGGAGCCAGGGTCAAATAATACAGATGCCATGCAATCACAACAGCATCAGACGCCTCCGCTTCAGACCTCCCAGGGAAAGCGTAGCAATGGGCCCCATTATTTGTCTGTCCGTTGCCCCTACCATGTTGCGTAGTAGTGGCTCTGTTTTGCCCATCACCTCTGCCGTTTTGGTGACCACCATTACCTCGACCACCACGTCCACAGAAAAGCGGCCTCTACCATGACCACCTCTACCTCTAGCTATTGGGGGTCTGTAACTCTGTTTTGGACAATTCCTCCTAATATGTCCAACCTCCCCACATCCATAGCACTCTCTGGAGTCGGGCATAGGTCTCTCGAAGTAGTGTTGACCGTTCTGAGGTGGACCCCCAACTACAGTCTGTAGTGAAGACTGTATTGGTCGAACTGAGTGACCTCCGGAGTTCTGTCCTCTAGAGTAAGAACCATTAAACTCACCTCCCCTTCGAAACCTCTTTGATGTCGATGTCGTGGTGAAGTCATCTGGCTTCACTCCTTCCACCTCTATCACAAAGTCTACCACCTCTTGGAAGGATGTTGCCGTTGCCGCTACCTGTAAGGCTGAAATCCGCAAATCCGACCTCAACCCCTTCACGAAACGGCGAATCCGCTCTTGTGGACTGAAACAAAGTTGGGTGGCATATCTGGATAGTGCGCGAAATTTAGCCTCATACGCGTTTACTGTCATCCTTCCTTGCTCGAGACTCAAGAACTCATCCCTTTTTCTATCTCTCAAAGTCCTTGGGATATACTTCTCCATAAACAGGGTAGAGAATGATTCCCAAGTCATTGGTGGTGCCTCTGTTGGTTGACACTCAACATGTGATCGCCACCACATTTTGGCGTTCCCTTGAAATTGATAGCTTACGAACTCAACGCCAAACCGTTCTACTATTCCCATTTTGTGTAGTAGCTCATGACAATCAACCAGAAAATCATAAGCATCTTCAGATTCTGCACCCTTGAAGACTGGAGGTTTCAATTTCAAGAACTTACTGAAAAGTTCATGCTGATCATTTGTCATAATAGGCCCAGTAGTCAGTCGTTGAAATGTGCCTATTCCCAATGATGCATCCATGCGGGGAGCCATAGTAGCCGCATGTCGTATCTCTGAAACCGGAGGTGTTGGTGCAGAAACCACTGGAGGAGCCTGTCCCTGATCGGATAACCCGCTAAGATAAGCAAGTACCTGGTTGATCATCTCTGGGGTAGGTTGGGGTGGCAATTCCTCATTTTGCACTTGTTCAGTTTCCCCTTCCTCACCCTCTCTTACTACCTCCTCAGTCGGTGGAGGGGTCACCGCCCTAGTATCAGATGGGCTAGGGGCTCGTCCTCTTCCTCTAGAAGACGTCCTCCCACGACCTCTTCCACGGCCTCTTGCCGCTGTTCTTCCTCGAGCCACAGCCCCAGTGGCTGGCTCAGTAGTTTCCTGTCTTTCTCTTGTCGCTGCTGGTGCGGTCGTTGCTCTAGTTCTAACCATCTGCGAAATAGAGTGAAGATGGTCAGATACCAATTTGTATCACCTAGATACCAATTGGACTCAAGTAGTAGCACGAAAGAAAGAATGAAAGAATGGAATTTTCCTAAAGTCTTATAGCCTCTCAAGGAAAAGTAAAGGCGTCCCCCTACCGTTTCTTAAGACTCTACTAGACCTGTTCTTGTGTGATGAGACCAATGAACCTAAGGCTCTGATACCAAGTTTGTCACGACCCAATTCGGGGACGCGACTGGCACCCACATTTACCCTCCTATGTGAGCGAACCAACCCATCTAAACCTTAACATTTCAATATAATATTAACAGAAAATAATGCGGAAGACTTAAACTCATAAATAAACAACTCAACTATTATTATCATCCCCAAAATCTGGAAGTCATCATCACAAGAACATCTATCCTCAAATTACTAAACTAAAAATGTCTAAGAACAAAAATAACTAAAAAGCTAGTCCATGCCGGAAGTTCAAGGCATCAAGACTTGAAGAAGAAGATCCAGTCCAAGCTAGAAGCGTTAGCTCACCCTGAAGATCCGGTGTGACGAAGACTGGCTTGAATTACTGCTGAATTGAAGTTGACGGAACGTTTGCTGCATTACACAAATAACAAAGAGGAAAACAAGAAAGTAGGGGGTCAGTACAACCACACGTACTGAGTAGATATCATCGGCCAACTCAAAATAGAAGATAATATATATCAAGTAATATTATAAATCAACTATAAACTCAATATGTAGCAACAACAAGTATTATAATCGTCAATAAATACCATCAAGTTCATTCATGAGGGCTCAAGCCTCAATACCATACTCATTTGGGAATTAAGTTCATTATGTTGAGTATATTATCATCTTTCGAGATTCATTATCTTTCTTCCTCTTGTGTCGGAACGTGACACTCCGATCCCCTACCACTATGTGTCGGAACGTGACACTCCGATCCCCTACATGTGTCGGAACGTGACACTCCGATCCCCTATATGTGTCGGAACGTGACACTCCGATCCCCTATATGTGTCGGTACGTGACACTTCGATCCCCTATATCTACGTGTCGGTTCGTGACACCCGTCCCACTAATACTATGTGTCGGAACGTGACACTCCGATCCACTAAATTCATTCTATCAGTTCATCAAGCCTTCTCTTTACCAAGGCATCATCAATCCCATTACTTTAGTTCATCAAGCCCTCTTTTATACCAAGGCATCATCATTAATATCGTAGATTAAAGTTTCTTTCAAGATTTGGGATTCAATGGTTTTCATCATGCTTGTTTTATCAACATCACATAATCATATTCATGCAAGCATACAATAAGTATAGAGACAGGTTTACAATATCATCAACACATATTATTCACTATTAAGAGTTCACTACGAATATCGTAAAAACCATAACCTACCTCCACCGAAGACTAGTGATCAAGCAAGAATTCCAAAGCTTTGATATTTCCCTTCGTTTTCCTCTCTCTCTATTCGATCGATTCCTCTCTTTCCCTTGTTCTTTCTGTTTGTTTTTATTCAAACCCCCTTTCTCTTACCGTAATTAACATGTAATTAAGTGTAAAAAGAGGACAATAAAACCCCACTAATTAACCCCAAGTTACCTCTTTTATCCCTCAAGGATTTGAGTTATTAATATAAACCCTCAATCTTTATAATTAAGGAAAGAATAGTCCAAAACGACCCTTAAAAACGTGTGGAGAAATCCTATTCTGACTGGGATCTGCGTGACCTATGACGGGCCGTCGTGCCTGCGACGGTCCGTCACACAGGTCGTCGCAGCCTCCCCAATTTCCAGGTGGGCTGTGACGGCCCGTCACCCCTGTGACGGTCCGTCCTGCACCTCCGTCATGACGGTCAGAAACTCGTTTCTTGTACCAAATTCTCAAAAGTTGAAGTGTTTTGCAACGGAAACTCACGACGGTTCGTCGTGGATGTGACGGCACGTCCTGCAGGTCTGTCACAATTTACAGAGAGTCGATTTTAATATCCAATTTGAAGATTTCTAAGTGTCCCGGAACGACACCCCCTCGACGGGCCGTCGTGACCACGACGGTCCGTCGTGACACTCGTCGTTCCAGCCAGTTTTTCCCAGAAATGAACTCTGTTGCTCAAAACGACTAAACAGGTCGTTACACCATATTTTAACTATTAATTATTATTTATTCATTAAGATATTTTATTTGACTAAGTCTTTCCTAAGAGTCCTAGTTGACTAAGTGTAAACTATTTCACCTCTTTCAACTCTGTGTCACGTTTAACTCTCTCTCACGTCAATAAATCTCTCTTTCTTTTCACGTTGTCTCTGCCTAACCAAACCACAAGAACTGAAAAGCATCCAAAAGTTCTTCACACTTGAAGAACTTTCACGTTAAAAACATATACAAAACATTAACCTAAAACGTAAGGCAAAAGGAATGGTTTTCCGTTGATTTTTTGTTGAGGTTTCAAGACTTGGACGTGATTTTGGAGAAGGTCTTTGGGCATCAGGTTCAAGGGTTGAACGGCGTGAAATAAGGTATGTGTTTTCCTACTCTTGGTCCCTTTCCTAAGAGACCCTTAAGTCTTAGATGAAGCTACTCCAAAAACAAGGGTGTTTCCTATTACATGTTCCCTGTCACTAGATCCCAATGATCTAAGGTTGGTGTTTCTGCTGGTAGATTAGGCGTGTAATGTGATGTTTTTGATGAATATGTTCATGAAACAGTCCTCGGAATTGCATGATTGATAATTTTTGTCTTCCAAAATTATGTGTGTGCAATATGTAAGCCGTGACATATACTGTTTGTTGAAGTTCGAAAATGACATGTTTTATGGTTGTATTCTAGGGGAACAAACATGTATAAATCATGTTCATATGAGGTATAATATGTCTGATTGGAGTGGAAAAACTCTTAGATAAATGTAACTACGAAACTACACCAAAAAACATATTAAATGATCCATGAATTAACCTAACAACTAATGTATAAATGTTGATAAAAAGGAGTTGAAAGACATGACCAAATTCTAGCATTTTATAAGCTTGGTTTCGTCCAAACAAGGATGAATAAATCTTAAATTTTAAATGAGTATGAAATAGATGAGGTCGCTAGGGATTGAATCCAATACCTCACACAAAAAAAAATCATTAGACTAATAAATGAGGAAATGGGGATAAGGGGAATAGAAATTGTGTGACCTTGAGTGAAAATGATAATATTTCACTAAGGCATATTTTAATTAATTAACATAAAAAAGGAGTGAGGCACACGGGATTCGAACCGAAGAGCACTTAGTACACTCTCCTAATCCTAAAACTGAAATAAAGAAATGAGAGGAGTGGGATTCGAACCCACAACCTCTCGGTTAAACAAGAGAGTAAAGAGAAAAATATGGAGAAAATAAATGTAGAAAGTGGAAATTTAATCCCCAACCTCTTGAATGAATGAGAGTGTTAGGAGAAAAATAAACGAGAAAATAAATGTGGAGGGTGGGGATTGAACCCACAACCTCTTGGATAGGAAAGAAAGTTAAGAGATAAATTAAATGAAAAATACTGAACCCACAACCTCATGACTTCGAGGATGCTTTCTCAATATATTTTATCTTAGATATAGGTTTGAGTTAGTGGAGTATGTTCCACTAATGTTTCATTTCTCGTTTCATTTCCGACTTTGTATTGGTGTCATTTTTTCAAGGATACGTTTAATGCAATTATGAACTGCTTCTTTCATTCGAATATTTCTATATTAGATGGTTGATTTGTGAATGCCTATGATTTTAAGTATAATGTGTTTCACATGAAATAAGAAAACAAAAAATTCAATTTTTTCCGCTAAAATTAACCTAGATGAAGTAACGATGACGTATGTAGGCTTTTCTGCTACCTCTGAGAGGTCAATGATGCCGGTCTCGTCTGGGGTATAGGTTCCGGTCGTGACACCCCACATCCACTGAAGTCAACACTCTTAAAACTAACAAACATCATAACCACACCGATCATCAACCCTACTCCCAAGCCATCATTAGTATGAAATTATTTTTGTCAAATATATATTCGACCAATAGGTATCTTTCTTTCTATTTAAGCATTTCATGACAAATACAAGTCTCACACAAGGATAATACACTAATTAAACTTTAATGGTACCTTCTATCGATATAAAACTATTAAATCACACCCAAGGTCAACTTCACATACCATGCTTTAGATACCAATCTAAACCATCACATACCTCATGTCTAAACTTACAGAAATTCTTGGTCACTCATATTATTTTGTATATTATAAGCTCATAACCTCTATTCACCATAAAATGTCTAATTGAGACATCATAACATTCTATGTAGTCCCATTAATGGAGTAGTATTAATCAAACTCTAAATTCTTAATGACCATGTAGAATTATATATCACCTGGTACATCATTCTTAAGTCATCTAAAATAATTTGAGCAATATAAACCCACGTAAAATTTTAAATTTTCCATACCTCATTATTTGTCAGCCAAATCAATACTCAATCTTTATAAAGTCGATGATAACCCCCTAATAAATCTGTACCAAACTAGTTCACATGTTACCGTCATATCGAATCTCTTATGCAAAAACCAATATAATCTTCAGCTACAAACCAATGATTTATACGAAAGGTCTTACTCCTTTACTTTTCTCAAACTCTTACCATGATGCAAAATTCTATATATCTCGATCCTTTAATATATAATACTCTTGTTAATTTCTCTAGCTTGCTTAACGAGCTCATCGTTGTACCAAAAACCATGCCATTTTACTTATATTCTAACCTAAAACATGCATAAGTCCGTCCATATGTTTAATGTATGATGTAAAAAATACATTATTTATTTGTATTTTACCTCACAAATTCATACCTTTATGAAACATACTACCACCAAAGTAGATTCAAAATGAAACGTTTGAATTGTAAATCGAACAATGTAACTCAATCTCCTTATCTATCAACATGACTAATAGCTTGAAGATTTTTATGAATTTACATATCTTAACTAACCGTTGATCACCTCTTCATTGATCTTCTCATATACTTCGCTAAAAGTTTGACGCAATTATTAATAAACTCAAAATCACAAGAGAACTTATTATCACACTCTAGTTAAGCATATGTACACTCCTTTCTTAAGTCTTATTCGATAGCTTTTAACTAATTTGATAAACATCTGACACTAAAACCATGACCATACTAAAATATATGAAACCACCTGTCTTATAACCCAATACTAGACATCCAATAGATACCTCTTAATCCCTTGCAATTAAAGAAAATATTCTTGTTCTGCCCTCTTTCTAAAGACTGCATTATATCTCACAATTTTTTTTCATTATGACTATAACTCTTTTAAATTAAATTCAAGTCGTGTCCCAACATCTCCTAAAACTTTCTATACAACCACAACATTAGATGTTTGCAAATCGTTTGTACTGTACAAAACTCGTTTAACCAACAATACTTATTATATAATTTCATCTCAATCACAATCCATCACCAATACTTATCATCATTACGAACTCTAATAATTTCCATTATCTTAAATGAAGATTCCTCTTATTGAATATTATATTAAAACACTCATAATTCATACTATAAATACAATGCCTCTACAATTTTAATGCAAGCACCAACCAAACGCAACTGTTGTTTGGAATAAAGAAAATGATCTTTCAAACTTCCAAATTCAATCGCCACTGTTCAAATCAACCACCAAGACGTAGGGAACACTTAGTTCAAATTTTAGCCCGATCCAACAGTTAGTTAATTGAAAAAGACGATCTGAAGGTTGCTGGGTGGAGAAAGGTATGCAACAAAATAAATTTTCTTCTCTCTTCTCTCTTGTTGAAAGCTCTCTCAAAACCACTATTATGTCCTAATGTCTTCCAAGGAGAATACTACTGAGTAGTTCAATTTACCTCTTAAGACCATCCTAATTTATACAATTGTGATTTTCCTTACAAAGTTAAAATCAACTACAAAGAGGGTTACAATTTCAATTCTTTTCCAAATAAAATTGGAAACCAAATAAAGAGAATAATTTGAATCCTTTTTCAAGTAGGATTAGGTCTAGTGTCCAACTCTTAATAAAATTCTAAATTCGATATCAGAAACGGTGAAATACTTTCAAGACTTTGTTGCCACTAATACTGATTCTAAATGAGAATTTTCGATACTAGTACAATAAACATAAATCATATAGGTCATATATCACTTCCTCTTTTTACCATCATGCTTAGCTAGACCTTTTCATCATCACGATGTGAACCTTTTCCTTGACATGTCACCTTAAACTCAGGTATACCAATCAAATTTAAGGGACTAACTCAATTTCATTAGTATTTTCTTACTAAAATCTTCAATTTAGTTCACCTAAGTATACTCAAAAAGATTTTCTTTCCCTATAAGTTTGTCATTTTCGTATCAATCTACCTTTTGAAGATTAAGATAAAATCGCCAGTCCTCATTCAAAAGAATCAAGATATATTGCACAACCTTAATGTATTAATATTGTACCAAAGATCCACCACTAAGTTCCTGTAGAAATAAACTAATTGGTTCTCAAATGTCAATGCAACACTAAATCTTATTAACTGACTATGTCATACAACTCGTGTAACTCCTTTAGTAGTTAGTATTCTTAATTGACAATCAACGTACCCGTTTCCACATAACCCCAGTACTGCCAGGCCGTGAAAGTCCGTTAGATACTTCACTAGAACACATCATACCTATTTATAAGATCGTACCCAAATAGCCCACATATTTCTACCTGTTGAATAATTGCAAAACATTTTCAAATTGGTTCTCTCTCTAAATCAAAGAATTTGTTTTACTTCTTAGATAAATTCAATAACAAAAATGACACAATTCTCCACTCTAACCAAGTAACCATCGACGACCCTCTCTAATATATCCTCACTTTATGAAGTCATAGAAGTGTCTCTGCTAATCGACACGCAACATTAAATTACCACCACATCTTGCAATCGAGAGAATATACATATATATAAGGACACTCTTTTTTTTCTTTCGGTTGTTGCTATTTCAACTTCTAATACACTAGTGCTAATCATATTTGAAATAGAGTGAAGAAGTTCAGATACCAATTTGTATAACCTAGAATCCAATTGTATTCAAGTAGTAACACAAAAGAAAGAAAGAAATGAGTTTTCCTAAAGACCTATAACTTCTCGAAGAAAAGTAAAGGCGTCCCCATACCGTCTGCAAGACTCTACCAGACTCGTCCTTATGTGATGAGATCACTGAACCTAATGCTCTGATACCAAGTTTATCAGGACACAAAATGAGTCGTGAGTGAAACCCACACTTAACCTCCTAAGTGAGTGAACCAACCAATTTAACCTAACTTACAAAGTACAAGTATAACGCGGAAACTCAAAATCTTACTAAATATCATTTCCCAAAACATGAAAGTCATCACATCAAAGACATCTATTCGCAAATTACGAAGTCGAAGAGTATTTAAGAAACCAAAATAAGTAAAAAGATTGTTCATGTTCAACATTCAAGGACATCAAGACGTGAATGAGAGAATCCAGCACGAGCTATAAATAATAGCTCACCCTGAAATCTGATGTGCTGGAGACTGGCTAGAGCTGAGGGAAATTTGAATCATTGATAAACTCGCTGCATTTCATAATAGGAAAACAACGAAAAACACAAGTAGGGCTCAGTACGAGGCAACATGTAATGAGTAGGTATCATCGACCAACCCAAAATAGAAACTAATATACAATGAATAATTGTATGAACTCAACTACAACACTTAACAGGTGATAAGAAAAAAAAACAACATGAACAAGTGTCAACAACATTAAAGTAAGTATATAATAAGTCAACGATATCAAGATCACATATGAGGAATCATGCCTCCAAACCAAACCATTTTGGGAGTTGAGTTCTTTGAGATTGAGTACTATCCATTAATTCAACATATTCTTCCTTTAAGTTATCGTGTCGGAATGTGACACTCTGATCTAGAAATACCTTGTCAGAACATGACACTCTGATCTAAGAATACTGTGTAAGTTATATTCAACATACATGATGTCATAATATCTCAAGTATAAACTTATACCTTTAGGGTCTTAAGATAAGAAAATCAATCTCGAGATAAGGTTTAGGATAAACATCATTTAATGTTTTATACGAGTGTCACGACCCAAAAGGAGTCGTGAGTGACACCCACACTTAACCTCCTAGGTGGGCGAACCAAGGAATACAAACCCCAACATATACCAATAATTCAACTATGGATTACAAAAATAATGTGAAAGCTCCAAAATTTATTAAAGTATCATTTCCCAAAACCTCAAAGTCATCACATCAACGACATCTAATATTGAAATACTAAGCCTAATAATATCAAATACACCAAAATAAAAGAATAGAATGGTATGTGTCCAAAAACATAAGACATCATATCATGAACGAGATAAACCAACACGAGCTTAAATGAATAGCTCACCCTAGAACCTGATATGCTAGAAGCTGGCTAGAGCTGAGGGCAATTTGAAGTCATCGGTACACTCGTTGCACAACATAAAAGGAAAACAAAGAAAAATACTAGTAGGGCTTAGTACAGGCAATATATGCTGAGTAGGTATATCGGTCAATCCAAAATAGAAACTAATATACAATGAATAATAGTATGAACTCAACTATGACACTTAACAAGTGGTAAAAAACAAACAAAATGAACAAGTGACTACATAATCAATCATAATATCAAACACACCCATGAAGACTCATGCCTTCACGCCACACTCATTTGATAACTGAGTTCTTTGAGATTGAGTACTTTAAGTTAATTCAATATCTTTTTCCTTTAATGTTACTGTGTCGGAACGTGACACTCCGATCTAATTATATCGTGTCGGAATGTGACACTCCAATCCAAGAATATCGTGTCGGAACGTGAAACATCGATCCAAGAATATCGTGTCGGAACATTACACTCCGATTCAAGAATACTGTATGGGAATGTTACACTCCGATCCAATTATATCAGGTCGGAACGTGACACTCTGATCTAATACTACCATTAGTTTATCATTTATTATCACCACTGATACTATTTCATCAAGCTTTCTTTATTCAAGGTATCATTGCGATAAAGAGGGTTCAAGAATATAAATTCCACACAAACACACACACACACACACACACACACACACACACACACACACACCACACACACACACACACACACACAAACACACACACACACACACACACACACACATTGAATTAGGATTCTATTTCGTTTTATATACATTGTAATCTTTGAGAATTTTAAATTTTATTATTTTCTTTTTGTTTCTTATTCAATCATTGATAATAACATTGTTTTTTCTCTTACATTTATTAAAATGACAAATCTGTGCAAATTAAAATGATAAAATTAAAAACTTCTTATCAAATTAAAATATTAATACCAAGTTACATGATTTTTTAAGATATATCCTGATAATCATTTATTTACAAGTGATCTTTTATTATCTATAAATATATTGATATGTAGCTAATCATAATATAACCAAAGGTATTTCAGTGCTTAAATATAGTTGAACAATTCAATATATTAGATTTTTTTCGTAACAATGCTCTTATGAAATTCTTTCAGGCAAGGAATAATTCAATTTATTCAATGCAAATGTTCAGCTATAATTGAAACAAATATATGTTCTTATAATATGTTTTTTATAGTGTATATTTTATATATCAATCAAACAACATAATTAACTTTCTTTGTTGGAACCAAAGTTGAAGGATTAAAAATTCAACTATAATTCTTCTTTCTCTTTACTAATGTTAAACATAAACACATACTAGAGATTAATTAACATAACTTTATGCAAATAAAAAAAAGATTGTTTCTTAGCTAATATTCATCTATTGTAATAACACCAATAAGTGTCACCATGAAATCTCTCATGGACTAAAGATTTTATTATGTAAGGGATAACAATACAAAATGGGCCTTCTGGCATAAATCGAGTCATAAAGGATAAAAAATAACTGGAACATTTTGTCAGACCCAAAACCGAGACGCGACTGGCACCCACATTTACCCTCCTATGTGAGCGAACCAACCAATCTAACCCTTAACATTTCAATGTATATCAACAGAAATAATGCGGAAGACTTAAACTCATTGATAAAAACAATTCAAAAACTTTTATTATCCCCAAAATCTGGAAGTCATCACCACAAGAACATCTATCTCAAATTACTAAACTAAGAATGTCTAAGAACTAAAATAACTAAAAAGCTAGTCCATGCCGGAAGTTCAAGGCATCAAGACATGAAGAGGAAGATCCAGTCCAAGCTAGAAGCATTAGCTCACCCTGAAATCCGGTATACTGATGACTGGCTAGAATTACTGTTGAGTTGAAGACGACGGCACGTTTGCTGCACTCCACAAATAACAAAGAAGAAAACATAAAGTAGGGGGTCAGTACAAAACACAAGTACTGAGTATGTATCATCGGCCAACTCAAAATAGAAGACAATATATATCAAGTAATATTATAAAATCAACTACAATACTCAACATGTAGCAACAACAAGTACTATAATCATCAATAAGTACTACCAAGTTCATCCATGAGGACTCAAGCCTCAACACCATACTCGTTTTGGGAATTAGGTTCATTAGATTGAGTATATTATTCATCTTTCAAGATTCATTATCTTTCTTCCTCTTGTGTCGGTAAGTGACACTCCGCTCCATATACTATCCTGGTGTCGGAATGTGACACTCCGATCCATATTCTATCCTGGTGCCGGAACGTGGCACTCCGATCCTCATTCTATCCTGGTACCAAAACGTGGCACCCGATCAATATTCTATCCTGGTGTCGGAACGTGACACTCCGATCTTAACATATAATTAAGTGTAAAAGATGACAATAATACCCCACTAATAAACTCCAAGTTACCCCTTTTATCCCCCAAGAAATTGAGTTATTAATATAAACCCACGAAATATATAATTATGGCAGGAATAGTCCAAAACGTCCCTTTAAAACTTAACCAGAAATCCGACTCCTACTGGGATTACGCAACCTGTGACGGGCCGTCGTGCCTGCGACGGTCCGTCTTGCAGGTCGTCGCAAAGTTCAGAGACCCAAATTTCCACCAAGGGTCTGTGACGGTCCGTCACGCCTGTGACGGTCCGTCTTGCAAGTTCGTCACGAAGTTCAGAGAGTCGATTTTCAGTACCCAATTTTAGAATTTCTAAGTGTTTTGAAACGAGACCCTGCGACGGCCCGTCGTTCCCATGACGGTCCGTCGTGGGGTCCGTCGTCTCAGCCAATTTTCCAGAAATAAAATCTGCTGCTCAAAACGACTAAACAGGTCGTTACAATAGATACCAATTTACCCATCGTTCGTCCTCGAGCGATCACAAGAAGAAAAACAAGGGCGGAAAGGAGTACCTAAATCCGTAAACAGATGCGGGTATTTTTCTTGCATATCAGTCTCCTTCTCCCAAGTGGCTTCTTCAACTGGTCGATTCTTCCATTGAACTTTGATGGATGCAATCTCTCTCGACCTCAGCTTGCGAACCTCTCTATCTAAAATGGCAACCGGTTCCTCCTCATAAGTCAAATTTTCATCAAGCAAAACTGAATCCCAACGGATAATGTAGTTTCCATCCCCATGGTATCTTTTCAACATGGACACATGAAATGCCGGATGCACTCCGGACAGCCCTGGAGGTAAGTCTAATTCATAAGCCACCTCCCCTACTCGCTTAAGTACCTTAAATGGTCCGATATACCTTGGACTTAGTTTACCCCTTTTTCCGAACCGCATCACCCCTTTCATGGCTGAAACCTTCAACAAGACTTGTTCACCCTCCATGAACTCCAAGTCTCTAACCTTTCGGTCCGCATATTCCTTTTGTCTACTTTGAGCCGCTAGAAGCTTTCCTTGAATGCACTTCACCTTATCTAACGAATCCCTCAAGAGGTCAGTACCCCAAGGTCTAACCTCAAATGCATCGAACCAACCAATGGGAGATCTACACCTCCTCCCATACAATGCTTCAAATGGAGCCATGTCAATACTGGAGTGATAGCTATTATTGTATGAAAACTCTGCTAAAGGTAAGAAGCTATCCCAATGACCACCAAATTCTATCACACATGCACGAAGCATATCCTCCAACACTTGAATCGTTCGCTCAGACTGACCATCAGTCTGAGGGTGAAACGCAGTACTAAGGTCCAACCTAGTACCTAATTCAGCATGCAATGTTCTCTAAAACTTAGAAGTAAACTGCGTACCTCTATCTGATATGATGGAGAGTGGAACTCCATGCAACCGAACGATTTCTGAGATGTAGATTTTGGCTAACTTCTCTGCATTGTAGGTCACCTTGACAGGAATGAAGTGAGAAGCCTTAGTTAACCTATCAACAATCACCCAAATGGAATCAAACTTACCCAATGTCTTTGGAAGACCAACCACGAAGTCCATTGCAATTCTCTCCTACTTCCATTCAGGAATGGGCATTCTCTGAAGTGTTCCTCCGGGTCTCTGGTGTTCATACTTTACTTGTTGACAATTTGGGCATTTGGCAACAAAATCCACTATGTCACGCTTCATCCTACTCCACCAAAAGTGTTGCTTTAGGTCACGGTATATTTTGGTTGCACCAGGATGTATAGAATATCCGGAACTATGAGCCTCTGTAAGAATAGTGTGGATCAAGTCATCCACACGAGGCACACATACTCTTCCCTTAATCCTCAAAACACCTTCCTCATCGATTGTTGCTTCTTTAGCCTCTCCTTGCAACACTTTATCTCGAATTCGACCTAGTTTCTCATCATCAAACTGTCTTCCCTTGACCTTGTCAAGAAAAGAAGATCTTGCCTCTACACAATCTAACAATCCTCCCTTCTCATTTATTTCTAACCTCATAAGGTCATTAGCAAGAATCTGAACCTCTCTAGCCAATGGGCGTCTAGAAACTTGCAAATGAGCTAGAGTTCCCATGCTTCCGGCCTTTCTAATTAAAGCATCCGCAACAACATTCGCTTTTCCCAGATGATACAAGATAGTGATGTCGTAGTCCTTCAGTAGTTCCATCCATCTCCTATGTCTCAAGTTCAAATCTTTTTGAGTAAAGACGTACTGTAGGCTACGATGGTCCGTATAGAACTCACATTTAACCCCATACAAATAGTGTCTCCATTGCTTTAATGCAAATACTACCGCGGCCAAATCCAAATCATGGGTCGGATAGTTACGTTCATGCACTTTTGATTGCCTCGAAGCATAAGCAATCACATTCTTTTCTTGCATTAGCACTGCACCCAAACCCGAATAGGATGCATCACAATAAACGATGAAGTTTTTACCCTCTACTGGCAAGGTAAGAATTGGTGCAGAAGTCAACAAGGTCTTGAGTTTCTGAAAGCTTTCCTCACACTCATCCGACCATACAAATGGAACATTCTGCTTAGTCAAGTTCGTTAATTGGGACGCAATAGAGGCGAATCCCTTGACAAATCAGCGGTAGTAGCTAGCTAAACCAACAAAACTCCTTATTTCTGACATGTTTGTAGGTCTCACCCTATTCTTCACTGTCTCAATCTTAGATTGATCCACCATCACTCCATCCTTATAGACTACGTGTCCCAAGAAGGACACTGAATCTAACCAAAACTCACTCTTGGAGAATTTGGCATAAATCTTCTTCTTCCTCAATAATTCTAACACCATTCTCAAATGCTCCTCATGTTCCTTCTTAATTTTAGAGTGTACCAGTATATCATCAATGAATACGATCATAAAGAGATCCAGATATGGCTTGAAGATCCCGTTCATCAAGCTCATGAAGGCAGCAGGGGCATTCGTAAGACAAAAAGACATTACCACAAATTTGTAGTGCCCATACCTGGTTCAAAAAACAGTGTTTGGCACGTCCGTTGCCCGTATTTTCAATTGATGATAACCGGATCTCAAGTCAATTTTTGAGAAGACACAAGCACCTTGTAACTGATCGAACAAGTCATCAATGCGAGGAATGGGATACTTGTTCTTAGTTACCTTGTTCCACTGCCGGTAGTCTATGCACATCCGAAAGCTCCCATTCTTCTTCTTCACAAATAATACCGGAGCACCCCAAGGAGATGCACTTGGTCTAATGAAGCCTTTGCTCAACAACTCTTGAAGTTGTGCCTTTAACTCTCTTAACTCCGTAGGAGCCATTCTATAAGGGGGTATAGAAATGGGGCGAGTGCCCGGTTCAAGATCAATACAGAAGTCAATATCTCTATCTGGTTGCATACCCAGGAAGATCTACAGGGAACACATCCAAAAACTCACGGACTACCGAAACCGACTCAATCGAAGGTACTTGGGTAGTGTCATCCTTGAGATGGGCCAAGAAAGCTAAACACCCTTTACTAACCATTTTCTTAGCACGAAGAAAGGAGATGATACGCACCGGATTGGAAGTGTAGTCACCCTCCCACACTAACGGATCTGTCCCAGGCTTGGCTAACGTCACAGTTTTAGCATTACAATCCAAGAACGCAAAATTCGGAGAAAGCCAGGTCATACCCAGAATTACATCAAAGTCAACTATTTCTAAGATAACCAAATCTACATAAGTGTTGCTCCCCACAAAATTCACCAAGCAAGACCTATATACTTTTTCTACTATCACAGACTCACCCACCGGAGTAGACACAAGAATAGGTATGTCAAGCAATTCACAAGGTAAATTAAGACCATTAGCAAATGAAGAAGATACATAAGAAAATGTGGATCCGGGATCAAACAATACAGAAGCCATGCAATCACAAACCAAAAGATTACCTGTGATAACAACATCAGATATCTCCGCTTCAGATCTCCCAGGGAAAGCGTAACAATGGGCCTTATTACTTGTCTGTCCGTTGCCCCTACCATGTTGTGATGTAGTGGCTCCAGTTTGCCCATCACCCCTGCCGTTTTGGTGACCACCATTACCTCGACCACCACGTCCTCCAGAATAACGGCCTCTACCATGACCACCTCTACCTCTGACTATGGGAGGTCTGTAACTCTGTTTTGGGCAATACCTCTTAATGTGCCCAGTCTCCCCACATCCATAACATTCTCTGGGTTCAAGCATTGGCCTCTCAGAGAAGTGTTGACCGGTCTGAGGTGGACCCCCAACTACAGTCTATAGTGAAGACTGAATTGGTCGGGCCGAGTAACCTCCGGAACTCTGTCCTCTAGAGTAAGAACCATTAAACTCACCTCCCTTTCGAAACCTTTTAGATGTAGATGTCGTGGTAAAGTGATCTGGCTTCACTCCTTCCACCTCCATCACGAAGTCTACTACCTCTTGGAAGGATTTTGCAGTAGCCGCTACCTGTAAGGCTGAAATCCGCAATTCTGACCTCAACCCCTTCACAAAACGGCGAATCCGCTCTTGTGGACTGAAACAAAGTTGGGTGGCATACCTGGATAATGCCCAAAACTTAGCCTCGTATGCATTAACCGACATCCTACCTTGCTCTAGGCTCAAGAACTCATCTCTCTTCGTATCCCTCAAAGTCCGGGGGATATACTTCTCCATAAACAAACTAGAGAATGAGGCCCAAGTCGTAGGTGGTGCCTCTGTTGGTCGACACTCAACATGTGACCGCCACCACATTTTGGCGTTCCCTTGAAACTGATAACTCACGAACTCAACACCAAACCATTCTACTATACCCATCTTGTGTAGTAGCTCATGACAGTAAACCAGAAAATCGTAAGCATCCTCAGATTCAGCACCCTTAAAGACTGGAGGTTTCAATTTCAAGAACTTACTGAAAAGTTCATGCTGATCATTTGTCATTATAGGCCCAGTAGTCAGACGTGGAAACGTGCCCATTTCCAATGAGGCATCCATACGAGGAGCCATAGTAGCCGCATGTCGTATCTCTAAAACCGGAGGTGTTGGTGCAGAAACCACTGGAGGTGCTTGACCCTTATCAGGTAACCCGCTAAGATAAGCAAGAACCTGATTGATCATCTCTGGGGTAGGTTGGGGTGGAAATTCCTCATTTTGCACTTGTTCATTCTCCCCTTCCTCACCCTCCCTTATCACCTCCTCAGTCGGTGGAAGAGTCACCGCCCTAGTATCAGATGGGCTAGGTGCTTGTCCTCTCCCTCTAGAGGACGTCCTCCCACGACCTCTTCCACGGCCTCTTGCCACTGCTCTTCCTCGAGCCACACCCCCAGTGGCTGGCTCAGACGTTTCTTGTCTTGCCGGTGTTGCTGTTGGCGCAGTCGTTGCTTTAGTTCTAACCATCTGCGAGATAGAGTGAAGATGGTTAGATACCAATTTGTATCACCTAGATACCAATTGGATTCAAGTAATAGCACGAAAGAAAGAAAGAAAGAGTGGAATTTTCCTAAAGTCTTATAGCCTCTGAAGAAAAAGTAAAGGCGTCCCCCTACAGTTCCTTAACACTCTACTAGACTCGTTCTTGTGTGATGAGACCAACGAACCTAATGCTCTGATACCAAGTTTGTCACGACCCAAAACCGAGCCGCGACTGGCACCCACATTTACCCTCCTACGTGAGCGAACCAACCAATCTAACCCTTAACATTTCAATGTATATCAACAGAAATAATGCGGAAGACTTAAACTCATTGATAAAAACAATTCAAAAACTTTTATTATCCCCAAAATCTGGAAGTCATCACCACAAGAACATCTATCTCAAATTACTAAACTAAGAATGTCTAAGAACTAAAATAACTAAAAAGCTAGTCCATGCCGGAAGTTCAAGGCATAAAGACATGAAGAGGAAGATCCAGTCCAAGCTAGAAGCATTAGCTCACCCTGAAATCCGGTATAATGATGACTGGCTAGAATTACTGTTGAGTTGAAGACGACGGCACGTTTGCTGCACTCCACAAATAACAAAGAAGAAAACATAAAGTAGGGGGTCAGTACAAAACACAAGTACTGAGTAGGTATCATCGGCCAACTCAAAATAAAAGACAATATATATCAAGTAATATTATAAAATCAACTACAATACTCAACATGTAGCAACAACAAGTACTATAATCATCAATAAGTACTACCAAGTTCATCCATGAGGACTCAAGCCTCAACACCATACTCGTTTTGGGAATTAGGTTCATTAGATTGAGTATATTATTCATCTTTCAAGATTCATTATCTTTCTTCCTCTTGTGTCGGTACGTGACACTCCGCTCCATATACTATCCTGGTGTCGGAACGTGACACTCCGATCCATATTCTATCCTGGTGCCGGAACGTGGCACTCCGATCCTCATTCTATCCTGGTACCGGAACGTGGCACCCGATCCATATTCTATCCTGGTGTCGGAACATGACACTCCGATCCTCATATACTATCCTGGTACCAGAACGTGGCACCCGATCCATATTCTATCCTGGTGTCGGAACGTGACACTCCGATCCTCATATACTATCCTGGTACCGGAACGTGGCACCCGATCCTCTATTTTTATCCTGGTACCGGAACGTGGCACCCGATCCCTTAATTCATCAAGCCTTCTTTTATACTAAGGCATCATCAATCTCATTATATAATTTATCAAGACTTCTTTTATACTAAGGCATCATCATTAACACGTGAATTAGGGTTTTTCTTTCAAGATTTTGGATTCAATCACTTCATCATGCTCATATAATCACAATTATATAATCACATTCATACAAGCATACAATTAAGCACATAGCAGGGTTTACAATACTATCAATACATATCATTCACTATGTAAAAACCATAACCTACCTCCACCGAAGATTTGTGATCAAGCAAGCAATTTCCCAAGCTTTGTTTCTCCCTTCTCGTTCGATTCTCCCTCTTTCTCTTTGTTCTTTCTATTTTTCTTATTCAAACCCTCTTTCTTTTACCCTAATTAACATATAATCAAGTGTAAAAGATGACAATAATACCCCACTAATTAACTCCAAGTTACCTCTTTTATCCCCCAAGAAATTGAGTTATTAGTATAAACCCACGAAATATATAATTATGGAAGGAATAGTCCAAAACGTCCCTTTAAAACATAACTAGAAATCCGACTCCGACTGGGATTACGCAACCTGTGACGGGTCGTCGTGTCTGCGACGGTCCGTCCTGCAGGTCGTCGCCAAGTTCAGAGACCAAAATTTCCACCAAGGGTCTGTGACGGTCCGTCACGCCTGTGACGGTCCGTCCTGCAAGTTCGTCACGAAGTTCAGAGAGTCGATTTTCAGTACCCAATTTCATAATTTCTAAGTGTTTTGAAACGAGACCCTGCGACGGTCTGTCGTGCCAATGACGGTCCGTCGTGGGGTCCGTCGTCTCAGCCAATTTTCCAGAAATAAAATCTGCTGCTCAAAACGACTAAACAGGTCGTTACACATTTCCACAACCATGTGGATTAATGTCTGGGTAAAAGAAGTGAGATCGGAGTATTGGATGGCTATACAATGACTGACTATTCATTCGGTGAAAATTCCTACAACACCAACAATCAACACAAATATATTCTTCTTTCGTTCCATCATCACCCTTCTTCGTAAATTCACGACATCCATCAACCGAATACTCAACAAAATCAGTAGCATCATTTTTAGGCATATCCCATTTATAATCATCATATTGGATTTGAGCTTGAACTGTTTTTCATTACTTGATTATTTTCTTTTATGCTAAAGACTTGAGAATGAAAATTTTGTTTTGTTTTTTTATTTTGCGATTAAACTCTCTTAAATAATGTGTATAACAAACGTCATTTTCTTGTTTGACATAAATTGAATCGTGACATTATCTATATTGGAAGTGAACTTATTTTAGTAATTTTGCATTAATAATATCTATACGAGACGTTTGAAAAGATATATACTGATAAGAATGATTTAAGTAAATTATTGTATATATTATTACTTTACTCTTAGTTAGAAGTGACACTTCTAAAGGACAAACACAACATATACAAATTGTACCAAAAGTACTACAAATTGTACATGGTATTGAATTTGTAATCTATTATGATCAATAATTGTACCAATAGCACTGTCAAATGTACTATTAACTATGTACAATGTAATTGGCTATTCGATATCTTTTACTTTTGTATTAGTACTTGTACTATAGTTCTTTGTCATCAAACCATGTGTACTTTTTAGGCAGATTTTATTTTCTTGATTTGCCAACCACTGATTTCTTCTTAGTTTCTATTAAATTATATATTTTTTCTTTTTAATTGTTTTCAAATTTTGCCATCTGATAGTGAAGATTTTCTCTTGGAATTTTTTAATTATTGAAAAACTTTATTGTGTGTAATCACGAGCTTTTTGGGTTGTTTTCTGTTAAATTTTCAACATGCATATACTACTTATTTTTTATATTCAGGTGCAATTTTATGGATGACTTGAATCATAGCTTAAAGATAATGACCTATTGAGGGCTTTTCTCCTCATTTTCTTTTTCTAATGAAAAGCTAAGTTAATTCAGTTTAAAAATTAATGCAACAAAGGTGTTTGATAGTATGCTTGAACCAACTAAAAGTTATTTTATTTCTCTTCCTTGAAGATTTTCTACAGGGTACACCTCTTCAATTTTTACGATTCTTGGTAATATTTGTAAATTCTTTCAATTAGAACTACTTCAAATGATTATAGTCCACCTATATGTTATTGCCTCCTTCCATTTAACAACATAGTAAATTCTACATTTTTTATTAGATTGGAGAATAAAATTTAGATATAACTTCTTTTGATTTATTATTTACTAGTTTTATTAAGTAATTCACTTTTCTAAACTATAAGGATAGTCACAAATTAGGACTATCAACATGCTCGACATCTTGCTAGTAAACATTAATCTGATTGAAAGTTTAAATTTGAACCTTAAAAAGCTATGCACTGATTATTTTTTCCTTTTATCATTTCCAGTAGAGTGCAATATAAGTATGTTGTTCGAGTTTAAACTTCCAAGATACTCCTTTGTTGAATTTCTATGGTCATTGTTAAAAAAAACTATTTTGTTGGGTTGGTAATTTTTATTTACTTTAGCAATTCCTCACTTAGACACTTGATGTTGACATGATTCTCGTAGTGCAAGGTCTGTTTTAATCTATTGGTTCTAAGAAGTAGTCGACTCTTTCAATGACTATCCCATCATCCTTTTTTTTGTTCGACTTACTCTTAGTTCTACATTTTCAGCGAAGTTTCTTAATATGACATTCCATCTTTTGAGTAAACAAAGGATAGAGGGAGAAGGATAGACAAATTAAGAGAAATGATCTTCCGAGTTAACAAGGGTCAAAGGGAGCAGGGGTAGAAAAAAACAAGAGAAATGGTTATGAAAAGCTTAAACTTAAACCATATGTTCCTCTAAAGAAAATGGTAATTCAATGTTTTATTTTTATGCAAGATGTCTGTGTTAAAATTTTTGTAAATGAAAGTGCAAATGTGGAGAAAGAGAGAAGTCCAAGTTGTTAATGTTAACACATATAGGGGTATAAGAATTGTTTTCTTAGTTTGAGACTCATGCTGCTCCTCATTTCATACAATGCATGACGTGCATTTATCGTTTGGTACAAATGGTGGGATAAAATATTCATGGGTTAGTTGATGTCTCGTGCCAAACATGAAATGAAGTTAATCTTTAACCTTATCTCCAGAATGATTTTGTTATATTATGACCCTAAAGGTATAAGTTGATACTTGAGATATTATTACATCATATAAGTTGAATATAAGTTTGTTGGAGTGAACATATAACACAAATTATATTATTGCCTTAGCGGTGGGATTTGTAAAGCGACCCTCTCTTTTGTCAATTCTAATTGTCACATCATATCGATAGTGATATCCTCCCGTGTTTGATAACTTACTTAATTCTCTTGTGACTCTAATTCATCATCACTACATTCAATTGTCATTTTGATCCAAGTTGCTTGTTTTTACTTAACTTTGGCAAATTATTATTCCTCCTATCAACATTGACCCAATCTCTAAATAAAACTGTTGTTTTTAAACTTTGTTCGCCAATAAATGTCTATGATCACCAATTTGAAACCTTGCCGCACTGAAAGCAGCCTCCGATGCAACTAATGAAGCTTGAATAGCTAGAACATCACGAATTATTTTGCTCAAAATTGGAAATGCAACGCTCTTCCTCCTCCACCATCCTAATATCTCATCATTGCCATCTTTGATTTCCAATGCTTCTAAAGATTGATTAAGACATTCTTCAAAATTATCACTGTTAATAGAATTAAAACCAAGAATACCTCGCATATAAGTTGAAATTCGAACTTCACAATCAATATCAGGATTAGAAGCTTGACTAACTTCTCCTTGAGTATTTTCCTTAGTTCTATATTTTAGAACATTTTTGCCTCTTTATGCTAGACTTACACGTTTCACAAGTGGGAATTTCTTCCGGTAAAATTTTTAAAGTTTCATAATAAGTGTGAACAAGTGCCTGCACACCTCGTAATTTATAATCAGGATGAAGTAAAGTAGCAGTTAAATAATACTGAGGAATAGGAAAAAAGTATTTTTTATAGTTTTCAATCATACCTTTGATCCCAACTCTAAATTTATCTATTTTTTTATATTCAGAAAATTGAATTGAAAGAGAACAAATATTTGTTAATATTGATGAAATAGTAGGATAATAAATTTCTGAAAACATGGTTGTAGCATCACAAAAAAGTCTTAAAAATTGTAATAGTTCTTTAGTTTCTTCCCAATCTTAATCACAAATTCTATCTAATGGGTTAGCATTAGCATTAAACACTATTTGTATGGGTCTTTTATATTTGTAGGCAACTGAAAGCATTTCGTAAAAAGAATTCCACCTCGTTTTAATATGTGTTCAAATTTTTCTTGGTGACAATTCACATAGTAAACAAACGCTCAATAAATTCCCTAATTCTAGCGGCTTTGTTAGTATGAAAAATCCAGGCAACGGCATATCCAATTTTCATGCAACAACAATCAAATAATGAATACCATCTTGTACAACTAAATTTAATACATGTGCAACACATCTAACATGAAAAGCATTACTATCAATTGGACATAATCTAACTTTTAACATCTTAACAGCGTTTGTATCATTAGATACATTATCTAACGCGACAGACGTTAATTTATCAAAAAGGATGTAATAATCTAAAACACTTACTATACTTGAATCTAAATACGCACAAGTTTTTTTTCTGTACACATTGTTTATAACTTAAGATTCTTTTTTGCACATTCCAATTAAGATCAATCCAATGTGTTGTAATAGTTAAATAATCATTTCCATTAACGCTACGATCCATGTCCGAAGTTATAGACACTCTACTCTCTAATATGCTAAATATACAACGAAGAAATTGACAATGTTTATCGTGATATTCAAAAACATCAGATTTAACAGTATTTCTTGAAAAACCTCTATAATCAAGAATAAGTTTGTTGAATATATTCAATAAAACCGAGATTTGAAGGAAAACTATAAGGAAAACCACAAACAGAAACAATTTTAGCTAATTTTTTGCGATCTAATTCCTTCTTATATTCACGTTGTGTTAGTGGAGCACCAGGGTCAGAGGATCTAATGTTCCTTGAACCATGTTAGAATCCCCTACCGATTCATTACCGCTAATATCAAATTCATTAACAGGAATTCCTTTTTTTCTATTGGCTAATGCTTTAGCTTCTTTATATTGGATCGACACACAAGATAAGAAATGTCTATTTAATCCCCTGTCCCACCTTGACCCCCACCTTGTTTATGTTTAAAAGGTTGCTTACACTTATTACAAATAGCAACACTATTTTCCTTGTTGAAAGTCATAAATTGCCACACAATAGAAGTTTTAGGGTGTTGATACTTCACCTTCTCCCTTGTGGTAGGTATACGGTGTTACGCCCCGAGCTACCCCCGAGATGCGGACACGGAACCTAGGACCACAAGTGATCCAAGGCTAACCCTGCTGGCATGGTCATGAGCATACTTAAGATAATAAACTGTTGCAGAAGCTAAATCATACTTAAAATAAAAAGAGGGGGGAATACCCATATTCTATAACTGTGATATTTGAAAACAATGAGTTTAATACAAAAGAAATATTAACTCAATACTAAGCTGAATCTAACTATGTCTGAAAATAGCCTCTAAACTAGACTAGAAATACTGGGACAAGCCCCAACTAAATCTAGCAAAAACTGAAACTAAATGACGAAAGAATGAAATGAAACTAATGACTGTTGTCCTCGGATAATGAGGACACACCACTCAATCTGCTGAACTGGAGATCCAGAAATATAACTATGCGTGATCTGGATGTTGAGAACCTGAACCTACATCACATGAAGATGTAGTGCACGTACGTGTCAGTACTTGAAAGGTACTAAGCATGTAGGATAGAGTAAAGCTGAAATAAAACAAAACTGAACAAGCACAAAAACAAGTATAATAATCTGAACATGATGTGCTGATTTCTGAGCTAACTGGATGCAATGACCAATTTATAACATGCTGAAACTGAATACTGAATATAGTGATAAATGGTCAATGCAGAGAGTTTGACTGAATTGTGGCAGCTACTAATAACCGATAATAAAACCGCATGAGCTAAATGTGGAGTCCGATGTATACGCCTTATTGAGAGGACCCAATATACCCTGCCAAAGGTATAAAAGCATGTTGGCGTGATCACTAAATTATTTGCCCAATGAGGGGACTTACAACCTACATGTCTAGTAGTTCCGGGACAATTGGGTACGCTTAACCCTAGTCCAACTCGGTATTATTCTACTCCCAATGAATTTTGTAAATTAACTTATTATGTCTGAGTTTGTGCAAACATAGGATAGCTCAAAACTGAACATGCAAGCTGAGAATGCAACAATTAATCTGGTAATTATGAATTTATAACTGAGGCATGTATATCTGAAGTGTCGATAATATATGACCTAGCATGTGTAATTGAAGAACTAAAGAAATAGAAAGCTAGGGTTTTGAAATTCATGCGATAATCTGATTTGGAACATATATTTGATAAATTCATGAAGTAATATCAAAGTTCTAGAAACCCTATGTTTAATCATAATAAGAGAATCAAGAATTGACTGAAACTAAGGACCCAATGGGTGAAAGGAACCCACTAGTGAAATCCCACATACCGGGTGATGAAATCAACGGAAAATACTTAAGTTTCGAGGCTGGAATCCTGGAGCTTGTGGCGTTCTTGAACTAGGGTTCTTGAGCTTTTTTCTCCTCTCTTGCTTATAATTTTCTAAGTTTTGATTTAATGAACTTACTTGGATACACTTTAATTATGTTTCTAGGGTTAACTGACTAAAATCTGATGATTTAGGGTAAAAACGACGTAACTTAGGGTTTAAACGAAGAGGGAAAGGTAAACAAGACCCTTGGGAAGGTTGCTGTCGGGCCTAACGATGGCCAGGACTGACGGTACATCTTGCGCCCGACGCCCTATCATTGGGTCCGTCGTGAGGGCCTGTTCGAATGGTCTTTACTAAAATGGGCATCACATTTTACTGGGAGGTCTGATTTTAGTAAGGTCGGTGGATATGGAAAAATAATTCAATTATATTTATCTGTGGGTAGGTCTTTGGAGTCCTAATTCATTTTCTGCTAAGAGTTATGATCATTTTTAGTTGACCCAACTACATTTCCCTTTATCTGGCTTCAAATTTTCCACCTACGGACCATAGGTCCACCTACGAGCCATCCTGGTCATTCATAGCTCTTGTCAGAGAGTGGTTGAAGGGAGTCTTGATCGACGATCACGGACTACGGACCGTGAGTCTGTCCGTCGTCCAAGACTTAACCAATTTTTCTAGGCTAATATTTTTGGGAGTTTCTCATTCCATTGACGGTTGTGCAGGATGGACCTTTGTTTTAGGCTACGGTCTGTCGATGCCACTATTGGTAGCACCTGCAGATTTTTCTGAAAAAATAATTTTTGGTCTATTTTGGCTACGGGGTATTACATTATCTCCCCCTTGGGAACATTCGTCCTTGAATAAATACTAAACTAGCTTAAATAGAGGGAGATAGATGCAAACCCCACTAATAAACATTGAGAACTGAGTTCTAACTGAATTGAGTTCTGAGTAGATACAATTACGCTAAAAATGAAAGTACAAACTGAGAGAACATCATTCTAAAATTGAATTTACGCATGAATGACTGTAAACTTAAGAGGAACTATTACCTCAAGCTGGAGGTGAATTAGAAGGAAAAAGGTAAGGATACTTGGCTTTCATGGCTGCTTCTGCTTCCCAAGTAGCTCCCTCTACGGAATGGCTCCTCCACAAAACCTTGACTGAAGCGACTTCTTTGTTTCTCAACCTTCAAACCTGACGGTCAAGAATCTCAAATGTACATCCTCATAAGAAAGACTATCATTCACCGCCACACTCTTTAATGGCACTATAGAGGATTGGTCACCCACGCACCTCTTCAAGAGTAAGATGTAGAAGACCGGATGCACTGCTACTAATTTTGCTGGCAACTCTAACTCATATGCCACCTTGACAAATTTTTTCAAGATCATGTAAGGGCCTACATATCTAGGGCTGAGCTTCCCCTTCTTTCCAAATCTCATCACCCCTTTCATAGGTGAGAATTTCAGAAAAACCCAATCTGCATAAGATTTCTGACGACTTTGGGTTGTCTTAAGTCTATCTCTAGTTAGTTGCACTTTTTCCATAGCATAAAGGACTGCATATGTCCCTATCAAAGTTGTTTCACCTACTTCAAACCAACAAACATGAGATCTACATCTACGCCCATATAAAGCCTCAAAAGGGGCCATCTGAATGCTTGAATGGTAGCTATTATTGTAGGCAAACTCAATAAGATAAAGGTGATCATCCCAACTACCTTTGAAATCGATCACACAAGCTCTCAAAATATCCTCTAAGGTCTAAATGGTAAGCTCTGCCTGCCTATTCGTCTGTGGATGAAATGTTGTACTAAAGTTTACTTGAGTACCAAGAACTTTTTTGAAATGACTTCAAGAAATGAGAGGTAAACTAAGGACCTCGATCTGAGATGATAGATAAAGGAACCTCATCCAACCTCACAATTTCAGTGAGGTAAAGCTTGACATAGTCCTCTACCGAATTTGTAGTCTTGACCACCAAAAAGTGAGAAGACATAGTAATCCAATCAACAATCACCCAAATTGAGTCATGCTGTCTGCGAGTACGAGGTTACCCTGTGATGAAATCCTTATTGACCACATCCCACTTCCAAGTAGGAATATCTATCTCTTAAGTCATACCTTCTTGTTTCTGATTTTCTACCTTGACCTGCTGGCAATTGGGGCACTTACTCACAAAGTCTGCTATATCCCTCTTCATGACATTCCACCAATAGACTTCCCGCAGATCACGGTACATCTTAGTGGCGCCTGAATTAATAGAATACCTGCAGTTATGAGCTTCTGCAAGAATATGCTGCCTCAACTCTCCCACATCAGGAACACACAATCTACCTTGGTAGCGAAGTACACCATCTCCCCATTGGTAGAAAACCTCCACTCTCTGGTTGTTGACTGCACCCTTTAGTTCAAGCAAGATAGGATCACTCTCTTGCTTTTCCTTAACCTCCACTACCAAAGACGATTCTTCCCCACTCTGAACTGTTACACTGCTGCCTGATATGCTCATAAGGCAAACTCCCAATCGAGCAAGCCTGTGAATATCCTTCACTAGCTCCTTTCTTTTTTCCTCAACATGGGCTAAACTACCCATAGATAATCTACTAAGAGCATCGTCCACTACATTCACCTTTCCAGGATGATAATGCACACTCATATCATAATCCTTAAGGAACTCAAGTCATCTCCCCTAGCAAATATTCAACTTTTTCTGGGTGAACACATACTGAAGGCTCTTATGATCGGTGAACACATCTACATGAACACCATACAAGTACTGTCTACATATCTTGAGTGCAAACACCACTGCTGCAAGCTCGAGGTCATGAGTTGGATAGTTCTTCTCATGCACCTTAAGCTTTCTAGAGGCATAAGATATAACCTTATCTCTTTGCATCAGCACAAAACCAAGCCCAACTTCGGATGCATCACAATAGATCACATGACCATCTGAACCCTCTGGTAGAGTCAAGACAGGAGCTTTAGTCAATCTAGTTTTTAATTCTGCGAAGCTTTTCTCATAATCATCTAACTATTTGAACTTGACCATCTGCTGAGTCAACCTAGTCAATGGTGAGGCTATGGATGAAAATACTTCCACGAACCTTTTGTAATAACTTGGTAGACCTATGAAACTTCTAATATCTGTAGCAGAGGTAGGTATGGGCCATTGCTTCACTAGTTCTATCTTTTGTGAATTTACGGGGATCCCTTTGCTAGATACAATGTGAGCAAGGAAAGCAACGAACTGCAACCGAAACTCACATTTACTAAACATAGCGAATAACTGGCAATCTTTGAGAGTCTGCAGAACATCTCTCAAATGACTTGCATGTTCTTCCTCACTCCTAGAGTAAATTAAGATAACATCAATGAAGACGATAACGAACAAGTGTAAGTACTATTTGAACACACTGTTCATCAAATCCATGAAAGCTGCATGATCATTGGTCAGTCCAAACGACATAACTACAAAATCATAATGACCATACCGAGTTCTGAAGGTTGTTTTCGGAATGTCACTATCTCTGACTATGAGGTGATGATAACCCGATCTGAGATCTATCTTTGAGAAATGATTAGCACCCTGAAGTTGGTCAAACAAGTCATCAATCCTGGGATGGGATACTCATTCTTGATAATGACCTTGTTCAACTGTTTGTAGTCAATGCATAGTCTGAGAGAACCATCTTTCTTCTTTACGAACAATAGTGGTGCACCCCATGGTGAAATACAAGGTCTGATAAAACCCTTATCTAGAAGGTCTTTCAACAGCACTTTCAATTCCTAAGCTCTGCTGAGGCACATTCTCTAAGGAGTAATAGAAAAAGGTTGGGTATCCGAAAGTCAATCAATTCCAAAGTCGATTTCCCTTTCGGGAGGAACCCCGGAAAGATCTTTTGGAAATACTTCTGGAAATTCACAGACTATTGGAACTG
Source organism: Solanum peruvianum (assembly GCA_027705065.1). Lineage (NCBI taxonomy): Eukaryota > Viridiplantae > Streptophyta > Magnoliopsida > Solanales > Solanaceae > Solanum > Solanum peruvianum. The sequence continues at coordinate 25,234,766 of JAKWJD010001759.1, forward strand.
ACTCAAGAGATGGGGTTTCAAGGCTAGAATCCTTAGCTCGAACTAGCTGATAGAGATAACCCTTAGATATCATCTTTTTGGCCTTAAGGTAAAAATAAATTGACCCATAGGCGCTAGGCTACTACCCTTCCATGTAAGATTGATTCGTATGGAAACTGAAAACGAACAATCCTAGTTCTACAAACGATTGAGGCATAACATGAGTGTAACCAATCCATGCCTAGAATGTCATCGAAGTCTACCATTTCTAACTCTACTAGATTTGCTCAGGTGACTTTCTGAGAGACTATGACAGGGCAATTTCCTTATAGCCGTCTAGATATAACTGGGTAACCGACTGGAGTAGAGACTGGGAAGGGTTCTGAGAGAGTTTCTTGACTGACAGTGAATTGGACTGCTATATAAGGAGTTACAAAAGAAAGAGTAGCCTCTGGATCTAATAATGCATAAACATCAAGGTCAAACACTCTTAATGTACCAATGACTACATAAGGATAACCTTACTGATCCTGGTGAGCCTGAAGAGCATAAAGTTTGTTCTAGCACTGACCGCCACCTGTACCAGATGAGTTACCCTGTTGAGTTGGGAGACTTACTAGTGCTGTTGAATTTGTAGACTCAGCTCTACCACTACCACCTCCTTGACCCTGTCTAGAAGGACTGTCCCTCAACCTGTGACCAGACTGACCACATCCAAAACATCCTTCTTTTCCTGCAAGACAAACACCCGGATGGTTCTTGCCACACTAAGGGAAAGTGGGGTAAGTGTTGGTGCTTGAAACACTTCTCTAAGACTTAGAGCCTGGTGCTCTGCCCTTCTGGTCATAACTATTCTTGGAGGATGGAACACTAGCTGATGAAGGGGTTGGAGCTGAAAACTTCTACTAACCCTGCGAGCGATTTCCACCACCCGATTTTTGCTAAGAATAATCATAGTTCCCAGTCCTAGCCTTCTTATTTTCCTTAGCCTGTTCCCTAAGCTTATCACCCTCAACATGGTGAGCATGAGTCATCAGCCTAGCGATGTTAATATCTCCCAGCAACATAGCATTTCTGCACTCTGTCTTCACCAAAATTGATACTCCATACAAGAACTTATTCATCTGAGCCCTAGAGTCAGCAACCATGTGCGGAACATACCTGAAGAGTTGTTTAAACTTCAGCCCATACTCTTGGACTGTGATGTTTCCCTGCCTCAAGTTCATGAATTCTTGGGCCTTTGCTTCTCTCAACTCTATTGGGCAAAACCTGTCGAGAAAAGTCTTACTGAAGCGCTCCCAAGTAATAGGAGCGGCATTTTCACCCCTATTCACCTTCCACTAAGTATACCAGATATGAGCCACGTCTTTCAGTTGGTATGATGCCAACTCAACTGATAATTCCTAGTAACCTACATCACCTCAAAGATCTTCTTGATTTCGTCCAAGAAATTCTGAGGATCTTCATTAGTCTGTGATCCTAAGAACTCATGCAGATTCATCCTAACAAAGTCAAGGACCCTTGCTGCTGCTGATCAATTATTTTCATTCATAGGATCATGAACCCGATTGTTCTAGTGGGTCATACTCTGAGCCAACATGTGTTTGACAATCCAAAACTCAGCATTGCAGACTTCTTGATCTGGGATTGGAGGAGCTGCGTTTGCTTTTCTTGCATTCACATTCCTAGCGTTAGCTCTACGAGAAGGCATGATCTGAAACGTCGAACGTCAAGTTAGAGTGGAATAAGATCATACCTTACGCACAATAAGAGTAACAAGAAAGTGAAGTTTTTCCTAAAATACTTTTTAGCCTCCCTAACATTAGATGTGGTGCACTTCACACCCATGAAAAAGACTCTACTTAGTGCGGATTTTTCAGACATCTTTGGACTCTTGAGCCTAGTGCTCATATACAAAGTTTTGTCACACCCGAGCTACTCCGTAGAAGCGGACAGAGAACCTAGGACCACAAGTGATCCCAAGCTAACCCTGCTGGCATGACCAGGAGCATACAAAAGATAATAAACTGTTGCGGAAGCTAAATCATATTAAAATGAAAAGAGGGGGGAATACACATATTCTATAACTGAGATATTTGAAAACAATGAGTTTAATACAAAAGAAAAATTAACTCAATACTAAGTTGGATCTAACTATGTCCGAAAATAGCCTCTAAACTAGACTAGAAATACTGGGAAAAGCCATAGCTAAATCTAGCAAAAAGTGAAACTAAATGACGAAAGACTGAAATGAAACTCATAACTGTTGTCCTCGGAGAATGAGGACTCACCACTGAATCTGCTAAATTGGAGATCAGAAAATTGATCTATGCGTGATCTAGATGCTGAGAACCTGAACCTACATCACAAGAAGATGTAGCACACATATGCGTCAGTACTTGAAAGGTAATGAGCATGTAGGATAGTGTAAATCTCAAATAAAACATAACTGAACAAGCAGAAAAACAAGTATAATAATCTGAACGTGATGTGCTGATTTCTAAGCTAACTGGATGCAATGACCAATGTATAACATGGTGAAACTGAATACTGAATATACTAATAAAAGGTCAATGTAGAGAGTCTGACTGAACTGTGGGAGTTACTAATAACCGATAATAGAACCACAAGAGCTAAAAGTGGGGTCCGATTTATACGCCCCATCGAGAGGACCCAATATACCCTGCCAAAGATATAAGGGCATGTTGGCGTGATCACTAAACTGATTGCCCACAGACGAGACTTACAACCTATATGGCTAGTAATTCTAGGACTATTGGTACGCTAAACCCTAGTCCAACTCGGTATTATGCTACTCCCAATGAATTTTGTAAATTAACTGATTATGTCTGAGTTTCTGTAAATATTGGATAGCTCGAAACTGAACATGTAAACTGAGAATACAACAATTAATCTGGTAATCATGCATTTATAACTGAGGCATGTATATGTGAAGTGTCTGGAATATATGACCTAGCATGTGTAATTGAAGAAATAAAGAAATACAAAGCTAGGGTTCTGAGTCATGCGATAATCTGAGTAATAACATGATAATCTGATTTGGAACATATATTTAATAAATTCATGAAGTTATATCAAAGTTCTAGAAACTATAGGTTTAATCATGATAAGAGAATCAAGATCTGACTAAAACTAAGGACCCAATGGGTTAAAGGAATCCACTAGTGAAATCCCACATGCCTGATGATGAAATCCACGGAAAACTACTTAAGTTTCGGGGCAGGAACTGCTGGAGCTTGTGGCGTTCTTGAACTAGAGTTCTTGAGCTTTTTTCTCCTCTCTTGCTTCTAATTTTCTAAGTTTTGATTTAGTGATTTGACTTGGATATGTTTTAATTATGTTTCTAGGCTTAAACTGACTAAAATATGATGATTTAGGGTCTAAAGGACGTAACTTAGTGTTTAAACAGAGTGGGAAAGGTCAAAAAGACCCCTGGAAAGGTTGCTATCGACCTCACAATGGCCACCACTGACGGTCCATCGTGCGCCCGACGCCCCGTCGTTGAGTCCGTCGTTAGGCCCTATTCGACAGCCCTTTACAAAAATGGGCATAAATTTTTACTCGGAGGTCTGATTTTACCAAGGGCGGTGGATATAGAAAGATAATGCAATTATCTATATATGGGTAGGTCATGGGAGACCTAATTCATTTTGTGCTAAGAGGTATGATCATTTTAAGTTGATCCAACAATATTTCCCTTCATCTGGCTGCAAATTTTCCACCTACGGACCATAGTTCAACCTACGAACCATGCTGGTAATCCATAGATCTTCTCAGAGAATTGTTTAAGGGAGTCTTGATCGACAGGAATGGACTACGAACCGTCGTTTGACCTACGTAGCGTAAGTTCGTCCGTCGTCCAAGACTTAACCAATTTTTCTAGGCTGAACTTTTTGCGAGTTTCGGATCCCATCGACGGTTGTAAAGGACGGACCATGGTTCAGGCTATGGTACGTCGATGCCATTGTTGGTAGCACCTGCAGATTTTTCTGAAAAACTAATCTTTAGTCTGTTTTGGCTACGGGGTGTTACATACGGGGTGGACGTCCACAATTTTGCTCTGTTATATTTATAGTTTCTATTACGACCCAAATCGAGCCGCGAGTGGCACCCACACTTATCCTACTATGTGAACGAACAAACCAATCTAAACCCCAACATTTCAAACATAATGAACAAAATACAATGCGGAAGACTTAAAACTCATTAACGAAATCAATTAAATAACTTCTAAAATTTATCCATTACTATCCCCAAAATCTGGAAGTCATCACCACAAGAACATCTATCCTCAAATTACTAAATCTAAGAGTATCTAAGAAGCTAAAATAAATAAAACTAGTCCATGCCGGAACTTCAAGGCATCAAGACATGAAGAGGAAGATCCAGTCCAAGCTAGAAGCAATAGCTCACCCTGAAATCTGGCTTGATGAAGACTGGCTAGAGTTGCGGTTGAGTTGAAGACGATGGTACGTTTGCTGCACTCCACAAATAACAAAGAAAGAAACATACAAGTAGGGGTCAGTACAAGGAACAAGTACTGAGTAGGAATCATCGGCCAACTCAAAATAGAAAACAGTATATATCCGATAATATCATAAAATCAACTACAATACTCAACAGATAGCAACATCAAGTACTATAATCATTAATAAGTAACGCCAAGTACACCCATGAGGACTCAAGCCTCATTACCATACTCATTTGGGAATTAGGTTCATTAAATTGAATATATTAACAAATTTCCAGATTCATTATCTTTATTCCTCTCGTGTCGGTACGTGACACTCCACTCCATATACTATCCTGGTGTCGGAACGTGACACTCCGATCCTCATATACTATCCTGGGTTCGGAACGTGACACTCCGATCCTCATATACTATCTTGGTGTCGGAACGTGACACCTGATCCATATACTATCCTGGTGTCGGAACGTGACACTCCGATCCTCATATACTATCCTGGTGTCCGAACGTGACACCCGATCCATATACTATCCTGGTGTCGGAACGTGACACTCCGATCCTCATATACTATCCTGGTGCCGAAATGTGACACCCGATCCTCTATTACTATCCTGGTGTCGGAACGTGACACCCGATCCCCTAATCTCACTACTTTCGTTCATCAAGCCTTCTTTTATACCAAGGCATCATCATTAAAAAGTAGATTAGGGTTTTTCAAGATTTAGGATTCAATAGCCTCATCATGCTTATTTTATCACAATTATATAATCACATTCATGCAAGCATACAATTAAGCATATAGTTTACAATACTACCCAATACATATCATTCGCTATTAAGAGTTCACTACGAATAGCATAAACCATAACCTACCTCCACCAAAGATTTCGTGATCAAGCAAGCAAATCCTCAAAATCTTTGCTATCCTCTTCGTTTCCCTCTTCTCTCGATCGTTCTCCCTCTCTTGTTCTTTCTATTTTTCTTATTCAAACCCTTTTTCTTTTACCCTAATTAACATATAATTAAGTATAAAAGATGACAAAAGTAACCCACTAATTAACTCAAGGTTATATCCTTTAACCCCCATGTAATTGAATTATTAATATTAAACCACTAACTTTATAATTATAAGCAGGAATAGTCCAAAACGCCCCTTAAAATATTTAACAGAAATCTGACCCAGTCAGGGTTTACGCAGCCTGTGACGGCCCGTCGTGCCTGCGACGGTCCGTCCTGCTGCTTTCGTCACGGAATTCAGAGACTAAATTTCACTAAGGGTCTGTGACGGCCCGTCATGCCTGTGACGGTCCGTCCTGCCATTTCGTTGCGAAGTTCAGAGAGTCGATTTCAGTATCCAAATTTAAGAATTCTAAGTGTTTTGGAACGAGACCCCCTCGACGGTCCGTCGTGCCCCTGACGGTCCGTCGTGAGTTCCGTCGACTCAGCCAGTTTTTTCTAGAAATAAAATTTGCTGCTCAAAACGACTAAACAAGTCGTTACAATAGATACCAATTTACCCATCGTTCGTCCTCGAACGATCACAAGAAGAAAAACAAGGGCAAAAAGAAGTTCCATCCATCTCCTCTGTCTCAAATTCAAATCTTTCTGAGTAAAGACATACTGTAGGCTACGATGATCTGTATAGACTTCACACTTAACCCCATATAAATAATGTCTCCATTGCTTTAATGCAAACACTACAGCAGCCAACTCCAAATCATGGGTCGTGCACCTTTAATTTCCTCGAAGCATAAGCAATTATATTCTTCTCTTGCATTAGCACTGCACCCAAACCAGAATAGGATGCATCACAATAAACGATGAAGTTCTTGCCCTCTACTGGCAGGGTAAGGATTGGTGCAGTAGTCAACAAGGTCTTGAGCTTCTGAAAGCTTTCCTCACATTCATCCGACCATACAAATGGAACATTCTGCTTAGTCAAGCTTGTCAATTGGGATGCAATAGAAGAGAACCCCTTGACAAATCGGCGGTAGTAGCTAGCTAAACCAACAAAGCTCCTCACCTCTGTAACATTAGTGGGTCTTACCCAATTCCTCACTGTTTCAACCTTAGAAGGATCCACCATCACTCCATCCTTAGAAACCACATGCCCAAAGAAGGACACTGCATCTAGCCAAAACTCGCACTTCGAGAATTTGGCATAAAGCTTTTTCTCCCTCAACATTTCTAATACAATTCTCAAGTGCTCCTCATGTTCCTTCTTGCTCTTTGAGTATACCAATATATAATCAATGAATACAATGACAAAGAGATCCAGATATGGCTTAAAAATCCCATTCATCAAGCTCATGAAAGCAGCAGGGGCATTCGTAAGCCCAAAAGACATTAATAAGAACTCATAATGTCCATACCTTGTCCGAAAAGCAGTCTTGGGCACATCTGTTGCCCGTATTTTCAATTGATGGTAACCGGATCTCAAATGAATTTTTGAGAAGGTACAAGCACCTTGTAATTGATCGAACAAATCATCAATGCGAGGAAGAGGATACTTGTTCTTAATAGTTACCTTATTCAGTTGTCTGTAGTCTATGCACATCCGAAAGCTCCCATCCTTCTTCTTCACAAACAAAACAGGAGCACCCCAAGGGGATGCACTTGGTCTAATGAAGCCTTTCCCTAACAATTCTTGAAGTTGAGCCTTTAATTCCCTTAACTCCGCGGGAGCCATTCTATAAGGGGGTATAGAAATGGGGAGAGTACCCGGTTCCAGATCAATGCAAAAATCAATATCTCTATCCAGTGGCATACCAGGAAGATTTGCAGGGAACACATCCAGAAACTCACGGACCATCGAAACCGACTCAATTGAAGGTACTTGAGTAGTGTCATCCCTGAGATGTGCTAAGAAATCTAAACACCCTTTACTAACCATTCTCTAAGCACGAAGATAGGAGATGATATGAACCGGAGTGGAAGTGTAGTCACCATCCCACACTAACGGATCTGTCCCAGGCTTGGCCAATGTTACAGTTTTTGCATTACAATCTAAGATCGCAAAATTCGGAGAAAGCCAAGTCATACCCAAAATTACATCAAAGTCAACCATTTCTAGGATAACCAAGTCTATATACGTATTGCTCCCCACAAAAGTCACCAGACAAGACCTATATAACTTTTCAACTATCACAGACTCACCCACCGGAGTAGAAACACGAATAGGCATGTCAAGAAATTCACAAGGTAAATTAAGACCAGTAGCAAATGAGGAAGATACATATGAAAATGTGGAGCCAGGATCAAATAATACAGAAGCCATGCAATCACAAACCAAAAGATTACCAGTGATAACAACATCAGATGTCTCTGCTTCAGATCGCCCGGGGAAAGCGTAACAATGGCCCCTATCGCCTGTTTGCCCGTTGCCCCTACCATGTTGTGCTGTAGTTGCTCAAGTTTTCCCGTCACCCCGGCCGTTTTGGTGACCACCATGACCTCGACCACCACGTCCTCCAGAATGACGGCCCCTTCCATGACCACCTCTACCTCTGACTATGGGAGGTCTGTAACTCTGTTTTGGACAATACCTCTTAATGTGTCCAGTCTCCCCACATCCATAACACATTTTGGATTCAAGCATCGGTCTTTGTGAGTATGACAAAGTTTGGGAATAACCTCCAACCTCAGAGACATGTTGACCGGTCTGAGGTGGACCCCCAACTACAGTCTGTAGCGCAGACTGAATGGGTCGGACTGGATAACCTCCTGAACCTTGACCTCTGGAGTAAGAACCATTAAACTCACCTCCCCTTCGAAACCTTTTTTATGTCGATGCCATGGTGAAGTTATCTGGCTTCACTCCTTCCACCTCTATCACAAAGTCTACCACTTCTTGAAATGATTTTGTTGTAGCCGCTACCTGTAAGGCTGAAATCCGCAATTCTGACCTCAACCCGTTCATGAAACGGTGAATCCGCTCTTGTGGACTGAAACAAAGTTGGGTGGCATACCTGAATAATGCACGAACTTAGCCTCATACGCAGTAATCGACATCCTGCCTCGCTCTAGGCTCAAGAACTCGTCTCTCCTCCTATCCCTCAAGGTCCGGGGGATATACTTCTCCATAAACAAGCTAGAGAATGACGCCCAAGTCATAGGGTGTGCCTGTGCGGGTTGACACTCAACATGTGACCGCCACCACATTTTGGCATTTCACTGAAACTGGTAGGTTACAAACTCAACGCCAAACCGTTTCACTATGCCCATTTTATGTAGTAACTCATGACAGTCAACTAGAAAATCGTAGGCATCCTCAGATTCAGCACCCTTGAAGACTGGAGGTTTCAATTTCAAGAACTTACTGAAAAGTTCATGCTGATCACTTGTCATTATAGGCCCTGTAGTCAACCGAGGAAACGTGACTATTTCCAATGAGGCATCCATGCGGGGAACCTCAACAGCGGCCTGTCGTTCTTCCGGAACCTGAGGTGCTGGTGCAGAAAACACTGGAGGTGTCTAGTCTTGATCAGATAACCTGCTAAGATAAGCAAGAACCTGATTAATCATCTCTGGGGTAGGTTGGGGTGGTAATTCCTCATTCTGCACTTGTTCATTCTCCCCTTCCTCACCCTCTCTTATCACTTCCTCAGTCGGTGGAGGAGTCACCGCCCTAGTACCAGATGGGCTAGGTGCTTGTCCTCTTCTTCTAGAGGACGTCCTCCCACGACCTCTACCACAACCTCTTGCCACTACTCCTCTCCGAGCTACAGCCCCAGTGGCTGGCTCAGACGCATCTTGTCTTGCCGGTGTTGGTGTTGGTGCAGTCGTTGCTGTAGTTCTAACCATTTGTGAAATAGAGTGAAGATTGTCAGATACCAATTTGTATCACCTAGATACCAATTGGATCCAATTAATAGCACGAAAGAAAGGATGAAAGGATGGAATTTTCCTAAAGTGTTATAGCCTCTCAAAGAAAAGTAAAGGCGTCCTCCTACCGTTCCTTAAGACTCTACTAGACTCGTTCTTGTGTGATGAGACCAACGAACCTATTGCTCTAATACCAAGTTTGTCACGACCCAAATCGAGCCGCGAGTGGCACCCACACTTATCCTACTATGTGAGCGAACCAACCAATCTAAGCCCCAACATTTCAAACATAATGAACAAAATACAATGCGGAAGACATAAAACTCATTAACGAAATCAATGAAATAACTTCTAAAATTTATACATTACTATCCCCAAAATCTGGAATTCATCACCACATGAACATCTATCCTCAAATTACTAAATCTAAGAGTATCTAAGAAGCTAAAATAAATAAAACTAGTCCATGCCGGAACTTCAAGGCATCAAGACATGAAGAGGAAGATCCAATCCAAGCTAGAAGCAATAGCTCACCCTGAAATCTGGCTTGATGAAGACTGGCTAGAGTTGCGGTTGAGTTGAAGGCGATGGCACGTTTGCTGCACTCCACAAATAACAAAGAAAGAAACATACAAGTAGGGGTCAGTACAAGGCACAAGTACTGAGTAGGAATCATCGGCCAACTCAAAATAGAAAACAGTATATATCCGATAATATCATAAAATCAACTACAATACTCAACTGGTAGCAACATCAAGTACTATAATCATTAATAAGTAACGCCAAGTACACCCATGAGGACTCAAGCCTCATTACCATAGTCATTTGGGAATTAGGTTCATTAAATTGAATATATTAACATATTTCAAGATTCATTATCTTTATTCCTCTCGTGTCGGTACGTGACACTCCACTCCATATACTATCCTGGTGTCGGAACGTGACACTCCAATCCTCATATACTATCCTGGTGTCGGAACGTGACACTCCGATCCTCATATACTATCCTGGTGTCGGAGCGTGACACCCGATCCATATACTATCCTGGTGTCGGAACGTGACACTCCGTTCCTCATATACTATCCTAGTGTCCGAACGTGACACCCGATCCATATACTATCCTCGTGTCGAAACGTGACACTCCGATCCTCATATACTATCCTGGTGCTGGAACGTGACACCCGATCCTCTATTACTATCCTGGTGTCGGAACATGACACCCGATCCCCTAATATCACTACTTTCGTTCATCAAGACTTCTTTTATACCAAGGCATCATCATTAACAAAGTAGATTAAGGTTTTTCAAGATTTAGGATTCAATAGCCTCATCATGCTTATTTTATCACAAATATATAATCACATTCATGCAAGCATACTATTAAGCATATTGAAGGGTTTACAATACTACCCAATACATATCATTCGCTATTAAGAGTTTACTACGAATAACATAAACCATAACCTACCTCCACCGAAGATTTCGTGATCAAGCAAGCAAATCCTCAAAATCTTTTCTATCCTCTTCGTTTCCCTCTTCTCTCGATCGTTCTCCCTCTCTTGTTCTTTCTATTTTTCTTATTCAAACCCTTCTTCTTTTACCCTAATTAACATATAATTAAGTATAAAAGATGACAAAAGTAACCCACTAATTAACTCAAGGTTATCTCCTTTAACCCCCAAGTAATTGAATTATTAATATTAAACCACTAACTTTATAATTATAAGCAGGAATAGTCCAAAACGCCCCTTAAAATATTTAACAGAAATCTGACCCAGTCAGGGTTTACGCACCCTGTGACGGCCCGTCGTGCGTGCGACGGTCCGTCCTGCTGCTTCCGTCACGGAGTTCAGAGACTAAATTTCGCTAAGGGTCTGTGACGGCCCGTCATGCCTTTGACGGTCCGTCCTGCCATTTCGTCGCGAAGTTCAGAGAGTCGATTTCAGTATCCAAATTTCCGAATTCTAAGTGTTTTGGAACGAGACCCCCTCAACGGTCATGCGATATATATATATGCTTAATGTCCATTTGGTCATGCGATATGAAATCATGATTTGATATTATGAGATAAAGTTGATGTTTTGTTTGGACATTTTATGTTGCTTGTTTTCTCATAATAAGATCCTATGACATGCAAAACTATTAAAATTGTGTCAGTTATTTATACAATCTTATAAAATTAGCAAAAGTTCATAAAATTGCATAACATATTATCACAAAACTATTCTAAAATATTTCAACATTTATTGACCTAACTTTATTTCAATTAAAAAGAAAGTAAATATAAGTTGTAGTGTCTAGTATTTAATATAATTATCCTACATACCATGAATAATCTTCTTACATTGAACTTGAGTTTTTCAATTATATGACCTAGAATATGAACTAACATTGTTACTTTGAGTCATTTGTGGGTAAATTTGGTTTGTAAATAAAGTTGATAAAAAATAACTAATTTGGCTAATTTAAATGGTAGAGTAGAAATTTTTTTAAAGTAACAAAAAATATTAAGTTGAAAAAAATAATTGTTGTATAAGATATAAATGGTTTTAAAAGTAATGATATCGATTATATATTTTATATACATATGAAATATATGGTTTTTAGATATAAATTTGGGTTGTTATCATAAAATTTTAACTTCTTGGGAAATTTTTGAATTTGAAGATATCTTGGAAAATTTGAGATTTCACATTATGAAATCAGCGTGAAACCGGATGTCTAAATGTTCATTTTATCTCATGATTTCAAATTGCGATGTGGAATTGCATGTCCAAAATTTTACTTGTTAGAAGACATAATCTCCTATTTCTACTATATATTTTCCAATTAAGTAGTCAAACAAAGGTGAAATTATCATACTCACAAAACATTTTTATTCTATGTTTTATTTGGACATGCTATGATATCTTGATTTCAAATTACTATTTGGACATGAGATTTGAGTCTAACTTCTTCAAAAAAAGTATGATTTTAAATTTCAAACCCTAATTTCCATTTTAATTAATGCAACACGTGACCCATAACTCTATTATCATAAACAACTATTTGGAATTTTTTATGAAGAGATTCATGCTCGACATGAAGAGATTATACTACCATGTGAAAGAATTACATTAAAGGATAACCAACTACTACTACTAGTGACCAGTGAATTTTTATAAAATTATGTTTATTTTAATGTTTCTAATCACAAAACATTTACATATAAAAATATATATGGAGAAATGTGATTTAACGATGCGACACCATACAATATTTTGATGTCAAATCATGATTTTCACATCTCATTTTCAAACCCTAAGAAGATACGTCTTTCAATATGGTATTCATATCAATTTTTAACAACTTCATTTAAAAGTAAAAAATTAGATGTTGAGTCTACACTAGTTGATCATGAGTGATAATTACATTTAGGGGTCGTTTGGTAGAGTGTGTTAGAAAAAATAATGCATGCATTAATTATATGTATTACAAATTCCTTGTTTGGTGCATTTTTTCATGCTATGTATAAATAATGTTATTGTGTATTGAGGAGTGCATTACTAATACCTAATAATCTATGGTACTAGTAATACAAAGAATTTAATGCATGCATAATATGGTCAAAGACTCACTTATCCCTCAAAAGTACTTTTACTTATTTTCCACCATATAATTGCGAACGATAATTTTGTAAATAAATATTTTTATACAATACATACTATTTTTAATACATTAAAATAAACTTGCATAAGAAATAAGCGATGCATAACTAATACAAGTATAACTAATACATGCATTACTAATGTTTGCATTACTAATACACTCTATTGGGTATCATTTTTATACACACTACCAAATGACCCCTTAGTGATTTTATGCAAATATAAATTGTAATTAAAGGTTTTTTAAAAAAATATTTAAACATTATTTGTTTAGTTTTGTAACGAACCCATTTGATTGTTTTGTGATATTAGAGCTTATTATGTCATATAATACTTTTTGATAGATTCTAAATAGATAATTTCGACTATCCGTAACTATATTATAAAATTAATAGGGTAGTTTTAATAATTAATTTAATTGATGGTTAAAGAAGATAACACTAAAATTAATAGGATTAAATATTTATTAATCCATAATTTTTTACACATATATAAATTAATTAAATAAAATAAAGAAGGGTTGTATTATAAGGTTATAAGAAAAATAGCATGCGCCTCTTCTCTCGGTTCTTGGCACCGCCGACAAGTTTGACGGAACAACTATGGGTAAAACTCCATCCAATTCCAACTTTATGTTATAAATGTTAATAGTTGGGTGTCGTTAATCTTTATTATTATTGTTATATAAGGTGTAAATAAATGGGATGATTGGGAGTATGAAGAAATTGGGAGAAACATTTAATGTTAACGTTTTGAAAGAATATGGTTTTGGTTATTATAATTTTTGTTGATTTCTTTTGATTTCCTAATAATTACTAAGGGAATTAAATAGTGAAGCGTGCACTTCACAAAGTGAGGAATTATACTATTATAATAACAAACGACATTAGAATTGAAGAAGATGTTAACAAAGTTAATTGGTTTTGGTGGTTATCAATAGTCAATAATTAAAAGTATTATATATGATATAAGTTTGACTTAAAGAAATAAATTATACCTTGTTTTTATTTGACTAAGGGAATTAAATAGTGCAGCTGCACTTAACAAAGTGAGGAGTTATACTATTATAATAACCGACGGCATTAGAATTGAAGTAGATGTTAACAAAGTTAACGGGTCTTGGTGGTTATCAATCGTCAATAATTAAAAGTATTATATATGATATACATTTAACTTAGAGAAATAAATTATAACTTGTTTTTATTTGATTATTTTCACTGGTTTAGGCAACCAGTGGCTTTAACCTTTACGATCTTTTAATCTTTGGTATTTATTGTGTTACTATATTATAAATAAAGTTGTAAAAATATTGAGATAGAAAGTTAAAAATTAGGTGTATTGAATATGTTAAATTGCACTAAAGTTATGCTAATTGGAGTAGTTAAGACTTATCCTTTGGTTTGAACTTTCGGAAATTGATTATACAATTAGGTGAGTTTTGGCTCTAGGCTAGACATAGAGTAATATGATGTCTATAGACTCGTTAACTTACAAATTATGTATATATATTTGATAGGTTGGAAACGTTTGGAGGCGAGGAAGTAGCTTCCTTGGCTTCAGCTCATCGCTGGAGGTAGGTTATGGTTTATGCTATTTATAGTAAAGTCTTAATAGTGATTGATATGCATGAACGATATTATGATGTTTTCTAGGCACTTGATTGTGTGGTTGTGTTGCTTAGTTGACTGTTATGTGATTGTTCTGAAATCCTGAGACCGTGACATTTATATTCTTGAACCCTCTTTATCGAAGTGATGCTTTGAATAAAGAAGGCTTTGTGAAATATTATCAATCAATTAAAAGTAGTGATAATAAATGATAAATTAATAGTATAATTGGATCAGAGTATCACGTTCCGACACGGTATTCTTTGTTCGGAGTGTCACGTTCTGACACGGTATTCTTGGATCGGAGTGTCATGTTCCGACACAATATTCTTGGATCGGAGTGTCACTTCCAGACACGATATAATTGGATTGGAGTATCATCTTCCAACATGATAATATTAAAGGAAAAATATATTGAATTAACGGAATGTACTCAATCTCAAAGAACACAATTCCCCAAATGGTTTGGTTGGAGGCATGAGTCCTCATGGATGATCTTGATATTGTTGACTTAACATATACTTACTTTAGTGTTGTTGACACTTATTCATGTTGTTGGTTGTTTATCACTTGTTAAGTTCTATAGTTGAGTTCATATATTATTCATTGTATATTCGTTTCTATTTTGGGTTGACTGATGATACCTACTCTGTACATAATGCCTCATTCTGGGCCCTACTTGTGTTTTTCTTTGTTTTCCTTTTGTATAGTGCAATGAGTGTACCAATGACTTCAAATTTCCCTCAGCTCTAGCAAGTCTCAGCATTTCAGGTTCAATGGTGAGCTAATCATTCAAGCTTGGTTTGGATTCTCTCTTTCATTTTCTGATTTCCTTAGTTTTCAGACACAAATTACATTCGTTCATTTATTTTGGTGTCTTTGATACTCTTAGAATTAGTAAATGAAGATTAGATGTCCTTGTTGTGATGACTTTCAAGTTTTGGGAAAATTATAGTTAATAAGTTTTGGAGCTTCCGCATTATTTTATGATTCGTATTTGAACTATTTGTAGAAGTTGGGATTTTGTTTCCTAGGTTCGCCCTCTTAGGATGGTAACTGTGGCTGCCACTCACGACTCATAAAGATTTTTGTGCTTTCGTTGTTGATTGTTCGAGGTGCTTCATAAAATGAATATAGTAGAGAGGCTTAGTGTCAAGTTTGTGACATTCGATTTTCGTAAGAGAGAGCTAGAAAATGAACATCATTACTTTGGAAATTATAGTTCATAAAGTTTTCATAACATGTATGAATTGTTCAGTGAATGGTGAAATTAGGTTGCGACAATAGAGGTTAGAATCTTTACTATGATGCTACTGATTGATTGTATATTAAAGAGGTTCATGATATGACTACTAAATCACATATCACTTGGGCTAAAGACAAGACAAATTCGATAATATTTTGTAGTTATTCAATGGGTAGAAATGTGTGGGCTATTTGGGTACGATCGTCTTGATAAGTATGATGTGTTCTAGTGATGAATTTAATGACCATTCATGGTACAGTACTAGTACGTATAAATGAATACATCAAATATCAAGTGTGAATACTAACTACTTAAGAAGTAATTACTGGTATGATTTGTTTAGATAATGAGATTTGACGTTGCTTTCACATTTCAGAAACCAACTATTTTATTACTATAGGCATTTGGATTGCATTATTTTTAAGAAATATTTTAGCGATGGATCTTTGGTACAATACTAATATATTTAGGTTGTGAAATGTATCTTGAGGGTTCTAAATGAGGACTAACGATTTTATCTTAAGCTTCAAAAGGTAGATTGATACTAGAATGACAAACTTACAGGAAAAGAAAGTCTTATTGAGTATACTTGGATGAACTAAAATAAAGATTTAAGAACGAAAATGCTTATAAAATTGAGTTAGTCCTTTAAGTTTGTTTAGTATACCTGAGTTTAAGGTGTCATGTCGAGGAGAAGGTTCACTTTTTGATGATAAAAATGTCTAGCTATGCATGATGGTAAAAAGAGAAAGTGATATATGACCTATATCATTTATGTTTGTTGTACTAGTATCAAAAATACTGATTCAGATCAGTTCTAGTGGCAACAAAGTCTTGAAAGTGTTTCACCGGTTATGATATCCAATTTAGTATTTGCTTAAGAGTTAGACACTAGACCAAATCCTCTTTCAAAAAGAATTGAAATTATTCTCTTCATTTGGTTTCCATTTCTGTTAGAAAAAAGATTGAAATTGTAATCCTATTTGTAGTTGGTTTTGACTTTTTGAGGAAAAACATAATTGTATATATAAAGGATGATCTTGTGAGAAAAATTGAACTATTCATTAGTTTTTTTTCCTTGAAAGACATTAGGACATAAGAGAGTTTTGAGAGAGATTTCATCAAGAGAGAAGAGGGAAGAGAGAAGAAAAAAAATTATTTTGCTGCATACCTTTTCTCCTACCAGCAACCTTCAGATCATGTTTCTTAATTAAGTAATCGCAGGATCAAGCTAAAATTTGAACTACGTGTTTCTGACATCTTGGTGGTTGATGTGAATGGTGGAAATTGGATTAGGATGTTTGCAATATCATTTTTTGGTCTCGAATAGCAACTGCGTTTGGGTGGTGCTTGCATTAAAATTGTAATGTCATTGTATGTATTGTGTGTATTATGATGTGTTTTAGTATAATATTTAATAAGAAGAATATTAATTTAAGACAATTGAGATGATTAGAGTTCTCAAGGATGATGGAATGACTATCGTTTGTCGTTTTCTGCAAAGTGAATGTGGTAGTAGACGCCTTAGGTTGAAAGACAGTGTGTATAGGTAGTCTACCTTTGGTACATGTAGGAGAGTATCCCTTGGCTATGGATGTCAATTCATAAGCCAATAACTTTGTAAGACTTGTTACTTTAAAATCTGGTAGAATTTGGCTTTGCGGGAGGTGAAAAATTTCTTATTGGAGCATGTAATGGGTTCAGAGACAGGTGGTTTCATATATTTTAATATGATCATGGTTTTAGTGGCAGAGGTTTATCAAATTGGTTAAAAGATATCGAATAAGATTTAAGAAAAGAGTGTACATACGTTCAACTCGAGTGTGATGATGAGTTATCTTGTGATTTTGGGTTTGTTAACAACTGCGGTCGAATTTTAGCAAAGGATATAACAAGACCGATGAAGAGGCGATCAACGATACGTGAAGTCATGTGAAATAACAAAAATGTTCAAGGTATTAGTCATGTTAATAGCTAAGGAGATTGAGTTACATGGTTCGTTTTACAATTAAAGCTTTTCATTCTGGATGTACTTTTGTGGTTGCAAGGTATGAATTTGTAAGGTAAAAAACGAATAATAATATATAATTTATATAAGATATTAAATATATGGAAGGACTTATTCATAGTTTGGATTGGAAAATTGGTTAGGATTGATTATTAAAGGATCGAACGAAGGATTTCACTTTAAAGTGTTAGTTTCGAGTACTAGGTAAAATATTATAGATTATTGGTCAAGGAATAAGATTGCTAAGCGAGTTAGCAAAATGGACAACAATCTGGTCTATCGGAGATTTCAAGGTATTTGAAATTTGTGAAATGGGTAGAATTTAAGGAAAGTGAAGGAAATAGACCTCTTGTATAAATCCTTGGGGTGTAGTAGAAGGTTGTATTGATTTTTACCACCAATTTAGATGTGATTGTGAGATGTGCACTAGTTCAATAAAGACTTACAAGGAGCATATCATCGATTTGTTTAATGATTGAATTTTGATTTGGGTGTTAATAGTGAGGTATAGAAAATTTAGAGTTTTACGTGAGGTTAGATTGCTCAAATTAAGATAGATGACTTAAGAATGACGCACAAGGTGATATACAATTCTAAATGGTTATTAAGAAAGTAGAGTTGAATTAATACTACTCTACTGATCTGATGGGACTAAAAAGAATGTTATGAGTTGTATATAGACATTTGATGGTGAATAGATGTTATGAGTTTATATTATACAGAATAATTTGAGTGACCAGCAATTTTACTAAATGTTGGCATGAGATATGTGATTGTTTTGAATGGTAAATAAAGCATGGTAGGTGGAAGTGGTATGAAGTTGACTTTGGGTGTGATTTAATAGTTTTATCTCGATGGGAAGGTAGTATCAAATTTGAAATTAGTGTTATTAGCTTGGTTTGTGTCTCACATTTGTCATGAAATGTTTAAATAGAAAGAGAGATAGTCATAGTTGAATGTATATTTGATAAGAATTATCTGATACTAATGATGGTTTAGGTGTTAGGAAGATGATTGATGTGGTTGTGATGTTTTGTTAGTGTTAAGAGTGTTAACTTCAGTGTATTTGGGATTCAATAAATGAGTAATTTATGAAATTATAATAGGGACATAATTGGTGATTATGAGTAACTAGAAACAAAAGAGATAGAGTTAGATGAATGAAAATGTTTGATATGGGCCCTATCAAAAGAGTATCTAATGTTATTCGACCTTGGTTATGTAAATTATTATGTGACCAACTACTTCATTCTGGCATGGTTAGGAGTATGATTAACTTGCTACGCCCATGTGTGCTTTCACTTATAAGGATAACCCTAGTAGTGGATCAGGTATATCGATTTTGTGATTGGCCTCGTGATTGTTACCAAATTGACTAAGGATTTTATCATGATTATGTGGGATAGTATTTGTCCTGGTGATTATCAATTGAAGAATCCATTGGAAATAGCTTTGTTGTTAGTTGAGTTTACATATAACAACAACTTTAAGTAGAGTATTGAGATGACCTCATTTGAGACATTTTATGGGAGGATGTGTAGATCTCCATTTAGTTAGGTTGACACTTTTGAAATGAGGCCTTGGGTATTAATATTTTGAAAGAATTGTTGAGACAACTATCCTTTCTTACCCTCACCTTCCTTTGGTCGTTCGAGGATGAACAATGGGTAAATTGAAATCTAATGTAACTACCCATTTAATTTTTGTGGGGTACTAGAGCTTTTTATGTCATATAATACTTTTTGATATATTCTTAATAGATAATTTGGAATATTCGTAACAATACTTACCAAATTAATTGGGTAGTTTTAATAATTAATTTCATTGATGGTTAAATATATAACACTAAAATTAATAGGATTTAATATTTATTAATCCATAATTTATACCGATATATAAATTAATTAAATAAAAAAGAAGGGTCGTATTATTTGGTTATCAGAAGACAAATAGTTTGTGCCTCTTCTCTCGGTTCTTGGCACCGACGACAAGTTTGACGGAAAAACTATGGATAAAACTCAATCCATGTCACGACCCAAAACCGAGCCGCGAGTGGCACCCACACTTATCCTACTATGTGAGCGAACCAACCAATCTAACCCAAACATTTCAAACATAATGAACAAAATACAATGCGGAAGACTTAAACTCATTAATGAAAATCAATTCAATAACTTCTAAAAACTCAACATCTATTATTCCCAAAATCTGGAAGTCATCATCACAAGAACATCTATCCTCAAATTACTAAAACTAAGAGTATCTAAGAAAGCTAAAATAAGTAAAGGCTAGTCCATGCCAGAATTTCGAGGCATCAAGACATGAAAAGGAAGATCCAGTCCAAGCTAGAAGCATTAGCTCACCCTGAAATCCGGTGTAATGGAGACTGGCTAGAGTTGCGGTTGAGTTGAAGACGACGGTACGTTTGCTTCACTCCACAAATAACAAAGAAAGAAACATACAAGTAGGGGTCAGTACAAAACACAAGTACTGAGTAGGTATCATCGGCCAACTCAAAATGGAAAACAGTATATATCAGCTAATATCATAAAAACCAACTACAATACTCAAAAGATAGCAACATCAAGTTCTGTAATCATAAATAAGTAACGCCAAGTACCTTACATGAGGACTCAAGCCACAATACCATACTCATTTGGGAAATAGGTTCATTAAATTGAGTATATTAACATCTTTCAAGATTCATTATGTTTATTTCTCTCGTGTCGGTACGTGACACTCCGCTCCATATACTATCCTGGTGTCGGAACGTGACACTCCGATCCTCATATACTATCCTGGTGTCGGAACGTGACACCGATCCTCTATTACTATCCTGGTGTTGGAACGTGACACCCGATCACCTAATCTCACTACTTTCGTTCATCAAGCCTTCTTTTATACCAAGGCATCATCATTAACAAAGTAGATTAGGGTTTTTCAAGATTTAGGATTCAATAGCTTCATCATGCTTATTTTACCACAATTATATAATCACATTCATGCAAGCATACAATTAAGCATATATAAGGGTTTACAAGACTACCCAATACATATCATTCGCTATTAAGAGTTTACTACGAATGGCATAAACCATAACCTACCTCTACCAAAGAATTGTGATCAAGCAAGCTAATCCTCAAAGCAGCGTTCTTCTTCTCTCCCTTGTTTGTTCGTTTTCTCCCTCTCTTGTTCTTTCTATTTTTCTTCTTCAAACCCTTTTTCTTTTACCCTAATTAGCATATAATTTAGTATAAAAGATGACAAAAGTAACCCACTAATTAATTCAAGGTTATCTCCTTTAGCCCCCAAGAAATTGAATTATTAATATTAACCCACTAATTTTATAATTATAAGCAGGAATAGTCCAAAACGTCCCTTAAAATATTTAACAGAAATCCGACCAAGTCAGGGTTTACGCAGCCTGTGACGGCCCGTCATGCCTGCGACGGTCCGCCCTGCTGCTTCCGTCACAGAGTTCAGAGACTAAATTTCACTAATGATCTGTGACGGCCCGTCACACCTGTGACGGTCCGTCCTGCAATTTCGCCGCGAAGTTCAGAGAGTCGATTTCAGTACCCAAATTTCTAATTTCTAAGTGTTTTGAAATGCGACCCCCTCGACGGTCCATCGTGCCCATGACGGTCCGTCGTGGGATCCGTCGTCTCAGCCAGTTTTTCCAGAAATAAAATCTACTGCTCAAAACGACTAAACAGGTCGTTACAATAGATACCAATTTACCTATCGTTCGTCCTCGAACGATCACAAGAAAAGAAACAAGGGCGAAAAGGAGTACCTGACTCTGTAAACAGATGTGGGTATTTTTCTTGCATATCAGCCTTCTTCCCCAAGTAGACTCTTCAACCGGCCGATTCTTCCATTGAACCTTGATGGATGCAATCTCCCTCGACCTCAACTTGCGGACTTCTCTATCTAAAATAGCAACTGGTTCCTCCTCATAAGACAAATTCTCATCAAGCAGAACTGAATCCCAACGAATGATGTAGTTTCCATCCCCATGGTATCTTTTCAACATAGACACATGAAATACCGGATGCACTCCTGACAGCCCTGGAGGCAAGCCTACTTCATTAGCCACCTCCCCTACTCGCTTAAGTACTTCAAATGGTCCAATATACCTTGGGCTTAGCTTACCTCTTTTACCAAACCGCATCACCCCTTTCATGGGCGAACCCTTCAGCAAGACTTGCTCACCCTCCATGAACTCCAAGTCTCTAACCTTTTGATCTGCATATTCCTTTTGCCTGCTTTGAGCCGCTAAAAGCTTTTCTTTAATAGATTTCACCTTTTCTAATGAATCCCTCAAAAGGTCAGTACCCCAAGGTCTAACCTCAAATGCATCAAACCAACCAATGGGAGACCTACATCTCCTCCCATACAGTGCCTCAAATTGGGCCATACTAATGCTTGAGTGATAGCTATTATTGTAGGAGAACTCTGCTAGGGGTAAGAAGTTATCCCAATGACCACCAAATTCTACCACACATGCACGAAGCATATCCTCCAACACTTGAACCGTTCGCTCAGGCTGACCATCAGTCTGAGGGTGAAATGCAGTACTAAGGTCCAACCTAGTACCTAATTCCGCATGCAATGTTCTCCAAAACTTAGAAGTAAACTGCGTACCTCTATCTGATATGATGGAAAGTGGAACTCCATGCAATCGAACAATTTCTGAGATGTAGAGTTTGGCTAACTTCTCTGCATTGTGGGTCACCTTGACCGGAATGAAGTGAGCAGACTTAGTTAACCTGTCCACAATTACCCAAATAGAATCAAACTTTCCCAATGTCTTTGGAAGACCAACCACGAAGTCCATTGCAATTCTCTCCCACTTCCATTCAGGAATGGGCATTCTCTGAAGTGTTCCTTCGGGCCTCTGGTGTTCATACATTACTTGCTGACAATTTGGACACTTGGCAACAAAATCAACAATGTCGCGCTTCATTCTACTCCACCAAAAGTGTTGCTTTAGGTCACGGTACATCTTGGTTGCACCAGGATGTATAGAATATCCGGAACTATGAGCCTCTGTAAGAATAGTGTGGATAAAATCATCAACACGGGGCACACATACCCTTCCCTTAATCCTCAAAACACCTTCCTCACCAATTATTGCTTCTTTAGCCTCTCCTCGCAACACCATATCCCGACTTCGACTTAGTCTCTCATCATCAAACTGTTTTCCCTTGATCTTTCAAGAAAAGAAGATCTCGCCTCCACACAAGCCAAAAATCCTCCCTTCTCATTTACTTCTAGCTTCATAAAATCATTAGCCATGTTTTGGATTTCTCTAGCTAACGGGCGTCTAGAAACTTGTAAGTGGGCTAAACTACCCATGCTCCCTGCTTTTCTACTTAAGGCGTCTGCCACAACATTAGCCTTCCCTGGGTGATACAAGATGGTAACATCATAGTCCTTTCAGTAGTTCCATCCACCTCCTCTGTCTCAAATTCAAATCCCTCTAAGTAAAGACATACTGTAGGCTACGATGATCCGTATAGACTTCACACTTAGCCCCATATAGATAGTGTCTCTATTGCTTTAATGCAAACACTACCGCAGCAACCTCCAAATCATGGGTTGGATAGTTACGTTCATGCACCTTTAATTGCCTCGAAGCATAAGCAATTACATTCTTCTCTTTCATTAGCACTGCACCCAAACCAGAATAGGATGCATCACAATAAACAATGAAGTTCTTACCCTCTACTGGCAAGGTAAGGATAGGTGCAGTAGTCAGCAAGGTTTTGAGTTTCTGAAAGCTTTCCTCACATTCATCCGACCATACAAATGGAACATTCTGTTTAGTCAAGCTCGTCAATTGGGAAGCAATGAAAGAGAATCCCTTGACAAATCAACGGTAATAGCTAGCTAAACCAACAAAGCTCCTTATTTCTGACACATTAGTAGGTCTTACCCAATTCTTCACTGTCTCAATCTTAGAAGGATCCACCATCACTCCATCCTTATAAACCACGTGCCCCAAGAAGGACACTGAATCTAGCCAAAACTCACACTTGTAGAATTTGGCATAAAGCCTTTTCTCCCTCAATACTTCCAACACAATTCTCAGATGCTCCCCATGTTCCTTCTTACTCTTGGAGTATATCAGTATATCATCAATAAATACGATCACAAAGAGATCTTGATATGGCTTAAGAATCCCGTTCATCAAGCTCATGAAAGTAGCAAAGGCATTCGTAAGACCAAAAGACATTACTACAAATTCGTAATGCCCATACCTGGTTCGAAATGCAGTCTTTGGCACATCCGTTGCCCGTATTTTCAATTGATGATAACCGGATCTCAAGTCATTCTTAGAGAAGACACAAGCACCTTGTAGCTGATCGAACAAGTCATCAATGCGAGGAATGGGATACTTGTTCTTAATAGTTACCTTGTTCAACTGCCGGTAGTCTATGCACATCCGAAAACTCCCATCCTTCTTCTTCACAAATAACACCGGAGCACCCCAAGGGGATGCACTTGGTCTAATGAAACCTTTACTTAGCAACTCTTGAAGTTGGGCCTTTAATTCCCTTAACTCTGCTGGAGCCATTCTTTACGGGGGTATGGAAATGGGGCGAGTGCCCGGCTCCAGATCAGTGCAAAAGTCGATATCCCTATCCGGCGGCATACCAGGGAGGTCTGCAGGGAACACATCTAGAAACTCACGGACTACCGAAACCGACTCAATTGAAGGTACTTGGGTAGTATCATCCCTGAGGGTGCCAAGAAAGCTAAACACCCTTTACTAACCATTCTCTTAGCGCGAAGAAAGGAGATGATACGAACTGGAGTGGAAGTGTAGTCACCCTCCCACACTAACGGATCTGTCCCAGGCTTGGCCAACATTACAGTTTAAGCATTACAATCTAAGATTGCAAAATTTGGAGAAAGCCAAGTTATACCCAGAATTACATCGAAATCAACCATCTCTAAAATAACCAAGTCTACATGAGTATTGCTCCCCACAAAAGTCACCAGACAAGACCTATATACCTTTTCAACTATCACAGACTCACCCACCGGAGTAGAAACACGAATAGGCATGTCAAGCAATTCACAATGTAAATTAAGACCAGTAGCAAATGAGGAAGATACATATGAAAATGTGGAGCCAGGATCAAATAATACAGAAGCCATGCAATCACAAACCAAAAGATTACCTGTGATAACAGCATCAGATGTCTCCGCTTCAGACCGCCCGGGGAAAGCATAACAATGGGCCCTATCGCCTGTCTGTCTGTTGCCCCTACCATGTTGTGCCGTAGTGGCTCCAGTTTGCCCATCACCCCGGCCGTTTTGGTGACCACCATTACCTCGACCACCACGTCCTCCCGAATGACGGCCTCTTCCATGACCACCTCTACCTCTGACTATGGGAGGTCTGTGACTCTGTCTTGGACAATACCTCTTAATGTGTCCAGTCTCCCCACATCCATAACATTCTCTGGATTCAAGCATCGGTCTCTGTGAGAATGACGAAGTATGGGAATAACCTCCAACCTCAGAGAAATGTTGACCGGTCTGAGGCGGACCCCCAACTACAGTTGTAGTGAAGACTGAATGGGTCGGGCTGGATAACCTCCTGAGCCATGCCCTCTGGAGTAAGAACCATTAAACTCACCTCCCTTTCGAAACCTTTTGATGTCGATGCCATGGTGAAGTCATCTGGCTTCACTCCCTCCACCTCTATCACGAAGTCTACACTTCCTGAAAGGATTTCGCTGTAGCCGCTACCTGTAAGGCTGAAATCTGCAACTTTGACCTCAGCCCCTTCACAAAACGGCGAATCCGTTCTTGTGACTAAAACAAAGCTGGGTGGCATATCTGGAAAGTGCATGAAACCTAGCCTCATAAGCAGTAACCGACATCCTGCCTTGCTCTAGGCTTAGAAACTCATCTCTCCTCCTATCCCTCAAAGTACGAGGTATATACATCTCCATAAACAAGCTAGAGAATGATGCCCAAGTCATAGGTGGTGCCTCTATTGGTTGACACTCAACATGTGACCGCCACCACATTTGGGTGTTCCCTTGAAACTGATAGGTCACAAACTCAACACCAAATCGTTCTACTATACCCATCTTGTGTAGTAGCTCATGATAGTCAACCAGAAAATCATAGGCATCCTCAGATTCAGCACCCTTGAAGACTGGAGGTTTCAATTTCAAGAACTTACTGAAAAGTTCATGCTGATCACTTGTAATTATAGTCCCTGTAGTCAAACGAGGAAACGTGCCTATTTCCAATGAGGCATCCATGCGTGGAGCCACAGTAACTGCATGTTGTACCTCCGAAACCTGAGGTGCTGGTGCAGAAAACACTGGAGGTGTCTGGCTCTGATCACATAACCCGCTAAGATAAGCAAGAACCTGATTGATCATCTCTGGGGTAGGTTGGGGTGGCAATTCCTCGTTCTGTACTTGTTCATTCTCCCCTTCCTCACCCTCTCTTACCACTTCCTCAGTGGGTGGAGGAGTCACCGCCCTACTACCAGATGGGCTAGGTGCTTGTCACCTTCCTCTAGAGGACGTCCTCCCACGACCTCTTGCCACTACTCCTCTTCGAGCTACAACCCTAGTGGCTGGCTCAAACGCTTCTTGTCTTGCCGGTGTTGGTGTTGGCGCAGTCGTTGCTCTAGTTCTAACCATCTGCGAAATAGAGTGAAGATGGTCAGATACCAATTTGTATCACCTAGATACCAATTGGATCCAAATAATAGCACGAAAGAAAGAAAGAAAGAATGGAAATTTCCTAAAGTCTTATAGCCTCTCAAAGAAAAGTAAAGGCGTCCCCCTACCGTTCCTTGAGACTCTACTAGACTCGTTCTTGTGTGATGAGACCAACGAACCTAATGCTCTAATACCAAGTTTGTCACGACCCAAAACCGAGTCACGAGAGGCACCCACACTTATCCTACTATGTGAGCGAACAAACCAATCTAACCCCAATATTTCAAACATAATGAACAAAATACAATGCGGAAGACTTAAACTTATTAATGATAATCAATTCAATAACTTCTAAAAACTCAACATCTATTATTCCCCAAAATCTGGAAGTCATCATCAAAAGAACATCTATCCTCAAATTACTAAAACTAAGAGTATCTAAGAAAGCTAAAATAAGTAAAGTCTAGTCCATGCCGGAATTTTGAGGCATCAAGACATGAAAAGAAAGATCCAGTCCAAGCTAGAAGCATTAGCTCACACTGAAATCCGGTGTAATGAAGACTGGCTAGAGTTGCGGTTGAGTTGAAGACGGCGGTACGTTTGCTTCACTCCACAAATAACAAAGAAAGAAACATACAAGTAGGGGTCAGTACAAAACACAAGTACTGAGTAGGTATAATCGGCCAACTCAAAATAGAAAACAGTAAATATCAGATAATATCATAAAAAACAACTATAATACTCAAAAGATAGCAACATCAAGTTCTGTAATCATAAATAAGTAACGCCAAGTACCACACATGAGGACTCAAGCCTCAATACCATACTCATTTGGGAAATAGGTTCATTAAATTGTGTATATTAACATCTTTCAAGATTCATTATCTTTATTTCTCTCGTGTCGGTACGTGACACTCCGCTCCATCTGTTCATGTCTTGATGCCTCAAAATTCCGTCATGGACTAGCCTTTACTTATTTTAGCTTTCTTAGATACTCTTAGTTTTAGTAATTTGAGGATAGATGTTCTTGTGATGATGGCTTCCAGATTTGGGGAATAATAGATGTTGAGTTTTTAGAAGTTATTGAATTGATTTTCATTAATGAGTTTAAGTCTTCCGCATTGTATTTTGTTCATTATGTTTGAAATGTTGGGGTTAGATTAGTTGGTTCACTCACATAGTAGGATAAGTGTGGGTGCCACTCGCGGCTCGGTTTTGGGTCATGACACTCCGATCCTCATATACTATATTGGTGTCGGAACGTGACACCCGATCCTCTATTACTATCCTGGTGTCGGAACGTGACACCCGATCCCCTAATCTCACTACTTTCGTTCATCAAGCCTTCTTTTATACCAAGGCATCATCATTAACAAAGTAGATTAGGGTTTTTCAAGATTTAGGATTCAATAGCTTCATCATGCTTATTTTACCACAATTATATAATCACATTCATGCAAGCATACAATTAAGCATATAGAAGTGTTTACAAGACTACCCAATACATATCATTCGCTATTAAGAGTTTACTACGAATAGCATAAACCATAACCTACCTCCACCAAAGAATTGTGATCAAGCAAGCTAATCCTCAAAGCAGCGTTCTTCTCTCCCTTGTTCGTTCGTTTTCTCTCTCTCTTGTTCTTTCTATTTTTCTTCTTCAAACCCTTTTTCTTTTACCCTAATTAGCATATAATTAAGTATAAAAGATGACAAAAGTAACCCACTAATTAATTCAAGGTTATCTCCTTTAGCCCCCAAGTAATTGAATTATTAATATTAACCCACTAATTTTATAATTATAAGCAGGAATAGTCCAAAACACCCCTTAAAATATTTAATAGAAATCCGACCCAGTCAGGGCTTACGCAGCTTGTGACGGCCCGTCATGCCTGCGACGGTCCGTCCTGCTGCTTCCGTCACAGAGTTCAGAGACTAAATTTCACTAAGGGTCTGTGACGGTCCGTCACGCCTGTGACGGTCCGTCGTGCCATTTCGTCGCGAAGTTCAGAGAGTCGATTTCAGTACCCAAATTTCTAATTTGTAAGGGTTTTGAAACGAGACCCCCTTCGACGGTCCGTCGTGCCCATGAAGGTCCGTCGTCTCACCCAGTTTTTCCAGAAATAAAATCTGCTGCTTAAAACGACTAAACAGGTCATTACAATCCAATTCCAACTTTATGTTATAAATATTAATAATTGGGTGTCGTTATTCTTTATTATTATTGTTTTTAAGGTGTAAGTAAAAATTGGGTGTATATGAAGAAATTGAGAGATATATTTAATGTTAGCGTTTTGAGGGAACAAGGTATTGGTTATTAAATTATTTGTTGATTACTTCTTATTTCCTAATAATTACTAATGAATTAAATAGTGCAGTGTGCACTTAACAAAGTGAGGAATTATACTATTATAATAACCGACGACATTAGAATCGAAGTAGATGTTGACAAAGTCAATGAGTCTTGGTGGTTATCAATAGTCAATAATTAAAAGTATTATATATGATATAAATTCGAATAAAAGTGACAAATTATACCTTGTTTTTTTTTAGTATTGCCACTGGTTTCGGCAACCAGTGGCTTTAACCTTTGTGTTCTTTTAATGTTTGGTATTTATTGTGTTACTCTATCATAAATTAAGTTGTGAAAATATTGAGATAGAAAGTTAAATATTAGGTGTATTGAATTTTTAAAATTCTACTAAGGTTATGCTAATTGGAGGAGTTAAGACTAATTCTTTGGTTTGAACTTTAGGAAATTGATTTACAATTAGGTGAGTTGTTGGTCTAGGCTAAACATAGACTAATATGATGTCTATAGACTCGTTAACTTACAAATTATGTATATGTAGCTGGTATATTGGAAACGTTTAGAGGTGAGGAAGTAGCTTACTTGACTTTAGCTCATTGGTGGAGGTAGTTTATGGTTTATGCTATTTGATAGTAAACTCTTAATATGATTGATATGGATTGAACGATATTGTGAAGTTTTCTACGTATTTGATTGTGTGGTTGTATTGCTTGATTGTGTGTTTAGCAATTGATTTTAAATTCTCAGATTATGACATTTACATACTTGAACCCTCTTTATCAAAGTGATGCTTTGAATAAAGAAGACTTGATGAAATATTATCAATAAATTGGAAGTGGTGAGAATAAATGATAAATTAATAGTCTAATTGGATTGGAGTGTCACGTTAGACACTATATAATTGGATCGGAGTGTCACGTTCCGACACGATGTTCTTTGATCGGAGTGTCACATTCCGACACGGTATTGTTGGATCAGAGTGTCACGTTCTGACACGATATTCTTGGGTCGGAGTGCAACGTCCCGACACGATATAATTGGATCTGAGTCTCACGTTCTGACACGATAATATTAAAGGAAAACATATTTAATTAATGGAATGTACTCAATCTCAAAGAACTTAATCCCCCAAATTGTTTTGTTAGAGGCATGAGTCCTCATGGATGGTCTTGATATTGTTGACTTATTATATACTAACTTTAGTGGTGTCGACACTTGTTCATGTTGTTTGTTTCTACCACTTGTTAAGTGTCATAGTTGAGTTCATACTATTACTCATTGTATATTAGTTTCTATTTGGGGTTGACCGATGATACCTACTCAGTATATATTGCTCGTTCTGAGACCTACTTGTGTTTTTCTTTGTTTTCATTTTATGGAGTGCATCAAGTGTACCAATGACTTCAAATTTCACTCACCGCTAGCCAGCTTCCAACATATCAGGTTCCAGAGTAACCTATTTATTTAAGCTCATGTTGGATTCTGTCGGTCATGACATGATGTCTTATGTTTTCAGACACATACCACTCTATATTTTTATTTTGGTGTATTTCATATTCTTAGACATAGTATTTGGAGATTAGATGCCCTTGATGTGATGCCTTTCATGTTTTGGGAAATGATTCTTTAATAATCAAAAAAAAATATTTTTTTAAAACAAATGGGCTTTCTAATTATTTTTTTACACAATAATATTAGTTACTTAATGAGCATTACACCTTGTAACCTTTTCAAAATATATATAACTCCTAATCTTTTAATTTAATAATATATATATATATATTTACTCCTAATCTTTCATATTCATAACCTTCAAATTAATTAATATAAATAATTGTAATTCCTAAATATGACATCTATAAAAACTCACTTTGAGACATGTATGATAGTCATTTTAATTTTATTTTCCTTATTCTTCATTTTTTGTTTCTTTGATTTGTTAATTCTTTTGTCTTCTGTGATATGAGTTTTACAGGAGATGGATGTATAATGAAAAATGTTAGATATTTTGCATAGTTTGATTTTTTAAGGTAAATAATTTGACATGTCTAATTATCATTATCTTTTTTGTTCTATTGTAATTAGACATATGATATTATTAATTTGGATTGTTGATGATACAAATCATGACTTTTTAATAGAAAAAATAAATTTGTTCATGTTCTCTTTTGCTTCTTTTTGTAGTTTTTTGAGATTTCTTTCCTTCTTCTTGTTGTTTCTAAAGAAACTGATTATTTTATCCGCTTTGTAAATTTTGAAGAATTGAATTATGTTATGTGAGAATATGATCCTTCTTTCCTCTTCAAATCATATATGACTAAATATTTTCCATAAATTTCTTGATTAGTTAACCATAATTTTATGTCTTTTTGTTGTTATTACTATAAAGATTCCTTATAGTTCTCCGGTTAAACCTCCAATGCAATAAGAAATGATTGGTTCCTCATCAGCGTAATTAGTTAATTGAAAAAACACCAAAATATGAAGTTATTTTTAAATTTTCAATAAAATATGAATCATGAAAACATAATAAATATTAATTAAGAGAATTCATTTTAATCATTTGCATAAATTAATAAAAAACTGAAGACAAGCTAACTTGATTATGTTAAGATATGTAATTGTTACTGTTAAAAATATAATAAATTAGTAAAAATATTAAACACGAGCAAACTTGATTCTCTTAATTACGATGCTAATTGTTAGTGTTTTCTTAATGAAATTAAATAAGCAAAGATTACAAACATGAAAAATAAAATAGGATAAAAGGGAGACTTAAAAATAGCTTTGAAATAAATTCTAAAAAAATTTAGAATTATAGAAGATAATTTATCAAGGATCAAATAAATACATACACTTATTTCAAATATACACAATACGTAACCATTTATCCTCCATTATAATGATTCTAAAAATTGACTTATCTTTTTCACCTACAATTTAATTATATGAAAATATTATTTATCGTTAATAATTATTTATATTCATATTATTTATGAATAATTTTTTTTATATTTACCTTATTTAGAAAAAAAATTAAGTCTAATTATAAGTTTTTGTTAGATATTATAAGATTTTTTTAAATCTTATTATAAAACCTTTTATCATTCATTTATAATTTTTCATTTATTACTCATTTTATTATGTATTTGTAACGACCTGTTTAGTCGTTTTGAGCAGCAGATTTTATTTCTGGAAAACTGGCTGAGACGACGGACCCCACGATGGACCGTCATGGGCACGACGGACCGTCGAGGGTGTCTCATTTCAAAACACTTAGACATTAGAAATTTGGGTGCTGAAATCGACTCTCTGAACTTCGTGACGGAATGGCAGGACGGACCGTCACAGGCGTGACGGACCGTCACAGGCGTGACGGACCGTCATAGATTCTTTAGTGGAAATTGAGTCTCTGAACTCTGTGACGGACCTGCAGGACGGACCGTCGCAGGCACGACCTGCCGTCACAGGTTGCGTAATCCCAGTCTGGGTTGGATTTCTGCTAAGTAATTTAAGGGGCGTTTTGGACTATTCTGCTATAATTATAAATTTCGTGGGTTAATATTAACAAGTCTAATTACTTAGGGGTTCAAAGAGGTAACCTTGAGTAAATTAGTGGGTTATTATTGCCATCTTTTATACTTAATTATATGCTAATTAGGGTAAAATAAAGAGGGTTTGAATAAGAAAAACAATAGAAAGAACAAGAAAAAGAGGGAGAATCGATCAAACGAATCGAGAGAGGAGAAACGAGAAGAAGAACAAAGCTTTTGGAAATTGCTTGCTTGATCAAAATTCTTCGATGGAGGTAGGTTATGGTTTTGATACTATTCGTAGTAAACTCGTAATAGCGAATGATATGTATTGGTGGTATTGTAAACCCTTCTATATGCTTAATTGTATGCTTGCATGAATGTGATTATATGATTCTGATAAAATAAGCATGATCAAGCTATTGAATCCTAAATCTTGAAGAAAACCTAATTTACCTTGTTAATGATGATGCCTTGGTATAAAAGAAGCTTGATGAACTAAAGTAATGAGATTGATGATGCCTTGGTATAAGAGAAGGCTTGATGAATTGATAGAATGAGATTAGTGGATCGGAGTGTCACGTTCCGACACATAGAATTAAGGAATCGGGTGTCACGAACCGACACATAGAATTAGGGGATCGGAGTGTCACATTTCGACACATAGAATTAAGGGATCGGGTGTCACGAACTGACACGTAGAATTAGGGGATCGGAGTGTCACGTTCCAACACATAGAATTAACGGATCGGGTGTCACGAACCGACACGTAGAATTAGGGGATCGGAGTGTCACGTTCCGACACATAGTATTAGGGGATCGGGTGTCACGAACCGACACGTAGAAGTAGGGGATCGGAGTGTCACGTACCGACACATAGTAGTAGGGGAGCGGAGTGTCACGTACCTACACAAGAGGAAGAAAGATAATGAATCTTGAAAGATGTAAATATACTCAATCTAATGAACCTAATTCCCAAATGAGTATGGTATTGAGGCTTGAGTCCTCATGGAAGAACGTGTAGTACTTATTGATGATTATAGTACTTGTTGTTGCTACATGTTAAGTATTATAGTTGATTTATGATATCACTCGATATATGTTGTTTTCTATTTTGAGTTGGCCGATGATACCTACTTAGTACTTGTGTTTGTACTGACCCCTATTTGTATGTTCTTTTTTCGTTATTTGTGGAGTGCAGAAAACGTACCGTCGTCTTCAACTCAACCGCATCTCTAGCCAGTCTTCGTCACACCGGATCTTCAGGGTGAGCTAATGCTTCTAGCTTGGAATGGATCTTTTTCTTCATCTCTTGATGCCTTGAAGTTCCGGCATGGACTAGCTTTTATTGTTTTAGCTTCTTAGAATATTCTTAGTTTAGTAAATTGATCATAGATGTTCTTATGATGATGACTTCAAGATTTTGGGGATAATAATAGTTATGGAATTGTTTTTCATTAATGAGTCTAAGTCTTCCGTATTAATTTTGTTGATATTGTATTAAAATGTTGGGGTTTCCATTGGTTGGTTCGCTCACATAGTAGGTTAAGTGTGGGTGCCAGTCGCGGCTCGGTTTTGGGTCGTGACAAACTTGGTATCAGAGCATTAGGTTCGTTGGTCTCATCACACAAGAACGAGTCTAGTAGAGTCTTAAGGAACGGTAGGGGGACGCCTTTACTTTTCTTTGAGAGGCTATAAGACTTTAGAAAAATTTCATTCTTTCATTCGTTCCTTCGTGCTATTACTTGGATCCAATTGGTATCTAGGTGATACAAATTGGTATCTGACCATCTTCACTCTATTTCGCAGATGGTTAGAACTAGAGCAACGACTGCACCAACACCAACACCGGCAAGACAATAAACGCCTGAGCCAGCCATTGGGGCTGTAGCTCGAAGAGGAGTAGCGGCGAGAGGGCGTGGCAGAGGTCGTAGGAGGACGTCCTCTAGAGGAAGAGGACAAGCACCCAGTCCATCTGGTACTAGGGCGGTGACTCCTCCACCGACTGAGGAAGTGATAAGAGAGGGTGAGGAAGGGGAGAATGAACAAGTGCAGAACGAGGAACTGCCACCCCAACCTACCCCAGAGATGATCAATCAGGTTCTTGCGTATCTTAGCGGGTTATCTGACCAAGGACAGACACCTCCAGTGTATTCTGCACCAGCACCACAAGTTCCGGAGGTACAACATGCGGCTACTATGGCTCCCCGCATGGATGCTTCATTGGAAATAGGCACGTTTCCTCGTCTGACTACAGGCCCTATAATGACAAATGATCAGCATGAACTTTTCAGTAAGTTCTTGAAATTGAAACCTCCAGTCTTCAAGGGTACCGAATCTGAGGATGCTTACGATTTTCTGGTTGACTGTCATGAGCTACTACACAAGATGGGTATAGTAGAACGGTTTGGTGTTGAGTTCGTGAGTTATCAGTTTCAAGGGAACGCCAAAATGTGGTGGCGGTCACTTGTGGAGTGTCAACCAACAGAGGCACCACCTATGACTTGGGCATCATTCTCTAGCTTGTTTATGGAGAAGTATATCCCCCGGACCTTGAGGGATAGGAAAAGGGATGAGTTGTTGAGCCTAGAGCAAGGTAGGATGTCGGTTAA
This sequence comes from Solanum peruvianum, assembly GCA_027705065.1. Classification (NCBI taxonomy): domain Eukaryota; kingdom Viridiplantae; phylum Streptophyta; class Magnoliopsida; order Solanales; family Solanaceae; genus Solanum; species Solanum peruvianum. The sequence continues at coordinate 25,269,724 of JAKWJD010001759.1, forward strand.
TGCATATGAGGCTAAGTTTCGTGCAATATCCAGGTATGCCACCCAACTTTGTTTTAGTCCACAAGAGCGGATTCGCCGTTTTGTGAAAGGGTTGAGGTCAGAATTGCGGATTTCGGCCTTACAGGTAGCGGCTACGGCAAAATCCTTCCAAGAAGTGGTAGACTTCGTGATAGAGGTGGAAGGAGTGAAGCCAGATGACTTCACCACGACATCGACATCAAAAAGGCTTTGAAAGGGAGGTGAGTTTAATGTTTCATACTCTAGAGGACAGGGTTCAGGAGGTTACTCGGTCCGACCAATTCAGTCTTCACTACAGACTGTAGTTGGGGGTCCACCTCAGACCGGTCAACAATTCTCTTATAGACCTATGCTTGACTCCAGAGAGTGTTATGGATGTGGGGAGACTGGGCATATTAGGAGGAATTGTCCGAAACAGAGTTATCGACCCCCGTTACCTAGAGGTAGAGGTGGTCATGGTAGAGGCCGTTATTCTGGAGGATGTGGTGGTCGAGGTAATGGTGGTCACCAAAACGGCAGAGGTGATGGGCAAACTGGAGCAACTACAACGCAACATGGTAGGGGCAACGGACAGACAAGTAATGGGGCCCATTGTTACGCTTTTCCTGGGATATCTGAAGCGGAGACATCAGATGCGGTTATCACAGGTAATCTTTTGGTTTGTGATTGCATGACTTTTGTATTATTTGATCCTGGCTCCACGTTTTCATATGTATCTTCTTCATTTGCTACTGGTCTTAATTTACCTTGTGAATTGCTTGACATACCTATTCGTGTGTCTACTCTGGTGGGTGAGTCGGTGATAGTTGAAAAAGTATATAGGTGTTGCTTGGTGAATTTTGTGGGGAGCAACACTTATGTAGATTTGGTTATCTTAGAAATGGTTGACTTCGATGTAATTCTGGGTATGACTTGGCTTTCTCCAAATTTTGCAATCTTGGATTGTAATGTTAAAACTGTGACGTTAGCCAAGCCTGGGACAGATCAGTTAGTGTGGGAGGGCTACTACACTTCCACTCCGGTTCGTATCATCTCCTTTCTTCGTGCTAAGAGAATGGTTAGTAAGGGGTGTTTAGCTTTCTTGGCACATCTCAGGGATGACACTACTCAAGTACCTCCAATTGAGTCGGTTTCGGTAATCCGTGAGTTTCTGGATGTGTTCCCTGCAGATCTTCCTGGTATGCCACCGGATAGAGATATTGATTTTTGCATCGATTTGGAACCGGGTACTCGCCCCATTTCTATACCCCCTTATAGAATGGCTCCCGCTGAGTTAAGAGAGTTAAAGGCCCAACTTCAAGAGTTTTTAAGCAAAGGCTTCATTAGACCAAGTGCATCTCCTTGGGGTGCTTCGGTGCTATTTGTGAAGAAGAAGGATGGGAGTTTTCGGATGTGCATAGACTACCGGCAGTTGAACAAGGCAGCTATTAAGAACAAGTATCCCATTCCTCGCATTGATGACTTGTTCGATCAGTTACAAGGTGCTTGTGTCTTCTCTAAAATTGACTTGAGATCCGGTTATCATCAATTGAAAATACGGGCAACGGATGTGCCAAAGACTGCTTTTCGAACTAGGTATGGGCACTACGAATTTGTGGTAATGTCTTTTGGTCTTACGAATGCCCCTGCTGCTTTCATGAGCTTGATGAACGGGATCTTCAAGCCATATCTGGATCTCTTTGTGATCGTATTTATTGATGATATACTGATATACTCATGGAGTAAGAAGGAACATGAGGAGGATTTGAGAATGGTATTGGAGTTGTTGAGGAAAAAAAAGCTTTATGCCAAATTCTCCAAGTGTGAGTTTTGGCTAGATTCAGTGTCCTTCTTGGGGCACGTGGTTTCTAAGGATGGAGTGATGGTGGATCCTTCTAAGATGGAGACAGTGAAGAATTGGGTAAGACCTACTAATGTGTCAGAAATAAGGAGCTTTGTTGGTTTAGCTAGCCATTACCATCGATTTGTCAAAGGATTCTCTTCTATTGCTTCCCAATTGACGAACTTGACTAAGCAGAATGTTCCATTTGAATGGTCGGATGAATGTGAGGAAAGATTTCAAAAACTCAAGACCCTGTTGACTACTGCACCAATTCTTACCTTGCCAGTGGAGGGTAAGAACTTCATCGTGTATTGTGATGCATCCTATTCTGGTTTGGGTGCAGTGCTAATGCAAGAAAAGAATGTGATTGCTTATGCTTCGAGGCAATTAAAGGTGCATGAACGTAACTATCCGACCCATGATTTGGAGTTGGCCGCGGTAGTATTTGCACTAAAGCAATGGAGACACTATTTGTATGGGGTTAAGTGTGAAGTCTATACGGATCATCGTAGCCTACAGTATGTCTTCACTCAGAAGGATTTGAATTTGAGACAGAGGAGATGGATGGAACTACTGAAGGACTACGATATCACTATTCTGTATCATCCGGGAAAGGCTAATGTTTTGGCAGACGCCCTAAGTAGAAAGGCAGGAAGCATGGGAAGTCTAGCTCATTTGCAAGTTTCTAGACCCCCGTTGGTTAGAGAAATCCAAAACTTGGCTAATGACTTTATGAGGCTAGAAGTAAATGAGAAGGGAGGATTTTTGGCTTGTGTGGAGGCGAGATCTTCTTTTCTTGACAAGATCAAGGGAAAACAGTTTGATGTTGAGAAACTAGGTCGAATTCGGGATATGGTGTTGCGAGGAGAGGCTAAAGAAGCACTAATTGATGAGGAAGGTGTTTTGAGGATTAAGGGAAGGGTATGTGTGCCCCGTGTTGATGATTTGATCCACACCATCCTCGCAGAGGCTCATAGTTCCGGATATTCTATACATCCTGGTGCAACCAAGATGTACCGTGACCTAAAACAACACTTTTGGTGGAGCAGAATGAAGCGTGACATAGTGGATTTTGTTGCCAAATGTCCAAATTGTCAGCAAGTAAAGTATGAACACCAGAGGCCCGGAGGAACACTTCAGAGAATGCCCATTCCTGAATGGAAGTGGGAGAGAATTGCAATGGACTTCGTGGTTGGTCTTCCAAAGACATTGGGTAAGTTTGATTCCATTTGGGTAATTGTGGACAGATTAACTAAGTCTGCTCACTTCATTCCGGTCAAGGTGACCTACAATGCAGAGAAGTTAGCCAAAATCTACATCTCAGAAATCGTTCGATTGCATGGAGTTCCATTTTCCATCATATCAGATAGAGGTACGCAGTTTACTTCTAAGTTTTGGAGAACATTGCATGCAGAATTAGGTACTAGGTTGGACCTTAATACTGCGTTTCACCCTCAGACTGATGGTCAGTCTGAGCGAATGATTCAAGTGTTTGAGGATATGATTCGTGCATGTGTGATAGAATTTGGTGGTCACTGGGATAACTTCTTACCCTTAGCGGAGTTTTCGTACAATAATAGCTATCACTCCAGTATTAATATGGCTCCATTTGAAGCATTGTATGGGAGGAGATGTAGGTCTCCCATTGGTTGGTTTGATGCATTTGTGGTTAGACCTTGGGGTACGGATCTGTTGAGGGATTCAATGGAGAAGGTGAAATATATTCAAGAAAAGCTTTTAGCGGATCAAAGTAGGCAAAAGGAATATGCGTATCGAAAGGTTAGAGATTTGGAGTTTATGGAGGGTGAGCAAGTCTTGCTAAAGGTTTCTCCCATGAAAGGGGTGATGCGGTTTGGTAAAAGAGGTAAGCTAAGCCCAAGGTATATTGGACCATTTGAAGTACTTAAGCGAGTAGGGGAGGTGGCTTATGAATTAGCCTTGCCTCCAGGGCTGTCAGGAGTGCATCCGGTATTTCATGTGTCTATGTTGAAAAGATACCATGGGGATGGAAACTACATCATCCGTTGGGATTCGGTTCTTCTTGATGAGAATTTGACTTATGAGGAGAAGCCTGTTGCCATTCTAGATAGAGAAATTCGTAAGTTGAGGTCGAGGGAGATTGCATCTATCAAAGTTCAATGGAAGAATCAACCAATTGAAGAAGCCACTTGGGAGAAAGAGGCAGATATGCAAGAAAGATACCCACACCTGTTTACGGATTCAGGTACTCCTTTTCGCCCTAGTTTTCCTTCTTGTGATCGTTCGAGGACGAACGATGGGTAAATTTCTATCTATTGTAACGACCTGTTTAGTCATTTTGAGCAGTAGATTTTATTTCTGGAAAACTGGCTGAGACGACGGACCCCACGAAACTGTCATGGGCACGACGGACCATCGAGGGTGTCTCGTTTCAAAACACTTAGACATTAGAAATTTGGGTGCTGAAATCGACTCTCTGAACTTCGTGACGGAATGGCAGGACGGACCGTCACAGGCGTGACGGACCGTCACAGATTCTTTAATGGATATTGAGTCTCTGAACTCTGTGACGGACCTGCAGGACGGACCATCGCAGGCACGACGGGCCGTCACAGGTTGCGTAATCCCAGTCTGGGTCGGATTTCTGCTAAGTAATTCAAGGGGCATTTTGGACTATTTCTGCTATAATTATAAATTTCGTGGGTTAATATTAACAAGTCTAATTACTTATGGGTTAAAAGAGGTAACCTTGAGTAAATTAGTGGGTTATTATTGCCATCTTTTATACTTAATTATATGCTAATTAGGGTAAAAGAAAGAGGGTTTGAATAAGAAAAAAAATAGAAAGAACAAGAAAGAGAGGGAGAATCGATCAAACGAATCGAGAGAGGAGAAACGAGAAGAAGAACAAAGCTTTGGGAAATTGCTTGCTTGATCAAAATTCTTCGGTGGGGGTAGGTTATGGTTTTGATACTATTCGTAGTAAACTCTTAATAGCGAATGATATGTATTGGTGGTATTGTAAACCCTTCTATATGCTTAATTGTATGCTTGCATGAATGTGATTATATGATTGTGATAAAATAAGCATGATGAAGCTATTGAATCCTAAATCTTGAAGAAACCCTAATTTACCTTGTTAATGATGATGCCTTGGTATAAAACAAGGCTTGATGAACTAAAGTAATGAGATTGATGATGCCTTGGTATAAGAGAAGGCTTGATGAATTGATTGAATGAGATTAGTGGATCGGAGTGTCACGTTCCGACACATAGAATTAAGGGATCGGGTGTCACGAACCGACACGTAGAATTAGGGGATCGGAGTGTCACGTTCCGACACATAGAATTAAGGGATCAGGTGTCACAAACCGACACGTAGAATTAGGGGATCGGAGTGTCACGTTCCGACACATAGAATTAAGGTATCGGGTGTCACGAACCGACACGTAGAATTAGGGGATCGGAGTGTCACGTTCTGACACATAGTATTAGGGGATCGGGTGTCACGAACCGACACGTAGAAGTAGGGGATCAGAGTGTCACGTACCGACACATAGTAGTAGGGGAGTGGAGTGTCACGTACCGACACAAGAGGAAGAAAGATAATGAATCTTAAAAGATGTAAATATACTCAATCTAATGAACCTAATTCCCAAATGAGTATGGTATTGAGGCTTGAGTCCTCATGGATGAACGTGGTAGTACTTATTGATGATTATAGTACTTGTTGTTGCTACATGTCGAGTATTATAGTTGATTTATGATATCGCTCGATATATGTTGTTTTCTATTTTGAGTTGGCCGATGATACCTACTCAGTACTTGTGTTTGTACTGACCCCTATTTGTATGTTCTTTCTTTGTTATTTGTGGAGTGCAGCAAACGTACCGTCGTCTTCAACTCAACCACATCTCTAGCCAGTCTTCGTCACACCGGATCTTCAGGGTGAGCCAATGCTTCTAGCTTGGGCTGGATCTTCTTCTTCATGTCTTGATGCCTTGAAGTTCCGGCATGGACTAGCTTTTATTGTTTTAGCTTCTTAGAATATTCTTAGTTTAGTAAATTGATCATAGATGTTCTTGTGGTGATGACTTCCATATTTTGGGGATAATAATAGTTATGGAATTGTTTTTCATTAATGAGTCTAAGTCTTCCGCATTACTTTTGTTTATATTGTATTAAAATGTTGAGGTTTCCATTGGTTGGTTCGCTCACATAGTAGGTTAAGTGTGGGTGCCAGTCGCGGCTCGGTTTTGGGTCGTGACAGTATTTTAAAAGCAATATGTTATTTTTATTTTTATTTTATATCACTAAAAATTATTTTTACCGAACTAAAATCATGTATCACCCATTTCCTTCCAAAGAATCAACATATAGAGAGAACACTTCAAATTTTAATATACAAACATTGGAGTAATGTTTTAATTTTTAAAATTATAGGTAGCTAATCTATTACAAATAGTTTTTTTTATAATTATAAGACGGTTTTTGGATTTGTTAGTATTTTAATTCTTTTGATATTTTTTTAAAATTTAAAAGACTAAAAATTTCACTTTAAATTTTAACAAAATGTCAAAGTTGACCATATTTATTTTTAAGAACTCATTTAAATAGATAATAATGTCATAAATTCTTAATTATATATTATAACTAACATAAAAGAATATATACTATTCAACTAAAAAAAGTATAGATATTTGACCGTAATGCTAGTTTAAGGATATTTATTTATTGATAAAATCAATTCATGAATTTAGTTGAAAGTACAAATCTAAATGATAAAATTAATTAGCTAATCGATTTGGATTTGAAAATTAAAAAAAACTTATATACATCGCGCGTAGCGCAACTAAGTTTACTAGTTATAAAATAAATGGTAAAAGTGACGCACAATAAATTTTAATGTTATTTTCTTTAGCCACCAACTAAATAAAATATTAAAACAACCTCACTAATTTCATAATTATAATTACAAATAGTCCAAAATATCCATTTAAAACCTTTCAAGAAGTATTTTATGTCATAGAAAGCTCTAGTACTCAAAACAACCAAATGGATTGTTACAAAAAGTAATGGTATGAATTATATATTTTATATTACGTATGAAATAAATTGTTAGTAGATATAGATGTGATTTGTTTTTACAAAATTCAAATATTTCGGTCTATTTTTGAATTTGAATATTTTCAGATCATGATATTTGGAGAATTTGAGATTTAATCTCATGATATGCAATCAGCGTAAAATAGCATGTCCAAATGTTCCTTTCATCTCGTGATTTATTATTGCGACATCAAATTGCAAGTCCAAAATTTCACTCATTAGGAGACATAATCTCTTATTTTTACTCACATCCTTCTAACTGAGTAATCAAAATAGAAGTGAACTTATATTTGTTATACAACTCTTTTAACTAAGCTTGTATTTGAACATACACGATGACATCTTGATTTCAAATAAATATTTGGACGTGCGATTTGAGACTAACATCTCCAACAAAATATGAATTTAAATTTCAAACCTTAATTTTATTTTTTAACGAAACACTTGATCTATAAGTTAATATATAAACCATCATTTTGAATTTTATAAAAAGGGACTTATGCTCCGCGTAAAGAGATTATTCTACCATGTGACAGAATTAAATTAAAGAATAACTAATTACTACTACTGTTGGATGTTTATAAAAATTATGTATATTTGAAAGTTTCTAATTACAAAACATTTATTTAGAAAAACAAATAGAGAGAGATATGTGATTTATCGATGCGACTCATTTGAATATTCTTATATCATAATATTATTACACATTTTATGTCCTAACCAACCTAAGAGTATGTTTACTTCATATGGTATCCATATTGATTTTTGATGACTTAATTTAAAGGTAACAATTTTGAGGTTGAGTCTACACTAATTGATCGTGCATGGTTATTATATTTAGTGAATTTATGCAAGTATATATTGGAAGTACAAGTTAATTTTTTTAATTTATGCATTATTTACTTAGTTTTTATAGATGACTTTATACTTGCTCTAATACCAATTTGAACTAAGTGAATATCTTATTTAAAAATTTAAATATTAAGGGATAAGACATTAGTAACCCTAGACTAAGATCAAAATTTAAGAGACACACCTTAAATAAAATAAGGTCATATTACTCCCCCCCCCCCTCCCATAAACTTATTTTTTGTAACTTTGACACATTTTGTCTTACGTGGCACACTCCGTGACTCCACACAATTGAGGCGCGCGGGAGATATTAGGATGCCACTTAATCCAGAAGGAGCACAAATTTACTAGAAAAAATGGGTTTGTGGGTAATGGGACCTTAGTTTAGTTAATGTGTGTCTCTAAAATTTCGGTCATAGTCTAAGGGGTACTTGTGTATTTTCCCAATTATAAATCAAAACATATTTTTAATATTTATCTAATCATACTATCAAGTACTGCTACAAGAAAACTGTCACGACCCAAAGCGAGTCGTGAGTGACATCCACACTTAACTCCCTAGTTGGGAGAACCAACGAATTTAACCCCAACTTACAAACTACAAGCATAATGGGGAAGCTCAAAAACTTACTAAATATCTTTTCCCAAAACCTGAAACTCATCTTAAAGACACCAAAATAAATGAAATAAAGTAATTTGTGTCCGAAAACTAAGGACATCAGGTAATGGCTGACAGAATCCAACTGAAGCTCGAATGAATAGCTCATTCTTGAACCTGATATGCCGAGACTTGATAGAACTGAGGGCGATTCAAATTCATTGGTACACTTCCTGCACTACATATAAGGAAAACAAAGAATAATACGAGTAGGGTTTAGTACGAGGCAACATGTATTGAGTAAGTATCATTTGTCAACCAAAAATAGTAACTAATATACAAAGAATAATAGTATAAAATCAAGTATAGTACTTAATAGGTGATAAGAAACAAACAACATGAACAAGTGACAACTGAAGCTATAACGATCCTCTTGGTCGTTTTATTTTTTCATAGAGAAATCTCTGATCAAGGATAGACCAAGAGCCCTTTTGCATCATATCTAAGGGATTCCTCGGTTCGGGCCGAAGAAGCAATGTCACTCGATCATTAATAAACTGACTGCAATCTTTTTCTGTCCGTGAAGATCCCACCAGAGCGCCCTCTATTTCTAATAGGCCATGAACTAGATCAGAATCATTCTCAACGAGTCCATAAGAAGTGATCCCATTTTTTTCATCGGGTACGTATAAAGACCAAAGATCTTGAGCGACGATCAGGCAGAACAACTCAAAAGATAAAGAAGTATCGTTAACCATTATATTTATAGTATTCCTTTTTAGTAGCTTTTATAAACAACTTATGACTTATAAAAAATGAGTGACATAATTTTCAGATTTATTTAAAGACTATTTTGTTACTAATAATAATAAACAAATAAAAAACTAAAAGAAATATAAAAGGGCCAAATGCTGCTTGCTGTTGTGAACAACATCAGTTTTTTCTCGCGCAGCCGAGAAAAAATAAAATAAAATGGGAAGGGTTGGAATAGTCACCTACGCCGCTGGAAAAGTAATATTGACTCAGGTAATACTTTCAAACATAATATTGAATGTGGCTGAGTATCTCTTGTAATTAATGTGCAATCATAATTGTTGTTATTATATAATGGTAGCTGCTTTGAAAAAGGAAATACTAAAAAAAAACAATTGGATTTGAAAATTAAATAAATTAAAGTTGGTGGTATATTTGTATGGAGAAATTTGGTATTGAGAAAGAGGGTCTGACCAATTATGCGGTAATTATTGCGCTATGGTTGAAAAAAAAAGATTGAAAAATAATAGGCATATTGGGGTATAATATGTTTTCTTTGGTTAAGATAATTCTTTAATAGTTTGTAGGCATTTTTGGTGGAAAATTATTCCATAGTGAAGTGGCACAATGATTGATAATTAAGGAATGCATATTAATGATCCAAGCATGGAATGAAACATATATAAACATATAAAGGGGAGAATGAGTTATTCCATTTTTGAATTTGGGAGTTGCGGTATTATATCCTGGCATAAAAAAATAATACTATTAAGTATTTCTCTTACTATTAATCATGCAACACCAATACATATATATTATATATTTTATGAAACTATTAGGGTTTTATTCTTTTAAGAAGTTGAAACTTAACCCTAGACTTGAAATTTAAGAACTTGATTTTAGGCTTTGGTGACTTTTTGGGACTAGGTAAACCTATATTTATGTGGGTGTTGTTAGTTTTGAAATCTCATTGTTGAGATGTAATTGAATAGATTGTTTTCAATTGGGAAGTTCAACGAAAGGGGACGACTAAGGTTTCAGAGTGATTATTGATCTATTTGAGGAAAGTGGATTTTTAAAATCTTGTTAAGTGTATGAAATGCGTGTATTTCCTTGTAGTATATGTTTTTGGAGTAACGGGATTGGTGATGGGTAGACTTGTCCACATTGATTGATTCTAATGATGAAAAAAAGGGATAACAAAAGGCAATGTGATTAATTGTTTATGTGTGATGCGTTGAGAAAGGTTGAAGGCTTGTTGAATCATTGTTGATGTGATTTCATGTTTGTGTGGTTGTGAACTGCGCAATGTTATGAAAATGGTCATCTCCTCCTTATTTGTGTGAACTAGTAATCTACATTATTATGAGGCATTGGTTGTGACAATGTCACGACCCAAAACCAAGCCGCGACTGGCACCCACACTTACCCTCCTATGTGATCAAACCAACCAATATAAAACCCAACATTTCAATGTAATAACATAATATAATGCGGAAGACTTAAACTCATTAATGAAAATCAATTAATAACTTCTAAAAACTCAACAACTATTATTATCCCCAAAATCTTGAAGTCATCATCACAAGAACATCTATCCTCAATTACTAAAACTAAGAGTATCTAAGAAAGCTAAAATAAGTAATAGCTAGTCCATGCCGGAGATTCAAGTCATCAAGACATGAAGAAGAAGATCCAGTCCAAGCTAGAAGCATTAGCTCACCCTGAATTCCGGTGAAATGAAGACTGGCTAGAGTTGCGGTTGATTTGAAGACGACGGCACGTTTGCTGCACTCCACAAATAACAAAGAAAGAAACATACAAGTAGGGGTCAGTACAAACCACAAGTACTGAGTAGATATCATCGGCCAATTCAAAATAGAAAACAGTATATATCAAATAATATCATAAATCAACTACAATACTCAACATGTAGCAACAACAAGTACTATAATCATCAATAAGTACTACCAAGTTCATCCATGAGGACTCAAGCCTCAATACCATACTCATTTGGGAATTAGGTTCATTAGATTGAGTATATTAACATCTCTCAAGATTCATTATCTTTATTCCTCATGTGTCGGTACGTTACACTCCCATCCCCAACTACTATGTGTCGGTACGTGACACTCCGATCCCCTACTACTATGTGTTGGAACATGACACTCCGATCCCCTAATTCTACATGTCGGTTCGTGACGCTCGATCCCCTAATACTATGTGTCGGAACGTGACACTCCGATCCCCTAATTCTACGTGTCGGTTCGTGACACCCGATCCCTTAATTCTATATGTCGAAAGGTGACACTCCGATCCCCTAATTCTACGTGTCGATTCGTGACACCCGATCCCTTAATTCTATGTGTCGGAATGTGACACTCCGATCCCTAATTCTACGTGTCGGTTCGTGACACCCGCTCCACTAATCTCATGCTATTAATCCATCAAGCCTTCTTTTATACCAAGGCATCATCAATCTCACTACTTCAGTTCATCAAGCCTTCTTTTATACCAAGGCATCATCAATCTCATTATGTAGTTCATCAAGCCTTCTTTTATACCAAGGCATCATCGTTAACAAAGTGAATTAGGGTTTCTTCAAGATTTAGGATTAAATAGCTTCATCATGCTTATTTTATCACAATCACATAATCACATTTATACAAGCATACAATTAACCATATAGAAGGGTTTACAATGCTATAAATACATATCATTCGCTATTAAGAATTTACTACGAATAGCATAAAAACCATAACCTACTTCCACCGAAGATTTCGTGATCAAGCAAGCAAATCCTCACAATCTTTGATATCCCCTTTGTTTCTCCTCTCTCGATCGATCACTTCTCCCTCTCTTTGTTCTTTCTATTTTTCTTATTCAAACCCTCTTTCTTTTACCCTAATTAGCATATAATTAAGTATAAAAGATGAGGAATTAACCCATTAATTAATTCAAGGTTATCAATTTTAACCCCCAAGAATTTGAGTTAATAATATTAACCCACGAAATTCATAATTATAGCAGGAATAGTCCGAAACGCCCCTTAAATTACTTAATAGAAATCCGACCCAGCCTGGGATTACGCAACCTGTGACGGTCCGTCATGGCTGTGACGGTTCGTCCTGCAGGTCCGTCGCAAAGTTCAGAGACTCAATTTCCTTGAAGAGTCTGTGATGGTCCGTCGCAAAGTTCAGAGACTTAATTTCTGTGGAAGATGTGTGACGGTCCGTCGTGCCCACGACGGTCCATCCTGCCATTCCGTTACGAAGTTTAGAGAGCGATTTCAGTACCCAAACTTCAGAATTCTAAGTGTTTTGGAAAGAGACACCCTCCACGGTCCGTCGTGCCCATGACGGTGCGTCGTGGTTTCCGTCGACTCAGACCGTTTTTCCAGAAATAAAATCTGCTGCTCAAAACGACTAAACAGGTCGTTACAATAGATACCAATTTACCCATCATTCGTCCTCGAACGATCACAAGAAGAAAAACAAGGGCGAAAAGGAGTACCTGAATCTGTAAACATATGTGGGTATCTTTCTTGCATATCCGCCTCCTTCTCCCAAGTGGCCTCTTCAACTGGTCGATTCTTCCATTGAACTTTGATAGATTCAATCTCCCTTGACCTCAGCTTGCGGACTTCTCTATCTAAAATAGCAAAAGGCTCCTCCTCATAAGACAAATTCTCATCAAGCAGAACTGAATCCCAACGGATAATGTAGTTTCCATCCCCATGGTATCTTTTCAACATAGACACATGAAATACCGGATGCACTCCAGACAGCCCTGGAGGCAAGGCTAATTCATAAGCCACCTCCCCTACTCGCTTAAGTACTTCAAATGGTCCTATATACCTTGGGGTTAGCTTACCTCTTTTACCAAACCGCATCACCCCTTTCATGGGTGAAACCTTCAGCAAGACTTGTTCACCCTCCATGAACTCCAAGTATCTAACCTTTCGATCTGCATATTCTTTCTGCCTACTTTGCGCCGCTAAAAGCTTTTCTTGAATAGATTTCACTTTCTCTAATGAATCCCTCAAAAGATCAGTACCCCAAGGTCTAACCTCAAATGCATCAAACCAACCAATGGGAGACCTACATCTCGTCCCATACAATGCTTCAAATGGAGCCATATCAATACTTGAGTGCTAGCTATTATTGTATGGAAACTCCGCTAAGGGTAAGAAGTTGTCCCAATGACCACCAAATTCTATCACACATGCACGAAGCATATCCTCCAATACCTGAATCGTTCGCTCAGACTGACCATCGGTCCGAGGGTGAAATACAGTACTAAGGTCCAACCTAGTACCTAATTCCGCATGCAATGTTCTCCAAAACATAGAAATAAACTGCGTACCTCAATCTGATATGATGGAGAGTGGAACTCCATGCAATCGAACAATTTCTGAGATATAGATTTTGGCTAACTTCTCTGCATTGTAAGTCACCTTGACCGGAATGAAGTGAGCAGACTTAGTTAATCTGTCCACAATTACCCAAATAGAATCAAACTTACCCAATGTCTTTGGAAGACCAACCACGAAGTCCATTGCAATTCTCTCCCACTTCCATTCAGGAATGGGCATCCTCTGAAGTGTTCCTCCGGGCCTCTGGTGTTCATACTTTACTTGTTGACAATTTGGACATTTGGCAACAAAATCAACAATGTCTCGCTTCATTCTACTCCACCAAAAGTGTTGCTTTAGGTCACGGTACATCTTGGTTGCACCAGGATGTATAGAATATCCGGAGCTATGAGCCTCTGTAAGAATAGTGTGGATCAAATCATCTACATGGGGCACACATACCCTTACCTTAATCCTCAAAACACCTTCCTCATCCATTATGGCCTCTTTAGCCTCTCCTCGCAACACCATATCCCGAATTCGGCTTAGTTTCTCATCATCAAACTGTTTTCCCTTGATCTTGTCAAGAAAAGAAGATCTCGCCTCCACACAAGCCAAAAATCCTCCCTTCTCATTTACTTCTAGCCTCATGAAGTCATTAGCCAGGGTATGAACCTCTCTAGCCAACGAGCGTCTAGAGACTTGTAAGTGGGCTAAACTACCCATGCTTCCTGCCTTTCTACTTAAGGCGTCTGCCACAACATTAGCCTTTCCCGGATAATACAGAATAGTGATATCGTAGTCCTTCAGTAGTTCCATACATTTCCTCTGTCTCAAATTCAAATCCTTCTGAGTGAGGACATACTGTAGGCTACGATGATCCGTATAGACTTCACACTTAACCCCGTACAGATAGTGCCTCCATTGCTTCAATGCAAATACTACCGCGGCCAACTCCAAATCATGGGTCGGATAGTTACGTTCATGCACCTTTAATTGCCTCGAAGCATAAGCAATTACCTTCTTCTCTTGCATTAGCACCGCACCCAAACCAGAATATGATGCATCACAGTAAACAATGAAATTCTTACCCTCTACTGGCAAGGTAAGAATTGGTGCAGTAGTCAACAAGGCTTGAGTTTCTGAAAGCTTTCCTCACATTCGTCCGACCATACAAATGGAACATTCTGCTTAGTCAAGTTCGTCAATTGGGAAGCAATAGAAGAGAATCCTTTGACAAATCGACGGTAATAGCTAGCTAACCCAACAAAGCTCCTTATTTCTTACACATTAGTAGGTCTTACCCAATTCTTCACTGCCTCAATCTTAGAAGGATCCACCATCACTCCATGCTTAGAAACCACGTGCCCCAAGAAGGACACTGAATCTAGCCAAAACTCACACTTGGAGAATTTGGTATAAAGCTTTTTCTTCCTCAACAACTCCAATACCATTCTCAAATGCTCCTTATTTCCTTCTTACTCTTGGAGTATATCAGTATATCATCAACAAATACGATCACAAAGAGATCCAGATATGGCTTAAAAATCCCGTTCATCAAGCTCATGAAAGCAGCAGGGGCATTCGTAAGACCAAAAGACATCACTACAAATTCGTAATGCCCATACCTGGTCCGAAAGGTAGTCTTTGGCACATCCGTTGCCCGTATTTTCAATTGATGATAACCGGATCTCAAGTCAATCTTAGAGAAGACACAAGCACCTTGTAACTGATCGAACAAGTCATCAATGCGAGGAATGGGATACTTGTTCTTAATAGTTACCTTGTTCAACTGCCGGTAGTCTATGCACATCCGAAAACTCCCATCCTTCTTCTTCACAAATAACACCGGAGCACCCCAAGGGGATGCACTTGGTCTAATGAAACCTTTACTCAACAACTCTTGAAGTTGGGCCTTTAACTATCTTAACTCAGCGGGAGCCATTCTATAAGGGGGTATAGAAATGGGGCGAGTACCCGGTTCCAAATCAATGCAAAAATCAATATCTCTATCCGGTGGCATAACAGGAAGATCTGCAGGGAACACATCCAGAAACTCACGGACTATCGAAACCGACTCAATTGAAGGTACTTGGGTAGTGTCATCCCTGATATGTGCCAAGAAAGCTAAACACCCTTTGCCAACTATTTTCTTAGCACAAACAAAGGAGATGATACGAACCGGAGTGGAAGTGTAGTCGCCCTCCCACACTAACTGATCTGTCCCAGGCTTGGCTAACGTCACGGTTTTAGCATTACAATCCAAGATTGCAAAATTTGGAGAAAGCCAAGTCATACCCAGAATTACATCGAAGTCAACCATTTCTAGGATAACCAAATCTACATAAGTGTTTCTCCCAACAAAATTCACCAAACAAGACCTATATACTTTTTTCAACTACCACAAACTCACCCACCGGAGTAGAAACACGAATAGGCATGTCAAGTAATTCACAAGGTAAATTAAGACCAGTAGAAAATGAAGAAGATACATAAGACAATGTGGATCCAGGATCAAACAATACAGAAGCCATCCAATCACAAACCGAAAGATTACCTGTGAAGACAGCATCAGATGTCTCCGCTTCAGATCTCCCAGGGAAAGCGTAACAATGGGCCCCATTACTTGTCTGTCAGTTGCCCCTACCATGTTGTGTTGTAGTGGCTCCAGTTTGCCCATCACCCCGACCGTTTTGGTGACCACCATTACCTCGACCACCACGTTCTCCAGAATAACGGCCTCTACCATGACCACCTCTACCTCTAGCTATTGGGGGTGTATAACTCCGTTTTGGACAATTCCTCCTAATATGTCCAGTCTCCCCACATCCATAACACTCTCTGGAGTCAAGCATAGGTCTCTCAGAGAAGTGTTGACCGGTCTGAGGTGGACCCCCAACTACAGTCTGTAGTGAAGACTGAATTGGTCGGACTGAGTAACCTCCTGAACCCTGTCCTCTAGAGTAAGAACCATTAAACTCACCTCCCTTTCGAAACCTTTTTGATGTCGATGGCATGGTGAAGTCATCTGGCTTCACTCCTTCCACCTCTACCACGAAGTCTACCACTTCTTGAAAGGATTTTGTCGTAGCCGCTACCTATAAGGCTGAAATCCACAATTCTGACCTCAACCCCTTCACAAAACGGCGAATCCGCTCTTGTGGACTGAAACAATGTTGGGTGGCATACCTGGATAATGCACGAAACTTAGCCTCATATGCAGTAACCGACATCCTACCTTGCTCTAAGCTCAAAAACTCATCTCTTTTGCTATCCCTCAAAGTCCGGGGAATATACTTCTCCATAAACAAGCTAGAGAATGATGCCCAAGTCCTAGGTGGTGCCTCTGTTGGTTGACACTCAACATGTGACCGCCACCACATTTTGGCGTTCCCTTGAAACTGATAAGTCACAAACTCAACACCAAACCGTTCTACTATTCCCATCTTGTGTAGTATCTCATGACAATCAACCAGAAAATCGTAGGCATCCTCAGATTCAGCACCCTTGAAGACTGGAGGTTTCAATTTCAAGAACTTACTGAAAATTTCATGCTGATCATTTGTCATTATAGGCCCTGTAGTCAGACGAGGAAACGTGCCTATTTCCAATGAGGCATCCATGCGGGGAGCCATAGTAGCTGCATGTTGTACCTCCGGAACCTGAGGTGCTGGTGTAGAAAACACTGGGGGTGTCTAGCCCTGATCAGATAACCCGCTAAGATAAGCAAGAAACTGATTGATCATCTCTGGGGTAGGTTGAAGTGGCAATTCCTCGTTCTGCACTTGTTCATTCTCCCCTTCCTCACCCTCTCTTACCACTTCCTCAGTTGGTGGAGGAGTCACCGCCCTAGTAACAGATGGGCTAGGTGCTTGTCCTCTTCTTCTAGAGGACGTCCTCCCACGACCTCTTCCACGGCCACTCGCCCCTACTCCTCTTCGAGCTACAGCCCCAGTGGCTGGCTCAGACGTTTCTTGTCTTGCGGGTGTTGGTGTTGGTGCAGTCGTTGCTCTAGTTCTAACCATCTGCGAAATAGAGTGAAGATGGTCAGATACCAATTTGTATCACCTAGATACCAATTGGATCCAAGTAATAGCACGAAAGAAAGAAAGAAAGAATGGAATTTTCCTAAAGTCTTATAGCCTCTCAAAGAAAAGTAAAGGTGTCCCCCTACCGTTCCATAGGACTCTACTAGACTCGTTCTTGTGTGATGAGACCAACGAACCTAATTCTCTGATACTAAGTTTGTCACAACCCAAAACCGAGCTGCGACTGGCACTCACACTTACCCTCCTATATGAGCGAACCAACCAATACAAAACCCAACATTTCAATGTAATAACAGAATATAATGCGGAAGACTTAAACTCATTAATGAAAATCAATTAATAACTTCTAAATACTCAACAACTATTATTATCCCCAAAATCTGGAAGTCATCATCACAAGAACATCTATCCTCAATTACTAAAACTAAGAGTATCTAAGAAAGCTAAAATAAGTAATAGCTAGTCCATGCCGGAGATTCGAGGCATGAAGACATGAAGATGAAGATCCAGTCCAAGCTAGAAGCATTAGCTCACCCTAAATTCTGGTGAAATGAAGACTGGCTAGAGTTGCGGTTGATTTGAAGACGACGGCACGTTTGATGCACTCCACAAATAACAAAGAAAGAAACATACAAGTAGGGGTCAGTACAAACCACAAGTACTGAGTAGATATCATCGGCCAACTCAAAATAGAAAACAGTATACATCAGTTAATATCATAAATCAACTACAATACTCAACATGTAGCAACAACAAGTACTATAATCATCAATAAGTACTACCAAGTTCATCCATGAGGACTCAAGCCTCAATACCATACTCATTTGGGAATCACGTTCATTAGATTGAGTATATTAACATCTCTCAAGATTCATTATCTTTATTCCTCATGTGTCGGTACGTGACACTCCGATCCCCTACTACTATGTGTCGGTACGTGACACTCCGATCCCCTACTACTATGTGTCGGAACATGACACTCCGATCCCTTAATTCTACGTGTTGGTTCGTGACACCCGATCCCCTAATACTATGTGTCGGAACGTGACACTCCGATCCCCTAATTCTACGTGTCGGTTCGTGACACCCGATCCCTTAATTCTATTTGTCGGAACGTGACACTCCGATCCCCTAATTCTACGTGTCGGTTCGTGACATCCGATCCCTTAATTCTATGTGTCGAAACGTGACACTCCGATCCCCTAATTCTACGTGTCGGTTCGTGACACCCGCTCCACTAATCTCATGCTATTAATCCATCAAGCCTTCTTTTATACCAAGGCATCATCAATCTCACTACTTTAGTTCATCAAGCCTTCTTTTATACCAAGGCATCATCAATCTCATTATGTAGTTCATCAAGCCTTCTTTTATACCAAGGTATCATCGTTAACAATGTGAATTAGGGTTTCTTCAAGATTTAGGATTCAATAGCTTTATCGTGCTTATTTTATCACAATCACATAATCACATTTATACAAGCATACAATTAAGCATATATAAGGGTTTACAATACTACCAATACATATCATTCGCTATTAAGAGTTTACTACGAATAGCATAAAAACCATAACCTACTTCCACCGAAGATTTCGTGATCAAGCAAGCAAATCCTCACAATCTTTGATATCCCCTTTGTTTCTCCTCTCTCGATTGATCACTTCTCCCTCTCTTTGTTCTTTCTATTTTTCTTATTCAAACCCTCTTTCTTTTACCCTAATTAGCATATAATTAAGTATAAAAGATGAGGAATTAACCCATTAATTAATTCAAGGTTATCTCTTTTAACCCCCAAGAATTTGAGTTATTAATATTAACCCACGAAATTCATAATTATAGCAGGAATAGTCCGAAACGCCCCTTAAATTACTTAACAGAAATCCAACCCAGCCTGGGATTACGCAACCTGTGACGGTCCGTCATGGCTGTGACGGTCCATCCTGCAGGTCCGTCGCAAAGTTCAGAGACTCAATTTCCTTGAAGAGTCTGTGACGGTCCGTCGTGCCCACGACGGTCCGTCCTGCCATTCCGTTACGAAGTTCAGAGAGTCGATTTCAGTACCCAAATTTCAGAATTCTATGTGTTTTGGAACGAGACACCCTCCACGGTCCGTCGTGCCCATGACGGTCCGTCGTGGGTTCCGTCGACTCAGACAGTTTTTCAAGAAATAAAATCTGCTGCTCAAAACGACTAAACAGGTTGTTATAGACAAGTGTTGTGTGCATTGAGAAAGAATGAGTTCTTAAGAGAATGTACCATTTTGAGGGACGTATCACGCGTTGTGATGGATACTATTGTTTGAGGGACGTATCGCGCACGGCGATGGATAATATATTTCGAGGGACGCATCGCGCGTCACGATGGTTACTATTATCGAGGATCGTGTTGTGCGCCGCGTTAGATGCATGGACAGATATGTCCCCCATGGGTCCTGGACTGAGAGATAGCAGGTGTGTATGACTAGGTCAGACATGCATCATTATGCTTGACATTGCATTCCATTGCAGTTCACATACTTATCAATAGTGAACTTGATACCGTGTTTTGTTGATCTTCTAATTGCCATTCTGTGGAACTTGTGATTGATCAATATTGAGCATGTTATTGGGGATACATAATTTGTTGAAGTATTGTTGTTGAGGATATGTAATTTGTTAAAGTGTTGTTGTTGAGGATATGTAATTGGTCTAAGCGTTGTTGTTGAGCTATGTGCTTGTAAACTATGAGTTGTTAGGTTGGGTTGATTTTCATGCAAGTTGTAGTTATGGAGGTTCGGTTGGGGGTGGTAGGAGTACTCGTATTTCATCCCCTTAGCTTGTGTTTAGAGGATTACTTGCTGAGTACAGTGTGGTTTTGTAGTCACCCCTTGTTTCTACAAAATTTTTGTAGGTTATGAGCCTGGATTTTTGTTGTATTTGTCATTCTCTTATTTTTCGAGGCTTCTTGGTGATTTGTGACGTAGTTGTTTCCATCTCAGCATACTTTCTTCTCCATAATTATGATATTGTTCTATTCGAGAAACAAGTTCATTTGAGACTTGAGTTTTTCTTTTGAATCAATTGTAATACTTTATAGGCTTGTACACGTGACTACCAGGTTTCGGGTTTTTTCGAAAGTTATAATTTTTTTCCGCACTTTATTGTAATGGTTGAGTTTTAGGCTGACTTGTTTTGGTGGGATAAGACGAGTGCCATCACATCCTTTTTGGGTCTTGACAAAATGGTATCAGAGCCCCAGGTTCATAGGTCTCACATGTGTACAAGTCGAGTCTAAGTAGACTCTTGAGGATCTGTATGAAGACGTCTATTGTTATCTTCGAGACGCTATAGTGACTTTTAGGAAATATTTTCACTTTATGAATCTCTATCGTGCATTATTTGTCCGTTTTGATTCTTACTTCATTGCATTCTTTCTCTCATTTATGTGATGACTCGTGCGGAGTTCCTCATGTAAATAGTTATTGTATCGTGTATTGATTCTATGGTAGATCTGGTATTAAGGTGGAAATAATATGCTCATGAAAAGAATGTTTGGTCATATATGAAGGGGTCGAGTAAGGTTAGTTACCTTACAAAATAAATAAATAAATAAATAAGTAAAATAAAAATAGTACTTATGTTGTATAATCAATATCTAGAGTGGTTCGACAATAAGAAATTAAATGTTTAAAGAGTTGGCTAGATAATGATTAGTGTAACCTTGAAAAAAATTATAATTTATATAATTTTCATAACATCAATGGGTTGCTTAGGGAATGATGTTGCACCAATTGAGATAAGAATCTGTTTTGTGGTTTCATAGATGGAGTGTATACCAAATAAGGTCATAATATGACTATTACAATGGTACTGATAGGTACTGTGTTAGAAGTATGTAGTTTATTACTTTTGATATCGACCTGCCCTATGAAATAATACACATAGCTTGGACTAGATATGAGAGAGAATTTGATAATATTTTAAAGTTATTCAATAAGTAGAAATGTGTGAGCTATTTGGGTACGGTCTTTTCGGTAGATATGATATGTTCTAGTGGTGGATCTAATAGTCTTTCACGATGTGGTACTAGTGTTATATGAAAAGAGATACGTCGATTGTCAAGTGTTAATACTAACTATATAAGGAATTATCAATATTATCACATGCTCATAGACTAAGATTTGATGTTGCATTCAAATTTGAGAAACCAACTAGCTTGTTACTATGAATGAATGGGTTAAGTGTATGTATAAGGAAGATTTTAATGGTGGATTGTTGATATGGTATCAATGTATTAAGTTGAGAAGTTTATTCCGAATGTTATAAATAAGGACCGATAATTTCATTTTAATGTCCGAGGAAATGGATAGATATCAGAATGACAAGCTTATGGGTAAAAGAAGACCAAAAAAGTATACTTTTGTGAAGGTAATTGAAGATGTTTGTATGAAAGTGCATATAAGATTGGTTTAGTCCTTTGATTTTAGTTTGTATAACTAGCTTTATCGTGTAATATTGATGAAAAGATTGACTTCGTGGGGATGACAAGAGCTAACTAGGCATGATACTATAAGAGTCTATGATAAATTATGATTGGACTACAACTATATGATAAGTTTTGTTTGTGAAAATACATTTTGTACGGTAATGATGACTTTAGAATGTCTAAGGTATAGTTCACTGCTATTTTTTAAGTAGTGTGGTTGTATGATAAGTTTATGAGGAGCTGGGATGTCACTCGAATGGAATTGAAAGGAGATAAAGTCATAATTAAAAATAGTGGAATGTAGTTTAACATTCAGAAAGAGAAGAGAGCAAGGATATTTACTTTGATTGCAAGAGCTATGGAGGTATTTTTAGAAGGGTTGAGCATTGGGTTCAAAGACACATGAGTTCATCCGTTTTACGTTGGTATGGTAATAGTTCATGGGTTTATCAGATTGGTCAAAAAAACAATTGAATAAGATCAGAGAAATGAGTGTATATACGTTCAACTTGAGTGTGATGATAAGTGTATTCGTAGTTTTGAATTTGGTAATGAGTATGATTGATTTTTTTAGAGAAAAATATGATAAGATTGACGGAGAGGCGATCAATGATAAGCAAAGATACGTGAATTCATAAAAATCTTCAAGGTATGAGCTAATAGTGATGGATAAAGGGATTACGTTACACAATTGGATTCAAGTTTTTCATGGTGAGTTTAGGTTTTTGGTAGTGTGATTTGTAAAGGTATGAATTTGTACAGTGAGAAATGATCAATAGCATTGAGTATGAAGCATTTTGAAGGACTTAAAATTTTCAAGTAGTAAATTTGGTTACATTTGATTGTTATACGCAAGGGGAGTTTCACATTATGTTATGGTTTAGAAGATAAGGTAAAAATGTCATGGGTTGTTGGACAAAGAATAAGACTTGTAAGTGAATTAGGAAAAAAAATTGGTGTATTGAAGAGTTCAAGGCATTTAAAATTTCTGTTATGAGAAGAATGTAAAAAAAGTGAAGGAATAAAGACATCTCGCATATATGCCCTTAATTTGTAGTTGAAGAATTTTGTAATTTTTATCTATGAGTATATGATTGTGAGATATGAACTATTACATACTTACTAGAAATTATCATCAACTTTTCTAAAGATTGGGGTTTTTTTTGGTGACAAGTAATGATGTGGGGAAGATAACATATGGTTATGTAGAGGTATATTATTCAAATTATGATGGGTAACTTATTAATGTTCAACAGTGTGGACCTAGAATTTTACATGATTAATGAGGATTTCGAGGAATTTGAAACTACTTTGTTGATTGGATGATACAAACTGTTATGATTTCTTACATAGACATTTGATGGTGAGTAGCGGTTATGAGATTATAGTATACCAAATTATTGGAGTGGACAAAAAATTCCTTAAGTGTTGACATGAAGTATATTATGGTTTTGAATGTTAGTTGAAATTTGGCATCTGAAAGATTACATGGAGTTGACATTGAACGTGATTCAATAACTTTATAGTGATGGGAAAATACTTTTAGATTTGAAGTTAGTGTTAGCCTTGGGTGGGATCCGTATGCGTTATAAAATACTTATTTGAAAAGAGAGAGTGCCATAATTTGAAAATATTGAGACGATAATATATTTGATAAGAAAACTTTGATACTAGTAAGGTAAATGAATGATGTAGTTATTATGTTTGTTGGTATTAAGATTGTTAGATTCAATGGAGTACTCTGAGAACTATGTGGGGTTCGACGAACTAGTATTTGTGATATTGTAATGGGGTTCAGTTTAGTTGATTGTTGGAAACAAAAAAATAAAAATAAAATAGAGATATCGAGTCAGATAAATAGATATTTTTATAAGGGCAATATGGAAGAATTATCTTGCGGTATTCGACCTTTCTTTTGTATATTCTTATGTAACCATTTTCTTTGTACTGGATATTATTTGGAGTATGATTCACCACCTATATCACTTGTGTTTCCACATCTATGGGTGAATCCTTAGTGGTGGATCAGATGTACCAATCCTCTTGTTCCCTCTTGATAGGGTAGGATCCTTGGGAAAACCTGGTCATCTCAGTTAGGATATATTTGGATTTGTTTAGGATAGTTGAAGAATATCAGTAGTTCTATACGCACAAACTTGCTTATAAGAAATTATATAAGAGCTATGAAGAGTTACAATTGTCTAAAAAGAGTGTTAGAGATTCTACATTTTGAAGTGTATCTCTTGTTGGGTGTTTACATGATCCTATTTTTATAACTTAAGCTCGTGAAAAAGAGAATCACGATAAAATATTTGATGGTATGTAAATTATGAGTGTCTGATGGTTGATTCAGACTCACTTATATTTGTAATAAATATTCATTCAGAAGGCTATTTTGGTTATATCAGAAAAGATTCACCATACTGGTTGTTTTATAGTTTAGTGAATTTTACTATAGATTGGTTCATAGGTTAGTCTATGGCTTGATAATCACTCTAAATTTCAAGATCTTGCAAAGTTTAATCCAAAAGGTTAGTTCTTAAAAGTTTGTCTTGATGGAATGGTCTAAAGAAAAATCCCACTTAGAGAGATGAATACCAACTAGTAGGTCATAATTTAGACTTTTGGTAACATCAATTATTCTTTCTTCTTCCTCATGTTCGAGGATGAACATGATTTTTAGTGGTGGATAATGTAACAATCCTCTTAGTCGTTTTATAAATGTTAACAATTATTTTCCTATTATTCCTTTTTAGTAGCTTTTATAAATAACTTATGACTTATAAAAATGAGTGACATAATTTTAAGATTTATCCAAAGACTATTTTGTTACTAATAATAATAATAAAAAAACTAAAATAAATATAAAAGGGCCAAATGTTGCTGACTATTGTGAACAACAACAGTTTTTGCTCGCGCAGCTGAGAAAAATAAAATAAAATAGGAGGAGTTGGAATAGTCACCTGCGCCACTGGAAAAGTACTATTGATTCAGGTATTAGTTTCAAACATAATATTGAATGCGGCTGAGTATCTCTTGTAATTAATGTGCAATCATAATCGTTGTTATTATTTAATGGTAGGTGCTTCAAAAAAAGAAATATTAAAAAAAACAATTGGATTTGAAATTAAATAAATTAAAGTTGGTGGTATATTTGTATGGAGAAATTTGGTATTGAGAAAGAGATCAGACTAATTATGTGGTAACTATTGAGCTATGGTTGAAAAAAAAGATTGAAAAATAATAGGCATATTAGGGTATATGTTTTTTTTTTTGGTTAAGATAATACTTTAACAGTTTGTAGACATTTTTGGTGGGAAATTATGACACAGTGAAGTGTCACAATGATTGATAATTAAGGAATGCATATTATACAGGATAGAATGTGTTATTCCATTTTTGAATTTGGGAGTTGCGGTATTATATCATGGCATAAAAAAATAATACTATTGAGTATATCTCTTACTATTAATCACGAAACACCAATACGTATATATTATATATTTTATGAAACTATTAGGGTTTTATTCTTTTAAGAAGTTGAAACTTAACCCTAGACTTGAAATTTAATAACTTGATTTTAGGCTTTGGTGACTTTTTGGGTCTAGCTTAAACCTATATTAATGTGGGTGTTGTTAGTTTTAAAATCTCATTGTTGTGATGTAATTGAATAGATTGCTTTGAATTGGGAAGTTCAACGAAAGGGGACGACTAATGTTTCAGAGTGATTTATTCAACTATTTGAGGCAAGTGGATTTCTAAAATCTTGTTAAGTGTATGAAATGCGTGTATTTCCTTGTAGTACATGTTTTGGGAGTAACGGGATTGCTGATGGGTTGACTTGTCCACATTGATTGATTCTAATGATGAAAAAATGGGATAAAAAAAGTCAATGTGATTAATTTTTTATGTGCGATGTGTTGTGAAAAGGTTGAAGCCTTGTTGGATCATTGTTGATGTGATTTCATGTTTGTGTGGTTGTGAACTGCGCAATGTTATGAAAATGGTCATATCCTCATTATTTGTGTGAACTTGTAATCTGCATTATTATGAGGCATTGGTTGTTGACAAGTGTTATGTGCATTGAGAAAGAATGAGTTCCTAAGAGGATGTACTATTTCGAGGGGTGTATCGCGCGTCGTGATGAATACTATAGTTCGAACGTATCGCGCACCACGATGGATTCTATATTTTGAGGGACACATCGCACACCACGATGGTTACTTTTATCGAGGGTTGTGTCGTGCGCCACGATAGATGCATGGACAGATATTTCCCCCATGGGTCCCAGACTGAGAGACAGCGGTTGTGTATGACTAGGTCAGACATGCATCATTATACTTGACATTGCATTGCACATACTTATCATTAGTGAACTTCATACCGTGTTTTGCTGATCTTCTGATTGCCTTTTTGTGGAACTTGTGATTGATCAATATTGAGCATGTTATTACGGATATATAATTTGTTCAAGTATTTTTGTTGAGGATATGTAATTTGTTAAAGTGTTGTTGTCGAGGACATGTAATTTGTCTAAGCGTTGTTGTTGAGCTACATGCTATGTAAACTGTGAGTTGTTAGGTTTGGTTGATTTTAATGCAAGTTGTAGTTATGGAGGTTCGGTTGGGGGTGGTAGGAGTACTCGTATTTCATCCCCTTATCTTGTGGTTAGAGGTTAACTTGCTGAGTACCGTGTGGTTTGGTACTCACCCCTTGTTTGTACAAATTAATTGTAGGTTATGAGCCTGGATTTTTGTTGTACTTGTCATTCTCTTATTTTCCGAGGCTTCTTGGAGATTTGTGACATAGTTGTTTCCATCTCAGCAGACTTTCTTCTCCAAAATTATGATTTTGTTCTATTCTAGAATCAAGTTCATTTGAGACTTGAGTTTTTATTTTGAATCAATTGTAATATTTTAGAGGCTTGTACACGTCACTACCAGGTTTTGTGGTTTTTATTAAGTTACTTATATTTTATTTTCGCACTTTATTGTAATGGTTGAGTTTTAGGCTGACTTGTCTTGGTGGGATAAGACGAGTACCATCACGTCCATTTTGGGTCGTGACAGAAGCAAGTATGTAATCAATCACAATATCAAGCACATACGAGGTCTCATGCCTCCACACCATGTTCTTTGAGAAATGTGTTCTTTGAGATTGAGTACATTAAATTAATTCAATATCCTTTTCCTTTATTGTTACTAAGTCGGAACGTGACACTCCGATCCAATTATACAGTGTCGGAATGTGACACTCCGATCCACTTATACCATGTCGGAACGTGACACTTCGATCCAATAATATTGTGTCAGAACGTGACACTCTAATCAAGAATACCATGTCGGAACGTGAAACTCTGATCCAGGAATACCGTCAATTTATCCTTTATTATCACCACTTTCAATTCATTGTAGTATTATTTCATCAAGCCTTCTTTTTTCAAGGCATCACTTTGATAAAGAGAGTTCAAGAATATAATTCGACGGTCTCAGGATTTCAGATCAATCACAAAACACACAACCACGCCACACAACCACACCAAGTACAAAGAAAACTTCATAATATCTTTCAATGCATATCTTTCACTATTAAAATTTTACTATCAAATATCATAAACCATAACCTACCTCCACCGAAGAACCGAAGTCAAGAAAACTACTTTTCCAATGATTTTTCTTTCTCAATGCTTCCAAATACATTCTATTCTATAGTCAGTTACACTATGATTTAAACTAGTATGTCAAATCTTATATTTCTTAAATTGAGCCTAAAGTTTAGTCTCAATTCCTCCAAGTAATATAACTTTAATAAAATCCATATAGTATAATATACCTAATATTTAATTCCCTTTTTCAATATGTTAAAACTTAAATCATAAACAGATACTAACATTATGTGCATCACTGAGTATTTCCAATCGCTAGTAACTCCAATCCATCTATACAATATAAGGATTATAATAACTATTCAATTGTCAATGATTATGGAATTCTATTTTGATAGTATAAACCAATTAGAGTATTCCACCAAAAAACACAAAAAAATTGACCCTGCAAATTAGTCTTTATGGTCACCTCTCCTCCTTAGCTAAACATAAACACTAAATTATTTAAAACTAAAAAAAAAAAATAACCCACACATGTTGGAAGCTTATTTCAATTTGTTGATATGCCTACACTATATGTTCCCCATATAATAATAATAATAATAATAATAATAATAATAATAATAATAATAATAATAAAAAATAATAATATAATAATAATAATAGTAATATTTAATGACATCCTTCCAACATTTATAAGACACAAAAATTAGAACCTGATTGACTTTTACCAATAACTTCACCAATTATCAGGTCAAGAATTTTTGTAAGGACCCATTTGATCGTTTTGAGTAATAAAACTTTTTATTTCATAAATGACTCTTTAGATAGATTTTAAAAGGGTATTTTGGACTATTCGTAACTAAAATTATTAGGTTAAGGGGTAGTTTAAATAATTTATTTAGTTTGTGGTTAAAGGAAATAACATTAAAATTACCAGGGGGTCCCTTTTGTCATATTTATAATTAACCATATAATGAATAGGGTTTAATATTCATAAGTCGACAAAATGTACAAACTTCGAAGAGGAGGATGACGACTCAGGTAAACAATTAATGCCCCAACTTCTTTAATTGTTATTAAAAGTATCATCGTATGCCTACCTTTTTATAATATGATCCTTATAGTGAAATACATAAAAGCATGTAAATTAATTGACGTCAAATTGTAAAACTTAGAAATTGGCAATGATTAGGTAATGATGAGGCAATAATGTATGGTATTGGCAAGTAGGTATGGATGTTAGATTATTCTTTTTACCGAGCATAAACTAGTGTAGTAAATTAGTTAAGGTTGAAGGAACATTGATTGTATTGAAGTGTTAACCTAATAAGGGAATACATGGGAGATATATATAGGAGATATAGGAAGGAGTACTAATACTAATAGGACTAGGATTAAGGAGTACTAATCCTAATAGGACTAGGATTAGTACAAAGTAAATACTAATATTATTTAATACTATTATTTAATACTATCTGTTATTATCCCCCCTCAAGCTGAGCTGAGCGGAAGCGAACGGAAGCTTGGAACTGAGGTAATTGTGTTGTCGGCTCGGGAGAGGCTCGGTGAGAATATCAGTCGGTTGTTCCTCAGTGGGTACATACTGCACAGTCATGGTGTCGGCCTGAATTTCATCGCGAACAAAGAGATAATCGGTATCAACATGCTCCATTCTGGTGTGTAGGACAAAATTCTTGGCCACATAGATGGTTGATTTTTTGTCACAATAGAGAGCAGGAACAGTGTGAGTGGCGCGGAGTTCGCGAAGAATATATGTGACCCACATGGTCTCAGCAACAAGAAGAGCAAGGGCGCGGTTCAAGGGCGCGGTATTCAGCTTCAGTCGAGGACCGAGAGACCTTGGGTTATTTTTTTGTACACCAGGAGATCAGGTTCGGCCCCAAAAAAACAAGAAACCCCGATGTAGATTTTCTGTCATTTTTATCATTCGCCCAATCTGAATCTGAGAAACCCCGAAGCTCCAAGTCCCCGGGTCGAATGAGTAAACCACGACCAAGAGTGCCAAAAATGTACCTGAGAATGCGTTTTAGACAATGGTAATCATGTTCACTTGGTTGATGCATGCGCTGAGCAAATCGGTTGACAGCAAACTGGATGTCAGGACGGGTAATGGCCAGATACTGCAGAGCCCCAATGAGGCTACGAAAGTGGGTGATATCGGCAAAGGGGGTGTCGTCTCCATTCGTAGACGAAGAGACTGCCATCGGTGTTGGTTGACTGGTGCATTTTTCTAGTCCAGCTTCTGCAACAGATCTCGAGCATATTTTGACTGATGAAGAAACAAGCCGTTCGTGTCGAAAAACCTCCATTCCCAGAAATAATGTAAAAACGGGCCAAGGTCCTTCATTTTGAAGGTAGTATGCATAGCTCGAGTGACATCCTGAATGAGAGCTGCAGTAGTAGAGCCTGTGTAATGATATCATCTACATAGACAAGAAGAATGACTGTACCATGTGCTGAATGTCGAGTAAACAGACTCGTGTCGTGTACACAACACGTGAAGCCGAGTCCCTGGAGGAACATTTTCAGACGGGTGTACCAAGCACGGGGGGCTTGCTTGATCCCATACAGAGACTTCTGGAGTTTGCAAACATGTTGAGGGAAGCGGGGATTAACATAGCCCGGTGGTTGCGTCATGTAGATAGTTTCATCAAGCATGCCATGAAGAAAAGCATTGGAAACATCCAACTGATTGATGAGCCAATTGTTGCGCACAGCGAGTGACAGTACCAAGCAAATGGTTTCCTGCCGAATAACAGGACTGAATGTCTCATAGTAATCAAGCCCATACTCCTGATTGTAGCCTTTAGCAACCAAACGAGCCTTGTACCTGGAAATACTGCCATCCGCATTGTGTTTAATTTTGTAGACCCATTTACAGCCCACTGGGTGCCGCCCATGGGGCTTAGGTACAAGAACCCAAGTTTTCTGATCAGTCAAAGCCTTAAACTCGTCATCCATAGCATGACGCCAATAAGAATTTTTGAGGCGACAGAGTAGGTTGTTGGTTCACTATCGGGAAGGGGTGTATTTGGTAGTATGGTAGCCTGAAAGGTTTTGGTTTTTAAAGATACCGGCTTTGCAGGGTTAACATAGGATGAGTATGGGGGGTGGCACGGGCGGTGGTGATTCGGGGGGTTGCCGGGAAGGACCCAAAACGGATCGGGCTGGAGATGTTGTAGGTATGGGGTGGTTCGGATTGGTTGTGAGTGTGGGTGGTGGTTGCGGGTGTATTGTGGGTGACGGTCGAAGGGGTGATGAGGGATGATTGGGTAGTGGGTGGAGGTGTGAGAGAAGGTGGTGAGGGACCCTGTGAGTATGTTTAAAAAAGGGGAAGGACGCCAATGAATGATGTATTTGTGGAGGAGGAAATAGACTCGTAGGGAAACTCATTTTCAACAAATTGACATGACGAGATATGTAAACTTTATGAGTTTGTGGGTCAAGACAGTGATAACCTTGGAGGTAGGATGATAGCCCAAAAAAACAAGGACGGGATCGGGGTTGTAATTTGTGAGTAATATGAGGGCATAGCCAAGGGTAGGCAAGACACCCAAAGACGCGAGGTTTGTTATAATTGGGTAGTTTCTGGTAAAGGAGTTGATAGGGTGATTTGTTGGAGAGAGTGAGAGTGTGACTCGGCATTTTTGTAATGAGGTAGTAGTTTGCGGTGGCTAGAGCTTCTACCCAAAAAGAGACAGGGAGATGAGATTGATGTAGAAGAGTAACCACCGTTTCAATGAGATGGTGATGCTTACGCTCAGCCACCCCATTCTGTTCGGGAGTGTATGGACAGGAGGTTTGATGTATAATTCCCAGGGATTGCAGAAATTGTCCAAAGATGTTAATGACATATTCCTTTCCATTTTCACTTCGAAAAAGTTTAACATGAGAATTGAATTGTGTTTTGGCCATTTTTTCAAAAGTGACAAAGGTGGTGTATGCCTGTGATTTGTGTTTTAGTGGGAACAACCAAGTGTATTTTGTAAAATCATCCACAAAACAAATATAATAGCGAAAACCAGCAAATGAAGGAACAGCAGTAGGACCCCATAGGTCAGAATGAATAAGTTGAAAAGGTGCAGTTGTACGCTTCTCAGATAAAGTAAAAGGTAATTTATGAGATTTAGCAATTGAACAGGAGTCACAATAGTTTACATCAATGGAAGAAAAACCTAATAGAGACATTAAAGAATTTATTATTTGAGTAGACGGGTGACCCAGACGACTGTGCCACAACAGACTGTGGCCATCAGCCGAAAGATCCACCGGAGCCACAGGAACGCTTTCTGAAACTGGGTGGGCAGACGACTTTGTGCAGAAAGAACGTACAGACCATGCTCACAGGGGCCCTGAAAAATCACCCTCTTGGTAGTATTTTCTAGGATCTGAAAATCATTAGAGGTGAACAAGAGTGAGCAATTATTGTTTTGTGAATTGGTGAACGAAAGGAGATTGGATTTAATAGTAGGGACGTGGGTAAGGTTATCTAGTGGTGAAAGATAGCGGTGGGGGTTTTAATGGTACCCGTGCCAGTGTGAGAAATATTAAGGGACTCACCGTTGCAAAAGTAATACCATTGGAGCCATGATATGGATTTGGAGAGTTAAGCTTGGATAGATCAGAAGTAACGTGCATGTTGGACCCAGTATCCAATAGCCATTAAGAGGAAGGGCCGGCTTGATATGCATAATCGGCACGGTTATCACTATTTCGGCTCTCCTCATACCGAAACCAGCAACGAACAGCGGTGTGTCCTGTTTTCTGACAGATTTGACAAGTTGGACGATCCCGCTCGTAAGTGCCCTGCCCGCTGCTGGAAGATGATTGCCCGCCGCTGCCGAAGGAGTGCAGGCTGTTGTTGCTGCCGTGCTGCTGACCATCGTACGGCGGACGACTGCCCTGCCGACCGTCGCGCCCGCGGCCTCTGCTGTTTCTGCCATAGCCGCCGCGGCTCCCCTGCCGGCCGCCACCACGCACCCCGCGATAGTTCTGGCTTGCGGTAAGGGTGGTGGACGGCTCCATAACAGCAGCTTCTCGGAGAAGAATTTTGCTCTCCAGATCCACGTTGATTTCTTCAATTTTTAGCCACGAGGAGAGAGTAGCCAGGTCAACGGGCGTTGGACTGATGCGAAACCGCCTGTTTGATGGAGGAGTAAGCTGATAGGAGCCCCCGAACGATGTACATGACGAGATGTTTTCGGAAATGATTTCGTTCACGGTGTCGAGGGTTGTGATGATGGCAGAGACCTCGTCTAAATACTCCGCCATAGTTTTCATGCCTTTGGTAATTGTGTGGAGACGATCACGCAATTGAAAAATAAGAGAGTGGGAAATTGATGCATAGCGTGTTGCGAGGGCCGTCCACAGGGCTGAAGCAGTTGTGTAGGATCGGACGTGTTTCTGAACCGTGGGAGAGATGACCGCAATCAAACATGATCGGATCTAGCCATCCACGGCTTTCCAGGTGGCATGGGCCGGATTGGTTTTTTCTGATTTATCCGTGGTGGTGATGTGTAAAGACCTGTTTAGTCGTTTGAGGAGCAGATTTTATTTCTGGAAAAACTGGCTGAGACGACGGATCCCACGATGGACCGTCATGGGCACGACGGACCATCGAGGGGGTCTCGTTTCAAAACACTTAGAATTTAGAAATTTGGGTACTGAAATCGACTCTCTGAACTTCACGACGAAATGGCAGGACGGACCATCACAGGAGTAACGGGCCGTCACAGACCCTTAGTGAAATTTAGTCTCTGAACTCTGTGACGGAAGCAGCAGGACGGACCGTCGCAGGCATGACGGGCAGTAACAGGCTGCGTAAACCCTGACTAGGTCGGATTTGTGTTAAATATTTTAAGGGGCGTTTTGGACTATTCATGCTTATAATTATAAAGTTAGTTGTTTAATACTGATAATTCAATTACTTGGGGGTTAAAAGAGATAGCCTTGAATTAAATAGTGGGTTACTTTTACCATCTTTATACTTAATTATATGCAAATTAGGGTAAGAAAAGAGGGTTCGAATAAGAAAAATAGAAAGAACAAAGAGAGGGAGAATCGATCGAGAGAGAGGAACGAAGAGGATAGCAAAGCTTTGGGGAATTTGCTTGCTTCATCATGAATCTTCTGTGGAGGTAGGTTATGGTTTATGCTATTCGTAGTAAACTCTTAATAGCGAATGATATGTATTGGGTAGTATTGTAAACCCTTCTATATGCTTAATTGTATGCTTGCATGAATGTGATTATATAATTGTTATAAAATAAGCATGATGAGGTTATTGAATCCTAAATCTTGAAAAACCCTGATCTACTTTGTTAATGATGATGCCTTGGTATAGAAGAAGGCTTGATGAATGAAAGTAGTGAGATTAGGGGATCGGGTGTCACGTTCCGACACCAGTATAGTAATAGAGGATCGGGTGTCACATTCCGGCACCAGGATAGTATATGAAGATCGGAGTGTCATGTTCCGACACCAGGATAGTATATGGATCGGGTGTCACGTTCCGACACCAGGATAGTGTATGAGGATCGGAGTGTCACGTTCCGACACCAGGATAGTATATGAGGATTGGAGTGTCACGTTCCGACACAAGGATAGTATATGAGGATCAGAGTGTCACGTTCCGTCACAAGGATAGTATATGGATCGAGTGTCACGTTTCGACACCAGGATAGTATATGAGGATCGGAGTGTCACGTTCCGACACCAGGATAGTATATGGAGCGGAGTGTCACGTACCGACATGAGAGGAATAAAGATAATGAATCTTGAAATATGTTAATATACTCAATCTAATGAACCTAATTCCCAAATGAGTATGGTATTGAGGTTTGAGTCCTCATGGGTGAACTTGGCGGTACTTATTAACGATTATAGTACTTGTTGTTGCTACATGTTGAGTATTGTAGTTGATTTATGATATTATCTGATATATACTGTTTTCTATTATGAGTTGGCCGATGATACCTACTCAGTACTTGTGTTTTGTACTGACCCCTACTTGTATGTGTCTTTCTTTGTTATATGTGGAGTGCAGCAAACGTACCGTCGTCTTCAACTCAACCGCAACTCTAGCTAGTCTTTATTACACCGGATTTCAGGGTGAGCTAATGCTTCTAGCTTGGACTGGATCTTTCTTTTCATGTCTTGATGCCTCGAAATTCCGGCATGGACTAGCTTTTACTTATTTTAGCTTTCTTAGATACTCTTAGTTTTAGTAATTTGAGGATAGATGTTCTTGTGATTATGACTTCCAGATTTTGGGGAAATATTTTTAGTTTTTAGAAGTTATTGAATTTATTTTCATTAATGAGTTTAAGTCTTCCGCATTGTATTTTGTTCATTATGTTTGAAATGTTGGGGTTTAGATTGGTTGGTTCGCTCACATAGTAGGATAAGTGTGGGTGCCACTCGCGGCTCGGTTTTGGGTCGTGACAAACTTGGTATCAGAGCATTAGGTTCGTTGGTCTCATCACACAAGAACGAGTCTAGTAGAGTCTTAAGGAACGGTAGGGGGACACCTTTACTTTTCTTTGGGAGGCTATAAGACTTTAGGAAAATTCCATTCCTTCTTTCTTTCTTTGGTGCTATTACTTGGATCCAATTGGTATCTAGGTGATACAAATTGGTATCTTACCATCTTCACTCTATTTTGCAGATGGTTAGAACTAGAGCAACGACTGCACCAACACCAACACCGGCAAGACAGGATGCGTCTGAGCCAGCCACTGGGGCTGTAGCTTGGAGAGGAACAGTGCCAAGAGGCCGTGGTAGAGGTCGCGGGAGGACGACCTATAGAGGAAGAGGACAAGCACCTAGCCCAACTAGTACTGGGCAATGACTCCTCCACCGACTGAGGAAGTGGTAAGAGAGGGTGAGGAAGGAGAGAATGAACAAGTGCAGAACGAGGAATTGCCACCCCAACCTACCCCAGAGATGATCAATCAGGTTCTTGCTTATCTTAGCGGGTTATTTGATCAGGGCCAGACACCTCCAATGTTTTCTGCACCAGCACCTCAGGTTCCGGAGGTACAACATGAAGCTACTGTGGCTCCCCGCATGGATGCCTCATTGGAAATAGGCACGTTTCCTCGTCTAACTACAGGGCCTATAATGACAAGTGATCAGCATGAACT
This sequence comes from Solanum peruvianum, assembly GCA_027705065.1. Classification (NCBI taxonomy): domain Eukaryota; kingdom Viridiplantae; phylum Streptophyta; class Magnoliopsida; order Solanales; family Solanaceae; genus Solanum; species Solanum peruvianum. Next base: position 25,305,492 of record JAKWJD010001759.1, read on the forward strand.
TTTCAGTAAGTTCATGAAATTGAAACCTCCAGTCTTAAAGGGTGCTGAATCTGAGGATGCCTACGATTTTCTAGTTGACTGTCATGACCTACTACACAAGATGGGTATAGTAGAAAGATTTGGTGTTGAGTTTGTGACCTATCAGTTTCAAGAGAACGCCAAAATGTGGTGGCGGTAACATGTTGAGTGTCAACAACAGAGGCACCACCTATGACTTGGGCATCATTCTCTAGCTTGTTTATGGAGAAGTATATACCCCGTACTTTTAGGGATAGGAGGAGAGATGAGTTTCTAAGCCTAGAGCAAGGCAGGATGTCGGTTACTACTTATGAGGCTATGTTTTGTGCACTATCCAGATATGCCACCTAGCTTTGTTTCAGTCCACAAGAGCGGATTCGCCGTTTTGTGAAGGGGTTGAGGTTAGAGTTGCGGATTTCAGCCTTACAGGTAGCGGCTACAGCTAAATCCTTTTAGGAAGTGGTCGACTTCGTGATAGAGGTGGAGGGAGTGAAGCCAGATGACTTCACCATGGCATCGACATCAAAAAGGTTTCGTAAAGGAGGTGAGTTTAATGGTTCTTACTCCAGAGGGAAGGGTTCAGGAGGTTATCCCGCCCGACCTATCCAGTCTTCGCTGTAGACTGTAGTTGGGGGTCCACCTCAGACTGGTCAACATTTCTCTGAGGTTGTAGGTTATTCACAAACTTCGTCATTCTCACAGAGACCGATGCTTGAATCTAGAGAGTGTTATGGATGCGGGGAGACTGGACATATTAAGAGGTATTGTCCAAAACAGAGTTACAGACCTCCCAAAGCCAGAGGTAGAGGTGGTCATGGAAGAGGCCGTCATTCTGGAGAACGTGGTGGTCGAGGTAATGGTGGTCACCAAAATGGCCGGGGTGACGGGCAAATTGGATCCACTACAACACCACATGGTAGGTGCAACGGGCAGACAGGTGATAGGGCCCATTGTTACGCTTTCCCCGGGCGGTCTGAAGCGGAGACATCTGATGTTGTTATCACATGTAATCTTTTGGTTTGTGATTGCATGGCTTCTGTATTATTTGATCCTGGCTCCACATTTTCATATGTATCTTCCACATTTGCTACTGGTCTTAATTTACCATGTAATTGCTTGACATCCCTATCCGTGTTTCTACTCTGGTGGGTGAGTCTGTGATAGTTGAAAAGGTATATAGGTCTTGTCTGGTGACTTTTGTGGGGAGCAATACTCATGTAGACTTGGTTATCTTCGAAATGGTTGATTTCGATGTAATTCTGGGTATGACTTGGCTTTCTCCAAATTTTGCAATCTTAGATTGTAATGCTAAAATTTTAACGTTGGCCAAGCCTGGGACAGATCCGTTAGTGTGGGAGGGTGACTACACTTCCACTCCAGTACGTATCATCTCCTATCTTCGTGCTAAGAGAATGGTTGGTAAAGGGTGTTTAGCGTTCTTGGCACACCTCAGGGATGATACTACCCAAGAACCTTCAATTGAGTCTGTTTCGGTAGTCCGTGAGTTTCTGGAGGTGTTTCCTACAGACCTTCCTGTATGCCACCGGATAGAGATATTGATTTTTGCATTGATCTGGAACCGGGTACTCGCCCCATTTCCATACCCCCTTATAGGATGGCCCCAGCGGAGTTAAGGGAATTAAAGGCCCAACTTCAAGAGTTGTTAAGTAAAGGCTTCATTAGACCAAGTGCATCCCCTTGGGGTGCTCCGGTGTTATTTGTGAAGAAGAAGGATGGGAGTTTTCGGATGTGCATAGACTACCGGATGTTGAACAAGGTAACTATTGAGAACAAGTATCCCATTCCTCGCATTGATGATTTGTTCGATCAGTTACAAGGTGCTTGTGTCTTCTCTAAGATTGACTTGAGATCCGGTTATCATCAATAGAAAATACGGGCGACGGATGTGCCAAAGACTGCTTTTCGGACCAGGTATGGGCATTACGAATTTGTAGTGATGTCTTTTGGTCTTACGAATGCCCCTGCTGCTTTCATGAGTTTGATGAACGGGATTTTAAAGCCATATCTGGATCTCTTTCCGATCGTATTTATTGATGATATACTGATATACTCCAAGAGTAAGAAGGAACATGAGGAGCATTTGAGAATTGTGTTGGAAGTATTAAGGGAGAAAAGGCTTTATGCCAAATTCTCCAAGTGTGAGTTTTGGCTAGATTCACTGTCCTTCTTGGGGCACGTGGTTTCTAAAGATGGAGTGATGGTGGATCCTTCTAAGATTGAGACAGTGAAGAATTGGGTAAGACCTACTAATGTGTCAGAAATAAGGAGCTTTGTTGGTTTAGCTAGCTATTATCGTCGATTTGTCAAGCGATTCTCTTCCATTGCTTCCCAATTGACGAACTTGACCAAGCATAATGTTCCATTTGTATGGTCGGATGAATGTGAGGAAAGCTTTCAGAAACTCAAGGCCTTGCTGACTACTGCACCTATCCTTACCTTGCCAGTAGAGGGTAAGAACTTCATTGTTTATTGTGATGCATCATATTCTGGTTTGGTTGCAGTGCTAATGCAAGAGAAGAATGTAATTGCTTATGTTCAAGGCAATTAAAGGTGCGCGAACGCAACTACCCGACCCATGATTTGGAGTTGGCCGCGGTAGTATTTGCATTAAAGCAATGGAGACACTATTTATATGGGGTTAAGTGTGAAGTCTATACGGATCATCGTAGCCTACAGTATGTCTTTACTCTGAAAGTTTTGAATTTGAGACAGAGGAGATGGATGGAACTACTGAAGGACTACGATATCACTATTCTGTATCATCCGGGAAAAGCTAATGTTGTGGCAGATGCTTTAAGTAGAAAGGCAGGAAGCATGGGAAGTCTAGCTCATTTGCAAGTTTCTAGACCCCCGTTGGCTAGAGAAATCCAAAACTTGGCTAATGACTTTATGAGGCTAGAAGTAAATGAGAAGGGAGGATTTTTGGCTTGTGTTGAGGCGAGATCTTCTTTTCTTGACAAGATCAAGGGAAAACAGTTTGATGATGAGAAACTAAGTCGAATTAGGGATATGGTGTTGCGAGGAGAGGCTAAAGAAGCAATAATTGATGAGGAAGGTGTTTTGAGAATTAAGGGAAGGGTATGTGTGCCCCGTGTTGATGATTTGATCCACACTATTCTTACAGAGGCTCATAGTTCCGGATATTCTATACATCCTGGTGCAACCAAGATGTACCGTGACCTAAAGCAACACTTTTGGTGGAGTAGAATGAAGCGCGATATTGTTGATTTTGTTGCCAAGTGTCCAAACTGTCAGCAAGTAAAGTATGAACACCAGAGGCCCGGAGGAACACTTCAGAGAATGCCCATTCCTGAATGGAAGTGGGAGAGAATTGCAATGGACTTCGTGGTTGGTCTTCGAAAGACATTGGAATAGTTTGATTCTATTTGGGTAATTGTGGACAGGTTAACTAAGTCTGCTCACTTCATTCCGGTCAAGGTGACCTACAATGCAGAGAAGTTAGCCAAACTCTACATCTCAGAAATTGTTCGATTGCATGGAGTTCCACTTTCCATCATATCAGATAGAGGTACGCAGTTTACTTCTAAGTTTTGGAGAACATTGCATGATGAATTAGGTACTAGGTTGGACCTTAGTACTGCATTTCACCCTCAGACTGATGGTCAGTCTGAGCGAACGATTCAAGTGTTGGAGGATATGCTTCGTGCATGTGTGATAGAATTTGGTGGTCATTGGGATAACTTCTTACCCTTAGCAGAGTTCTCCTACAATAATAGCTATCACTCAAGCATTTGTATGGCCCCATTTGAGGCACTGTATGGGAGGAGATGTAGGTCTCCCATTGGTTGGTTTGATGCATTTGAGGTTAGACCTTGGGGTACTGACCTTTTGAGGGATTCCTTGGAAAAGGTGAAATCTATTCAAGAAAAGCTTTTAGCGGCTCAAAGCAGGCAAAAGGAATATGCAGATCGAAAGGTTAGAGACTTGGAGTTCATGGAGGGTGAGCAAGTCTTGCTAAAGGTTTCGCTAATGAAAGGGGTGATGCGGTTTGGTAAAAGAGGCAAGATAAGCCCAAGGTATATTGGACCATTTTAAGTACTTAAGCGATTAGGGGAGGTGGCTTATGAATTAGCCTTGCCTCCAGGTCTGTCAGGAGTGCATCCGGTATTTCATGTGTCTATGTTTACAAGATACCATGGGGATGGAAACTACATCATTCGTTGGGATTCAGTTCTTCTTGATGAGAATTTGTCATATGAGGAGGAACCTGTTTCTATTTTAGATAGAGAAGTCCGCAAGTTGAGGTCGAGGGAGATTGCATCATCAAGGTTCAATGGAAGAATCGGCCGGTTGAAGAGTCTACTTGGGAGAAGGAGGCTGATATGCAAGAAAAATACCCACATCTGTCTACAGATTCAGGTACTGGTTTTCGCCCTTGTTTCTTTTCTTGTGATCGTTCGAGGACGAATGGTGGGTAAATTGGTATATATTGTAACGACCTCTTTAGTCATTTTGAGCAGCAGATTTTATTTTTGGAAAAAGTGGCTGAGACGACGGATCCCACGACGGACCGTCATGGGCACGACGGACCGTCGAGGGGGTCTCGTTTCAAAACACTTAGAATTTTGAAATTTGGGTTTACTGAAATCGACTCTCTGAACTTCGCGACGAAATGGCAGGACGGACCGTCACAGGCGTGACGGGCTGTCACAGACCCTTAGTGAAATTTAGTCTCTGAACTCTGTGACGGAAGCAGCAGGACGGACCATCACAGGCATGACGGGCCGTCACAGGCTGCGTAAACCCTGACTGGGTCGGATTTCTGTTAAATATTTTAAGGGACGTTTTGGACTATTCCTGCTTATAATTATAAAGTTAGTGGTTTAATACTAATAATTCAATTACTTGGAGGTTAAAAGAGATAGCCTTGAATTAAATATTGGGTTACTTTTACCATCTTTATACTTAATTATATGCTAATTAGGGTAAAAGAAAAGAGGGTTTGAATAAGACAAATAGAAAGAACAAAGAGAGGGAGAATCGATCGAGAGAGAGGAACGAAGAGGATAGCAAAGCTTTGGGGAATTTTTTTGCTTGATCACGAATATTCGGTGGAGGTAGGTTATGGTTTATGCTATTCGTAGTAAACTCTTAATAGCGAATGATATGTATTGGGTAGTATTGTAAACCCTTCTATATGCTTAATTGTATGCTTGCATGAATGTGATTATATATTTGTGATAAAATAAGCATGATGAGGTTATTGAATCCTAAATCTTGAAAAACCCTATTCTACTTTGTTAATGATGATGCCTTGGTATAGAAGAAGGCTTGATGAACGAAAGTAGTGAGATTAGGGGATCGGGTGTCACGTTCCGACACCAGGATAGTAATAGAGGATCGGGTGTCACGTTCCGGCACCAGGATAGTATATGAGGATCGTAGTGTCACGTTCCGACACCAGGATAGTATATGGATCGGGTGTCACGTTCCAACACCAGGATAGTATATGAGGACGGAGTGTCACGTTCCGACACCAGGATAGTATATGAGGATCTGAGTGTCACGTTCCGACACCAGGATAGTATATGAGGATCGGAGTGTCACGTTCCGACACCAGGATAGTATATGGATCGGGTGTCACGTTCCGACACCAGGATAGTATATGAGGATCGGAGTGTCACGTTCCGAAACCTGGATAGTATATGGAGCGGAGTGTCACGTACCGACACGAGAGGAATAAAGATAATGAATCTTGAAATATGTTAATATACTCAATCTAATGAACCTAATTCCCAAATGAGTATGGTATTGAGGTTTGAGTCCTCATGGGTGAACTTGGCGGTACTTATTAACGATTATAGTACTTGTTGTTGCTACATGTTGAGTATTGTAGTTGATTTATGATATTATCTGATATATACTGTTTTCTATTTTGAGTTGGCCGATGATACCTACTCAGTACTTGTGTTTTGTACTGACCCCTACTTGTATGTGTCTTTCTTTGTTATTTGTGGAGTGCAGCAAATGTACCGTCGTCTTCAACTCAACCGCAACTCTAGCCAGTCTTCATTACACCGGATATCAGGGTGAACTAATGCTTCTAGCTTGGACTGGATCTTTCTTTTCATGTCTTGATGCCTCGAAATTCCGGCATGGACTAGCTTTTACTTATTTTAGCTTTCTTAGATACTCTTAGTTTAAGTAATTTGAGGATAGATGTTCTTGTGATGATGACTTTCAGATTTTGGGGAAATATAGATGTTGAGTTTTTAGAAGTTATTGAATTGATTTTCAGTAATGAGTTTAAGTCTTCTGCATTGTATTTTGTTCATTATGTTTGAAATGTTGGGGTTTAGATTGGTTGGTTCGCTCACATAGTAGGATAAGTGTGGGTGCCACTCGCAGCTCGGTTTTGGGTCGTGACGTGATGACTGCTGGTGGCGGTCCTGTGCTTCCATCGACGTATTTGAGAAGGTAATTGACCTCAAGGGCTGTAAGAACAATGATTTTCCATGTAGGATAATTTATGTCTAATAATTTTTTGGGAATCAGGGCACGAAGATGCCTGAGAAGGAGTTTAACGCCAGAAGGAAGTGAATCGAGAAGATCCACCTCTGTTGTCATGGCTGCCGCCGCCCAAGAGAAGAGAGGGAACGATCGGTGCCCTAAAGAGAGAAAACAAACCTAGAGAAAAGAAGATCTAGGTTTTCTGGATTTTGATACCATGAAGGAATATTGATTGTATTGAAGTGTTAACCTAATAAGGGAATACATGAGAGAGATATATAGGAGATATAGGAAGGATTACTAATCCTAATAGGACTAGGATTAAGGAGAACTAATCCTAATAGTACTAGGATTAGTACACAGTTAATACTAATATTATTTAATACTATTATTTAATACTATCTGTTATTAAAGGTTGATGTTAATTTTTATTAGTTATGTTGTTATTATTACTATATTAAGTGAATTGGATAAAAAGTTAAAACTAGTCATGTTGAAATCTCATATGGTTGTTGCATGTTCGTTGGTTCTGTGAATTGGGAGGGCATAATGTTTATTACTATTTTAAAGATTGTTGGTTCTTGGAAAATAAGAAGAATATAGGAATGGTCTTCTGCCATTGTTCCATAGTATGCCACTGTTTAAGGTTCATCATTTATTAATTCCTATAGGTATTATATTTTAAATCAAGCTTTGATATTAAGATAGGTAATTAAATGTTAGGTGTATCGAGTTATTTAAATTCCCTTCAAGTTATGCTAACTGGAGGAATTAAGACTTACCGTTAGGTTTGAACTTGAGTAAATATTATTATAAATTAGGTGAGTTATGGGGTCTAGGTTGGACATAAAATAATAGGAGTGTTTATAAACTCGTTAACTTATTAAATATGCATATATACTTGATAGATGTACAATGTTGGGGGCATTGAGGAAAGGAAAAGCATCGTAGAAGTATCTGGTTTGACTTCGTTTCTTCGGTGGAGGTAGGTTATTGTTTATGTTATTTGATAGTAAACTCTTAATAGTGGCTGATATGCATTGAATGATATTGCGAAGTTTTCTATGTACTATATTGTGTGATTGTGTGGCTTGGTCGTGTGTTTTGTAATTGGTCTGAAATCCCAGACCGTGGAATGTATATTCTTAAACCATCTCAATCGAAGTAATGCCTTGAATAAAGAAAGGCTCGATGAAATATTATTACCGAATGAAAAAGTGGTGATATTAAATGATAAATTAATGGTATTATTGGATTGGAGTATCACACTTCGACACGGTATTCTTGGATCGGAGTGTCACGTTCCGACACAATTATTTTGGATCGGAGTGTCACATTTCGATGCGGTATTCTTGGATCGGGGTGTCACGTTTTGACACGGTATTCTTGGATCGAAGTGTCACGTTCCGACACGATAATATTAAAGGAAAAACATGTTGAATTATGGAAGATACTCAATCTCAAAAAACTAAACTCCCAGGATGGTTTGGTTTTTGAGGCATGAGTCCTCATATAAGATCTAGATACCGTTGACTTAATACATACTTACTATATTGTTATTAACACTTATTCATGTTGTTTGTTGCTTATCCCATGTTAAGTGATATTGTTGAGTTCATACTATTATTCTTTGTATATTAGTTACTATTTTGGGTTGATTGATGATACTTACTCAGTACATGTTGCCTCGTGCTGAGCCCTACTTGTTTTCTTCTTTGTTTTCCTTTTATGAAATGTAGCGAGTGTACCTATGATTTCTGATTTCTCTCAGCTCTAGTCAGCCTCCCGCATATCAAGTTCCAGGGTGAGCTATCCATTCAAGCTCGTGTTGGGTTGTTTCGGTCATGACATGATGTCCTATACTTTCGGACACATACCATTTTATTCTTTTATTTTGGTGTATTTGATATTCTTAGACTTAGTATTGGAGATTAGATGTCCTTGATGTGATGACTTTAAAGTTTTGGAAAATAATATTTAGTAGCATTTGAGTTTCCGCGTTATGCTCATATTTTGTAAGTTCGGTTAAATTGCTTGGTTCACCCACTTAAGAGGTTATGTGTAGGTGCCACTCATGACTCGTTTTGGGTCGTGAAAAAGTTGGTATCAGAGCGTTAGGTTTGTTGGTCTCATCACACAAGGACAAGTCTAGTAGAGTCTTGAAGAACGTTACGGGGACACCTTTACTTTTCTTCGAAAGGATATAGGACTTTAGGAAAATTTCATTCCTTCTTTCTTTGTGCTACTACTTGAATCCAATTAGTATCTAGATGATACCAATTGGTATCTGAATTTCTTTAATCTGTTTCGCATATGGTTAGAACTAGAGTATTAGAAGTTCAAATAGCAACACTAGAAATAAAATGTGTCTTTTGAAAATGGATATATTTTCTCGATTGACTATTGGGATTGTAATTACTAGATAATGGACACCATTACATTGTGAAGTTCCTTTAATAAACTTATCATAACATATATCATTTCTTAACAAATGATGAAATTATGTAGAGGCAATGGAGGGCAGAATCTCTACAATGGCTTTATAGATTAAGTGTGTGTAAAAAAAGGGTCATGTTACAACTACTATAATAATATCGATGCTTACTTGTTTAAAGTTATGATGTGTGTTATTTTTGTGTCACGACCCAAACCGAGCCGCGAGTGGCACCCACACTTACCCTCCTATGTGAGCGAACCAACCAATACAAAACCCAACATTTCAATATAATATCAACAGAAAGTAATGCGAAAGACTTAAACTCATTAATGAAAATCAATTCAATAACTTCTAAAACTCAACATCTATTATTCCCCAAAATCTGGAAGTCATCATCACAAGAACATCTATCCTCAAATTACTAATCTAAATGTATCTAAGAAGCTAAAATAATTAAAAGCTAGTCCATGCCGGAACTTCAAGGCATCAAGACATGAAAAAGGAGATTCAGTCCAAGCTAGAAGCATTAGCTCACCCTGAAATCCGGTGTAATGAAGACTGGCTAGAATTGCGGTTGAATTGAAGACGACGGTACGTTTGCTGCACTCCACATATAACAAGAAAGAAACATACAAGTAGGGGTCAGTACAAAACACAAGTACTGAGTAGGTATCATCGGCCAACTCAAAATAGAAAACAATATATATCAATTAATATCATAAATCAACTACAATACTCAACATGTAGCAACAACAAGTACTATAATCATCAATAAGTACCACCAAGTTCATCCATGAGGACTCAAGCCTCAATACCATACTCATTTGGAATTAGGTTCATTAAATTGAGTATATTAACATCTTTCCAGATTCATTATCTTTATTCCTCATGTGTCGGTACGTGACACTCCGCTCCCCTACTACTATGTGTCGGTACGTGACACTCCGATCCCCTAATTCTACGTGTCAGTTCGTGACACCCGATCCCCTAATACTATGTGTCGGAACGTGACACTCCGATCCCCTAATTCTACGTGTCGGTTCATGACACTCCGATCCCCTAATTCTACGTGTCGGTTCGTGACACCCGATCCCTTAAATCTACGTGTCGGTTCATGACACCCGATCCCCTAATTCTATGTGTCAGAACGTGACACTCCGATCCCCTAATTCATCAATCCTTCTTTTATACCAAGGCATCATCAATCTCATTATGTAGTTCATCAAGCCTTCTTTTATACCAAGGCATCATCAATCTCATTATGTAGTTTCATCAAGCCTTCTTTTATACAAGGTCATCATTGTTAACAAAGTGAATTAGGGTTTCTTCAATATTTAGGATTCAATAGCTTCATCATGTTTATTTTATCACAATCACATAATCACATTAATGCAAGCATACAATTAAGCATATAGAAGGGTTTACAATACTACCAATACATATCATTCGCTATTAAGAGTTTACTACGCATAGTATAAAAACCATAACCTACCTCCACCGAAGAATTCGTGATCAAGCAAGATATCCTCAAAGTCTTTGCTTTCTTGTTCGTTTCTCTCTTCTCTCTCTTTGTTCTTTCTATTTTTCTTATTCAAACCCTCTTTCTTTTACCCTAATTAGCATATAATTAAGTATAAAAGATGAGGAATTAACCCACTAATTAACTCAAGGTTATATTTTTTAACCCCCAAGAAATTGAGTTATTAATATTAACCCACGAAATTTATGATTATAGCAGGAATAGTCCAAAACGCCCCTTTAAAACTTAAACAGAAATCCGACCCAGCCTGGGATTACGCAACCTGTGGCGGTCCGTCATGGCTGTGACGGTCCGTCCTGCAGGTCCGTCGCAAAGTTCAGAGACTCAATTTCCTTGAAGAGTCTGTGACGGTCCGTCGTGCCCACGACGGTCCGTCCTGCAGGTCCGTCACAAAGTTCAGAGACTTAATTTCTATAGAAGATGTGTGACGGTCCATCGTGCCCACGACGGTCTGTCCTGCCATTCCGTTACGAAGTTCAGAGAGTCGATTTCAGTACCCAAATTTCAGAATTCTAAGTGTTTTGGAATGAGACACCCTCGACGGTCCGTCGTGGGTTCCGTTGACTCAGACAGTTTTTCCAGAATTTAAATCTGCTGCTCAAAACGACTAAACAGTTCGTTACAATAGATACCAATTTACCCATCGTTCATCCTCGAACGATCACAAGAAAAGAAACAAGGGCGAAAGGGAGTACCTGAATCTGTAAACAGATGTGGGTATTTTTCTTGCATATCAGCCTCCTTCTCCCAAGTGGCCTCTTCAACTGGTCGATTCTTCCATTGAACTTTGATGGATGCAATCTCCCTCGACCTCAACTTGCAAACTTCTCTATCTAAAATAGCAACAGGCTCCTCCTCATAAGACAAATTCTCATCAAGCAGAACTGAATCCCAACGAATGATGTAGTTTCCATCCCAATGGTATCTTTTCAACATAGACACATGAAATACCGGATGCACTCCAGACAGCCCTGGAGGCAAGGCTAATTCATAAGCCACCTCCCCTACTCGCTTCAAAACTTCAAATGGCCCAATATACCTTGGGCTTAGTTTACCTCTTTTACCAAACCGCATCACCCCTTTCATGGGCGAAACCTTCAGCAAGACTTGCTCACCCTCCATGAACTCCAAGTCTCTACCCTTTCGATCCGCATATTCCTTTTTCCTACTTTAAGCCTCTAAAAGCTTTTCTTGAATAGATTTCACCTTCTCTATTGAATCCCTCAACAGATCAGTACCCCAAGGTCTAACCTCAAAGGCATCAAACCAACAATGGGGGACCTACATCTCCTCCCATACAATGCTTCGAATGGAGCCATATCAATACTTGAGTGATAGCTATTATTGTATGAAAATTCCGCTAAGGGTAAGAAGTTATCCCAATGACCACCAAATTCTATCACACATGCACGAAGCATATCCTCCAACACTTGAATCGTTCGCTCAGACTGACCATCAGTCTGAGGGTGAAATGCAGTACTAAGGTCCAACCTAGTACCTAATTCCGCATGCAATGTTCTCCAAAACTTAGAAGTAAACTGCATACCTCTATCTGATATGATGGAAAGTGGAACTCCATGCAATCGAACGATTTCTGAGATGTAGATTTTGGCTAACTTCTCTGCATTGTAGGTCACCTTGACCGAAATGAAGTGAGCAGACTTAGTTAATCTGTCCACAATTACCCAAATAGAATCAAACTTACCCAATGTCTTTGGAAGACCAACCACGAAGTCCATTGCAATTCTCTCCCACTTCCATTCAGGAATGGGCATTCTCTGAAGTGTTCCTCCGGGCCTCTGGTGTTCATACTTTACTTGTTGACAATTTGGACATTTGGCAACAAAATCAACAATGTCATGCTTCATTCTACTCCACCAAAAGTGTTGCTTTAGGTCACGGTACATCTTGGTTGCACCAGGATGTATAGAATATCCGGAACTATGAGCCTCTGTAAGAATAGTGTGGATCAAATCATCGACGCGGGGTACACATACCCTTCCCTTAATTCTCAAAACAGCTTCCTCATCAATTATTGCCTCTTTAGCCTCTCCTAGCAACACCATATCCCGAATTCGACTTAGTTTCTCATCATCAAACTGTTTTCCCTTGATCTTGTCAAGAAAAGAAGATCTCGCCTCTACACAAGCCAAAAATCCTCCCTTCTCATTTACTTCTAGCCTCATAAAGTCATTAGCCATGTTTTGGATTTCTCTAGCCAACGGGCGTCTAGAAACTTGCAAATGAGCTAGACTTCCCATGCTTCCTGACTTTCTACTTAAGGCGTCTGCCACAACATTAGCCTTTCCTGGGTGATACAAGATGGTAACATCATAGTCCTTTAGTAGTTCCATCCATCTCCTCTGTCTCAAATTCAAATCCTTCTAAGTGAAGACATACTGTAGGCTACGATGATCCGTATAGACTTCACACTTAACCCCATACAGATAATGCCTGCATTGCTATAATGCAAATACTACCGCGGCCAATTCCAAATCATGGGTCGGGTAATTGCGTTCGTGCACCTTTAATTGCCTCGAAGCATAAGCAATTACATTCTTCTCTTGCATTAGCACTGCACCCAAACCAGAATAGGATGCATCACAATAAACAATGAAGTTCTTACCCTCTACTGGCAAGGTAAGGATAGGTGCAGTAGTCAGCAAGGTCTTGAGTTTCTGAAAGCTTTCCTCACATTCATCCAACCTTACAAATGGAACATTCTGCTTAGTCAAGTTCGTCAATTGGGAAGCAATAGAAGAGAATCCCTTGACAAATCGACGGTAGTAGCTAGCTAAACCAACAAAGCTCCTTATTTCTCACACATTAGTAGGTCTTACCCAATTCTTCACTGTCTCAATCTTAGAAGGATCCACCATCACTCCATCCTTAGAAACCACGTGCCCCAAGAAGGACACTGAATCTAGCCAAAACTCACAATTGGAGAATTTGGCATAAAGCCTTTTCTCCCTTAATACTTCCAAAATAATTCTCAAATGCTCCTCATGTTCCTTCTTACTCTTGGAGTATATCAGTATATCATCAATAAATACGATCACAAAGAGATCCAGATATGGCTTAAAAATCCCGTTCATCAAGCTCATGAACGCAGCAGGGGCATTCGTAAGACCAAAAGACATCACTACAAATTCATAATGCCCATACCTGGTTCGAAAAGCAGTCTTTGGCACATCCGTTGCCCGTATTTTCAATTGATGATAACCGGATCTCAAGTCAATTTTAGAGAAGACACAAGCACCTTGTAACTGATCGAACAAGTCATCAAAGCGAGAAATGGGATACTTGTTCTTAATAGTTACCTTGTTCAACTGTCGGTAGTTTATGCACATCCGAAAACTCCCATCCTTCTTCTTCAAAAATAACACCGGAGCACCCCAAGGAGATGCACTTGGTCTAATGAAGCCTTTGCTCAACAACTCCTGAAGTTGGGCCTTTAACTTTCTTAACTCCGCCGGAGCCATTCTATAAGGGGGTATAGAAATGGGGCGAGTACCCGGTTCCAAATCAATGCAAAAATCAATATCTCTATCCGGTGGCATACCAGGAAGATCTGCAGGGAACACATCCAGAAACTCACGGACTACCGAAACTGACTCAATTGAAGGTACTTGGGTAGTGTCATCCCTTAGATGTGCCAAGAAAGCTAAACACCCTTTGCTAACCATTCTCTTAGCACGAAGAAAGGAGATGATACGAATCGGAGTGGAAGTGTAGTCGCCCTCCCACACTAACTGATCTGTCCCAGGCTTGGCTAACGTCACAGTTTTAGCATTACAATCCAAGATTGCAAAATTTGGAGAAAGCCAAGTCATACCAAGAATTACATCGAAGTCAACCATTTCTAGGATAACCAAATCTAAATAAGTGTTGCTCCCCACAAAAGTCACCAAACAAGACCTATATACTTTTTCAACTATCACAGACTCACCCACCGGAGTAGAAACACGAATAGGCATGTCAAGTAATTCACAAGGTAAATTAAGACCAGTAGCAAATGAAGAAGATACATAAGAAAATATGGATCCAGGATCAAACAATACAGAAGCCATGCAATCACAAACCGAAAGATTACCTGTGATGACAGCATCAGATGTCTCCGCTTAAGATCTCCCAGGGAAAGCGTAACAATGGGCCCCATTACTTGTCTGTGTTTTCCCCTACCATGTTGTGTTGTAGTGGCTCCAGTTTTCACATCACCCCGGCCGTTTTGGTGACCACCATTACCTCGACCACCACGTCCTCCAGAATAACGGCCTCTACCATGACCACCTCTACCTCTAGCTATTGGGGGTCTATAACTCTGTTTTGGACAATTCCTCCTAATATGTCCAATCTCCCCACATCCATAACACTCTCTGGAGTCAAGCATAAGTCTCTCAGAGAAGTGTTGATCGGTCTGAGGTGGACCCCCAACTACAATCTGTAGTGAAGACTGAATTGGTCAGACTGAGTAACCTCCTGAACCCTGTCCTCTAGAGTAAGAACCATTAAACTCACCTCCCTTTCGAAACCTTTTTGATGTCGACGCCATGGTGAAGTCATCTGGCTTCACTCCTTCCACCTCTATCACGAAGTCTACCACTTCTTGAAAGGATTTTGCCGTAGCCGCTACTTGTAAGGCTGAAATCCGCAATTCTGACCTCAACCCCTTCACAAAACGGCGAATCCTCTCTTGTGGACTGAAACAAAGTTGGGTGGCATACCTGGATAATGCACGAAACTTAGCCTCATATGCAGTAACCGACATCCTACCTTGCTCTAGGCTCAAGAACACATCTCTTTTCCTATCCCTCAAAGTCCGGGGGATATACTTCTCCATAAACAAGCTAGAGAATGATGCCCAAGTCATAGGTGGTGCCTCTGTTGGTTGACACTCAACATGTGACCGCCACCACATTTTGGCGTTCCCTTGAAACTGATAAGTCACAAACTCAACACCAAACCGTTCTACTATACCCATCTTGTGTAGTAGCTCATGACAGTCAACCAAAAAATCGTAGGCATCCTCAGATTCAGCACCCTTGAAGACTGGAGGTTTCAATTTCAAGAACTTACTGAAAAGTTCATGCTGGTCAGACGAGGAAACGTGCCTATTTCCAATGAGGCATCCATGCGGGGAGCCACGGTAGCTGCATGTTGTACCTCCGGAACCTGAGGTGCTGGTGCAGAAAACACTGGAGGTGTCTGGCCTTGATCAGATAACCCGCTAAGATAAGCAAGAACCTGATTAATCATCTCTGGGGTAGGTTGGGGTGGTAATTCCTCATTTTGCACTTGCTCATTATCCCCTTCCTCACCCTCTCTTACTACTTCCTCAGTCGGTGGAGGAGTCACCGCCCTAGTACCAGATGGGCTAGGTGCTTGTCCCCTTCCTCTAGAGGACGTCCTCCCACGACCTCTACCACGGCCTCTTGCCACTAATCCTCTCCGAGCTACAGTCCCAGTGGCTTGCTCAGACGCATCTTGTCTTGCCGGTGTTGGTGTTGGTGCTGTCGTTGCCCTAGTTCTAACCATCTGCGAAATAGAATGAAGATGGTCAGATACCAATTTGCATCACCTAGATACCAATTGGATCCAAGTAATAGCACGAAAGAAAGAATGAAAGAATGGAATTTTCCTAAAGTCTTATAGCCTCTCAAAGAAAAGTAAAGCGTCCCCCTACCATTCCTTAAGACTCTACTAGACTCGTTCTTGTGTGATGAGACCAACGAACCTAATGCTCCGATACCAAGTTTTTCACGACCAAAACCGAGCCGCGAGTGGCACCCACACTTACCCTCCTATGTGAGCAAACTAACCAATACAAAACCCAACATTTCAATATAATATCAACAGAAAGTAATGCGGAAGACTTAAACTATTTAATGAAAATCAATTCAATAACTTCTAAAACTCAACATCTATTATTCCCCAAAATCTGGAAGTCATCATCACAAGAACATCTATCCTCAAATTACTAATCTAAATGTATCTAAGAAGCTAAAATAAATAAAAGCTAGTCCATGCCGGAACTTCAAGGCATCATGACATGAAAAAGGAGATCCAGTCCAAGCTAGAAGCATTAGCTCACCGTGAAATCCGGTGTAATGAAGACTGGCTAGAATTGCGATTGAATTGAAGACGACGGTACGTTTGCTGCACTCCACATATAACAAGAAAGAAACATACAAGTAGGGGTCAGTACAAAACACAAGTACTGAGTAGGTATCATCGGCCAACTCAAATTAGAAAACAGTATATATCAGTTAATATCATAAATCAACTACAATACTCAACATGTAGCAACAACAAGTACTATAATCATCAATAAGTACCACCAAGTTCATCCATGAGGACTCAAGCCTCAATACCATACTCATTTGGAATTAGGTTCATTAAATTGAGTATATTAACATCTTTCCAGATTCATTATCTTTATTCCTCATGTGTCGGTACGTGACACTCCGCTCCCCTACTACTATGTGTCGGTACGTGACACTCCGATCCCCTAATTCTACGTGTCCGTTCGTGACACCCGATCCCCTAATACTATGTGTCGGAATGTGACACTCCGATCCCCTAATTCTACTTGTCGGTTTGTGACACCCGATCCCCTAAATCTACATGTCGGTTCGTTACACCCGATCCCCTAATTCTATGTGTCGGAACGTGACACTCCGATCCCCTAATTCATCAATCCTTCTTTTATACCAAGGCATCATCAATCTCATTATGTAGTTCATCAAGACTTCTTTTATACCAAGTCATCATCAATCTCATTATGTAGTTTCATCAAGCCTTCTTTTATACCAAGGCATCATTGATAACAAAGTGAATTAGGGTTAATTCAAGATTTAGGATTCAATAGCTTCATCATGCTTATTTTATCACAATCACATAATCACATTCATGCAAGCATACAATTAAGCATATAGAAGGGTTTACAATACTACCAATACATATCATTCGCTATTAAGAGTTTGCTACAAATAGTATAAAAACCATAACCTACCTCCACCGAAGAATTCGTGATCAAGCAAGCTATCCTCAAAGTCTTTGCTTTCTTCTTCGTTTCTCTCTTCTCTCTCTTTGTTCATTCTATTTTTCTTATTCAAACCCTCTTTCTTTTACCCTAATTATCATATAATTAAGTATAAAAGATGAGGAATTAACCCACTAATTAACTCAAGGTTATCTCTTTTAACCCCCAAGAAATTGAGTTATTAATATTAACCACGAAATTTATGATTATAGCAGGAATAGTCCAAAACGCCCCTTTAAAACTTAAACAGAAATCCGACCCAGCTTGGGATTACGCAACCTGTGATGGTCCGTCATGGCTGTGACGGTCCGTCCTGCAAGTCCGTCGCAAAGTTCAGAGACTCAATTTCCTTGAAGAGTCTGTGACGGTCCGTCGTGCCCACGACGGTTCGTCCTGCAGGTCCGTCACAAAGTTCAGAGACTTAATTTCTGTAGAAGATGTGTGACGGTCCGTCGTGCCCACGACGGTCCGTCCTGCCATTCCGTTGCGAAGTTCAGAGAGTCGATTTCAGTACCCAAAATTTCAGAATTCTAAGTGTTTTGGAACGGACACCATCGATGGTCTGTCGTGCCCATGACGGTGCGTCGTGGGTTCCGTCGACTCAGACAGTTTTTCCCGAATTTAAATCTGCTGCTCAAAACGACTAAACAGGTCGTTAGATTTTGTCATCGACCTGATCTAAGAATGAATTTAATAATATTTTGGATTTATTTAAAGGTATAAATGTGTGACCTATTTAAATATGATGTTTTCGGTAGGTATGATTTATAATAGTGGCAGATCTTTGGTATGGTACTGGTGCATTTAGATTGGGAAATGTATCTTGAGGGTTCTGAATGAGGACTGGCGATTTCATCTTAAACTTCAAAAGGTAGATTGAAATTAGGATGACAAACTTATAGGGAAAGAAAGTTCTATTGAGTATAGTTGGGTGAACTAAATTGAAGATTTTAGTAAGAAAATGCTTATAGAATTGAGTTACTCCCTTAAATTTGATTAGTATACCTAAGTGTAAGGTGGCATGTCTAGGAAAAGGTTCACTTCTTGATGATGAAAAAGTCTAGATAAGCATGATGGTAAAAAGGGAAAGTGATATATGACCTTTATGATTTATGTTTATTTGTACTAGTAATGAAATTCTCATTTAGAATTAGTTTTAGTGGCAACAAAGTCTTGAAAGTGTTTCACCGGTTCTGATATCAAATTAAGTATTTGCGTTAGAGTTTGACACTAGGCTTAATCCTCTTTGAAAAAGGATTGAAATTTTTCAATTTATTCTGTTTCCAATTTTACTAGGAAAAAGATTGGACTTGTAATCCTATTTGTAGTTGGTTTTGACTTTTTGCGGAAAGGCACAACTATATAAATAGAGGATGGTCTTGAGAGTAAAAATGAACTTCACATTAGTTTTTTTTCCTTGAAAGACATTAGGAAATAAGAGAGGTTTTGAGAGAGCTTTCAACAAGAGAGAAGAGGGAAGAGAGAAGAAAAAGATTTATTTTGCTGCATACCTTTTCTCCGACCAGCAACCTTGAGATTGTGTTTCTCAATTAACTGACCGTTGAATCGGGCTAAAATTTAAACTACATGTTCCTGACATCTTGCTGGTTGATTTGAACGGTGGAGATTGGATTAGGATGTTCAAAAGATCATATTATTTGTCTCGAACAACAGCTACGTTCGGCTGGTGCTTGAATTGAAATTGTAGAGGCATTGTATTTATAGTGTGTATTATGAGGTATTTTAATATAATTTTTAATAGGAGGAATCTTAATTTAAGGTAATGGAGGTTATTAGAGTTCTCAAGAATGATGGAATGACAATCGTTTATCATTTTGACAAAATGAATATGGTAGTAGAAGTCTTAGGTTGAAAGACTGTGTTACGTAGTCTACCTTTGGTACATGTGGAAGAGTGTCCCGTGGCTATGGATGCCAAGTCCTAAGCCAATAACTTTGTAAGACTTGTTACTTTAAAATCTGGTCGAATTTGACTTCCAGGGAGGAAAAAAAAATTCTTATTGGAGCATATATGGGTTCAAGAGCGCGTGGTTTTATCTATTTTGTTTTGGTTAAGGAAAAAGTTAACAGGTTAATCATATTGGCTAAAGGTTATTGGATAAACATAAGAGAGGAGTGTACAAACGTTCAACTTGAGTGGGGTGATAAGTTCTGTTGTAGTGTTGAATTTAGTAATGAGTGGGGTTGGATTTTAGTGAAGGATATGTAAGGTTGATGGAGAGGCGATCAATGATAAGTTAAGGTACAATGATTCATAAAAGTCTTCAAAATATAAGCAAATGTAGATAATTAAGCGCATTGTTTTACACAATTGGACTTATAATTCAAATTTTTTATTATAAGTCTGAATTTCTGGTGGTATATTAGTAATATGAGAAATGATTGATTGCGTCGGTATTGAGCATGTAAAAGAATTTATGCATGCTTTGGACCATAAAGTTTGTTACTTTTGATTGTTAAAGGATCTAAATAAGGATTTACCCTCATAGTTTTGATTTAGAGTGTGAAGTAAAATGTCATGGATTATTAGTAAAACATGAGATCGGTAAGCAAGATAGATAAACAAGAATTTGATATATTGAAGGATCCAGATATTTATAATTTGCATCATGAAAAGAATTTTAGAAGAGTGAAGGAATAAGACCTCTCATATAAATCCATGGGGTGTAGTTTATGGTGTTTTAATTTTTGCCTATGAGTTTAGACATAATTGTGAGATGTGAACTAGTTTGGTACAGACTTACTAGGAGTTTATCATTGACTTCTATAAAAAATGAGTTTGGGTTTAGGTGACAAAATATGAGGAACGAAAAGTTTAGTATTTTACAATGGGGTTAGATTGCTCACATTAGGATAGAAGACTTAAGAATAATGTAAAAGGTGAGATATAATTCTACATGGTTATTAAGAATAAAAGAGTTAATATTGCTCTATTGATGGGACTACATAGAATGTTAAGGTGTGTTTCACGGATATTTGATGGTGAATAGAGGTTATGAGCTTATAGTATACATAATAGTTTGAGTAACAAAGAATTTCCCTATGTGTTTGCATGGAAGATATAATGGTTTAAAATGGTACCTTAAGCATGGTATGTGAAAGTGGTGTAGAGTTGACTTTGGGTGTGATTTAATAATTTTGTCTCAATGAAAAGGTACTATCACATTTGAAATTAGTGCCATTAGCCTTGTTTGCGACTCGTATCTATCATGAAATGCTTAAATAGAAAGAGATAACCATAGTTTGAACATGTATTTGATAAGTATACTTTGATACTAATGATGGTTTGAGAGTAAGGTAGACGATCGATGTAGTTTATACGTTTTGTTATTATTAAGAGTGTTTACTTCAATGAATGTGGGGTTTGATAAACCAAGTATGTGTGTAATTATATTAGAGACATTCTATGAGGGGAGGTGTAGATGTCTTGTTTTTGATACTTTTCAGATGAGACAATGGGTATTAATATTTTGGAATAATCATTGAGATAGATACCCTTTCTTTTCCTTGCCTTCTTTTGATCGTTCAAGGACGAAAGATGGGTAAATTTTGGAATAATCATTGAGATAGATACCCTTTATTTTCCTTGATCCATTTGATCGTTTTGAGTACTAAAACTTTTTATTTCATAAATGACTCTTCCGATAGATTATAAATGGATATTTTGGACTATTCGTAACTAAAATTATTAGGTTAAGGGGGTGGTTTAAATAGTTTATTTAGTTGGTGGTTAAAGGAAATAACTTTAAAATTAGTAGGGGGTCCCTTTTGTCATATTTATAATTAGTCATATAATGAGTAGGGTTAATATTCTTAAGTCGGCAAAATGTACAAACTTCAAAGAGTAGGAGGATGACGACTCAGGTAAACAATAAATGCCCCAACTTCTTTAATTGTTATCAAAAGTATCATCCTATGCCTAACTTGTTATAAAATGATCCCTTATAGTGAAGTACATAAAAGCATATAAATAATTGACGTCAAATTGCAAAACTTAGCAATTGGTAGTGATCAGGTAATGATGAGGCAATAATGTATGGTATTGGCGAGTAGGTATGGATGTCATATTATTCTTTTTACCGAGCATAAACTAGTGTAGTAAATTAGTTAAGGTTGACGTTAATTTTTATTAGTTATATTGTTATTATTACTATATTAAGTGAATTGGATAAAAAGTTAAAATTAGTCATGTTGAAATCTCATATGGTTGCTGCATGTTCGTTGCTTCTGTGAATAGGGAGGGCATAATGTTTATTACTATTTTATAGATTGTTGGTTCTTGAAAAATAAGAAGAATATCGGAATAGTCTTCTACCATTGTTCCGTAGTATGTCATTGTTTAAGGTTCATCATTTATTAATTCCTATAAGTATTATATTTTAAATCAACTTTGATATTAAGATAGGTAATTATATTTTAGGTGCATCGAGTTATTTAAATTCCCTTAAAGTTATGCTAACTGGAGGAATTAAGACTTATCCTTAGCTTTGAACTTGAGTAAATATTATTATAAATTAGGTAAGTTGTGGGGTCTAGGTTGGACATAAAATAATATGAGTTGTTATAAACTCATTAACTTATAAAATATTCATATATACTTGATAGATGTACAATGTTCGGAGGCATTGAGGAAAGGAAAAGCATTGAAGAAGTAGTTGGTTTGACTTCCTTTCTTCGGTGGAGGTAGGTTATCGTTTATGCTATTTGATAGTAAACTCTTAATAGTGACTGATATGCATTGAATGATATTGTTAAATTTTCTATGTACTTGATTGTGTGATTGTGTGGCTTGGTCGTGTATTTTGTAATTGTTTTGAAATCCCGAGTCCGTGGAATGTATAATCTTAAACCATCTCTATCGAAGTAATCCCTTGAATAAAGAAAGGCTCGATGAAATATTATTAACGAATGAAAAAGTGGTGATATAAAATGATAAATTAATGGTATTATTGGATTGGAGTGTCAAGTTACGACACAGTATTCTTGGATCGGAGTGTTACGTTCAGACACGATATTTTTGGATCTGAGTGTCACATTCCGACATAGTATTCTTTGATCGGAGTGTCACATTCCGACAGGGTATTCTTGGACCGAAGTGTCACATTCCGACACGATAATATTAATGAAAAAACATGTTGAATTAATGGAAGATACTCAATCTCAAAGAACTCAACTCCCAAAATGGTTTGGTTTGGAGGCATGAGTCCTCATGTGTGATCTAGATACCGTTGACTTAATACGTACTTACTTTATTTTTATTGACACTTGTTCATGTTGTTTGTTTCTTATCACATGTTAAGTGCTATAGTTGACTTCATACTATTATTCTTTGTATATTAGTTACTATTTTGGGTTGACTGATGATACTTATTAAGTACTTGTTGACTCGTACTGAGCCCTACTTGTTTTCTTCTTTGTTTTTCTTTTATGAAATGCAGCGAGTATACCTATGACTTCTGATTTCTCTCAGCTCTAGCCAGCCTCCCGCATATCAAGTTCCAGGGTGAGCTATCCATTCAAGGTCTTGTTGGGTTGTTTCGGTCATGACATGATGTCCTATACTTTCGAAAACACACCATTTTATTGTTTTATTATGGTGTATTTGATATTCTTAGACTTAGTATTGGAGATTACATGTCCTTGATGTGATGACTTTAAGGTTTTGGAAAATGATATTTAGTAGCATTTGAGTTTCCGCGTTATGCTTGTATTTTGTAACTTAGATTAAATTGGTTGGTTCTCCCACTTAAGAGGTTAAGTGTGGCTTCCAGTCACGACTCGTTTTGGGTCGTGACAATTTTGTAATTTTCCAATTCTCTGATCTTTTTCACCACTAACAAAACAAAACAATCCTATATTCACTAAAGCTATGTGTAACCCAATTTCGCCCAATCAACATATAATTATAATAATATTAATTTCCTTGTCATGTGTCTTTTACCTGCACCATCATGTCGTCTCTTTCAATTGTGCCGCCTTCCGTTATCCCCTTCTCTCTTTTTCTTTTATTCTACAGAATATTTATTAACCTAACTGTTATATAAGACAAACTATAAAATTGCAAAACTAACCCACTATTAATTTTACTATTACTTTCTTTAACAACCAACTAAATAATTATTAAAACTACCCCACTAATCTCATTATTATAATTACGAATAGTCCAACTTTCTTATTCAAAATATATCGAATGAGACTTTATGCAATGAAATTTGTGGTACTCAAAACGACTAAATGGATCGTTACATTAGATACAAATTTACCCATTGTTCGTCCTCGAACGATCACATAAATATGAGGGTAAGAAAGGGTGGTTGTCAAAAAAATTCCTTCAAAATATTAGTATGCAAGGTCTCATATCAAAAGTGTCCCAACCAATTGAACACCTACACCTTCTCTCATACAATGCCTCAAATGGGCCATCTCAATACTCTAATTACAACTCTTATTGTTTGTAAACTCAACTTACAACAAAACTATTTCCAAGTGGACTCACTGAACGATTCTCCAACTAAATCTTGATACAACCATCAAGACAAATATTGTCTAACATAACCACGATAAAATTCTGAATTGATAATAGCTACAATAAGGAATGAACGTGAATCAGCCACCACACACTCATAATGCACAAACCATCATAGATTTTATCAAGATTACATCCTTAGGAGCTTAAGCTATTAAAATATAATCTTTACACATGAGATATCATCAAGAATAATCTAATCCATCTAATCCAAATATGGAAATAATTAAGTTACCACCATCAAGTGTTACACCCAAGCATACCGAACATATAACATAAATGTATCATATGCTATAATCCAAATAACATCAATAGTCAATGATTGGCTAAACATTGGGTAGCATCCAAAAACTTAGTCATATAATAAAAAGTCATACCACTACCACCGCTGCAACCTAACATTCCATCTATCCTTCCATACAATATCCAACAACAATACTCCAATTATTAGCCTTAACTATGAACTAAATTTCCTTAATTGTTTTTATTTTTTACTAATCTCACCAATTTTTCAATATCATCTAGTGTCGTTCACCGTTATAACATTCACAACTTATTCTTATAGTATACCGACACCTTCTCATCACATTACAACTAA
This sequence comes from Solanum peruvianum, assembly GCA_027705065.1. Lineage (NCBI taxonomy): Eukaryota > Viridiplantae > Streptophyta > Magnoliopsida > Solanales > Solanaceae > Solanum > Solanum peruvianum. The sequence continues at coordinate 25,330,165 of JAKWJD010001759.1, forward strand.
ATCAATATTTAACACAAAAAAGATATAGCAATTTGTAGACAGAACAGGAGAATAACTGTTTCTATGCGTAGTCTACCTCCATCTCAATTCGTTGTTCCCTTTTTCAACGGTGCCTCTATCTTTAAACTTCTCTTTTTTTGGGCTACCCAAAATCACAAATTTATTCGCTACAAACGTTCCACACATACTTGATTTATTGTACCCCCATCAACTGAATTAATCATTGTTAATACTAACAAAACATCATAACCATACCGATCATCAACCTTACTCTCTAACCATCATTAGTATCAAAGTATTCTTATCAAGTACATGTTCAAACTATTACTATCCCTCTTTCTATTTAAGCATTTCATGACAAATACGAGTCACAAACAAGGATAATAGCACCAATCTCAAATTTGAAAGTACATTCCATATCGAGATAAAGATATTGAATCACAACCAATGTCGACTCTTTACAATCTTTCATATACCTAGTTTCAACTACCATGCAAACCATTATATACCTCTTAGCAACACTTGAGAAATTCTTGGTCACCACAATAAGTTTATATGCAATGAGAATATAACCTCCATTAACTATCAAATGTCTATGTAACCTCTTATGCAAAAATCAATACAACCTTCAACTACAAATCAAGATTTTATGAGAGATCTTATTCCTTCACTTTTCTTAATTTTTCTTTTACATGACAAAAATTCTTAATATCTCGACTTTTTAATATATCAGACTCTTGCTTCTCTAGCTCACTTACCGATCTCATCCGTTTTACCAATAACCCATGACATTTTGCTTCACACTCTAAATCAAAACTCTGAGGGAAATACTGTATTAGATCCTTTAACAATCAAAAGTAACAAACTTTAAGAATCCAATCATGTGTATGTCCTGTCAAATGCTCGATACCCGATGCAATCGATCATTTATTACCTTAGAAATTCATATCTTGAACAAAACATATCACTAGTAATACAGACTTATAATTAAAAAAATTGAATTGTAAATCCAAATATGTAACCCAATGGCTTTATCTATCTACATTTGCTTATAATTTGAATACTTCTATGAATACATGTATATTAGCATATTATTGACAGGCTCTCCATCGACCTTACCATATCCTTCACTAAAAATCCAATCTACTCATTACTAAATTCAACAGTGTAATAGAACTTATCATATCACTCCAGCAGAACGTATGTACACTCATTTCATAAGTTTTATCCAATTTTTTAGCCAATGTGATGAACTCGTGATACTATTATCATAACCAGAAAAATTGAACAAAATTTTGCATCTTTGAACCTAATTATAAATCCCATTGAAGATACGTTTTAAGTCTTTCTAACCAGAACTCTTATTTTTTTCGAAGGTAACACTCATCCCACAAATTTTATTCATTCTCTTTATGACTCTAGCTCTTTTGAATTATATTTGAGCGGTGCCCCACTATTTCCTAAAACTTGTCATACAACCACATTACCCACTAAATAGTAGAAAATCACAACCTTTGATACTCACAAGTCTTTATTACCATGCAAAATTAGTTTAACCAACAAGTCCTAATTATATAGTTTCATCCCAATCACAATTCCTCGTGAATTCTTTTTACCATCATGCTCAGTTATCCCTTGTCATCACCACAAAGTGAATCTTTTCCTCGAGATGACACCTTAATTTAGGACCAATCAAATTCAAGGAACTTACACATTTTCATACTTTAATATTCCATTTACATCACCCAAGAATACTCCCTGGGATTTTCTCCTATAAATTTGTCTTTCTAGTATCAAGGTACATTTCATAACCTACTTGTTTTAATATTGTACGAAAGTCCACCACAATTTTTCATAAAATAATGCTCAATCAAAGCAGATGTAGTAATACGCTAGTTGGTTTCTCAAATGTGAAATCAATGTAGAATCTCATTATCTAGTTATGTCATACAAATAATAACTTCTTAAGTAGTTGGTATTCAAACTTGACAATCAATGTATTTTTCCCACGTAACACTAGTATCGTACAGTGAAAGACCGTTAAATTCATTACTAGAAAACATCATACTTATCGAGCAGATCATATCCAAATATCCCACACATTTCTACCCATTGAATAACTGCAAAACATTATCGAATATGTTCTCTCTCTAGCCCAAACAATTTTCTTTACTTCTTAGAACAATTCAATAGTAAAAATAACACACTTCCTAACTTTAATCAAGTAACCATCGATACTAATGTAGTATTAGTATCATGACCCTTTTCTTTATACACTTAATCTATAAAAGCGTCGTAGAAATTCGGCCCTCAATTAACTCAACAAAATTTCATTATCCACTAAGCAACCCATATATCTAGTCGTCCCTTACGAAGTTTTTCAATGTTTTCACCTTGACAAAGTCATATTGCTTCACCCCGTCTACCTCATATCCATTAAGATCCGTAAAATATTTTTCTCCATGAAGAATCCAGAAAATGCTACTTAAGTCATAGGTAGTGTCATTACCAGCAAGACTCAACATGAGACTTCCACCACATTTTTCATCATCCCAAAATTAGTATGTCAGAAATTCAATGTCCCATCACTCTACCATATCCATCTTATGAAACAACACACATAACAAACAATAAGGAAATCATAAGCATCTTCATATTCAGTACCCATGAAGAATAGGGATTTCAACTTTAGAACATAATAAAAAGATCATACCAGTCACTAGAAATTACATATCTATAGTGAATGGTGGAAAGATATCTATATTTACGAATGCATACTCTCTTGCTGATGTTGGTGTTTCCAATTATACTACTCTAATACTAATCATATGCGAAATAGAGTGAAGAAGGTTAGATACCAATTTGTATAACCTAGATACCAATTGGACTCAAGTAGTAGCACGAAAGAAAGAAGTAATGAAGTTTTCTTAAAGTATTATAGCCTCTCGAAGAAAAGTAAGGGCGGCTCCATACCGTTCTGCAAGACTCTACTAGACCTATCCTTGTGTGATGAGATCAACGAACCTAACGCTCTGATCAAGTTTTTCACGACCCAAACGAGTTGTGAGTGGCACCCACACTAAACCACCTAGGGGGTTAAGTATAGGTGTCACTCACAACTTGTTTTGGGTCGTTACAAAATCTAATTTCTACTAAACTAAACTTGATAATAAAAAAAATTACAAATACATTTGATTACTGATTTGTAATTATTTGTGAATTTAATAGCATGAAAAACATTCACACATTAGAACATAGGACAAAAAAAAACTTAAATGTAATAGGTGATGTACATCTTTAAAAATATACTGACAAATTTTAATCTTGATTCAATACGGTGGAAGATGTGACATATCAATCCTAATAAAATACTCATCCTTTATTAAAAAAAATCTAAATATCAAATTCTTATGTTTTTAAATCAAAAATATATGTTTTGTAAATAAAAGATAACTTTATTTATTATTGTAGTTTTGTTCAGAAAAACATTATGTATGTGATTTTTCATTAATGAATGAGAAAAGACATAAAGACCAATCGAAGTCGTCCCATATTTGCATAAAGACACCTAAACTTTTGAAGTGTCCTATCACACCAGTAAACAACTATATATCGTTGTAATTGACCATTTTTACCCATTAACTCATCCGGGTTGTTTACACGCACGTTAGGCGCGTGATGGGTCATTTTCCCTTTTTATTTACCACTTAAAAACACCACGTGTCATTTTTTTCTTTATATTAATATTTGATTAATTTATGTCATCTTCTCCACATTTAATCCAAAATAATATAGTTGCTTCTACAAATACCTCGGCTCGGAGATTCCCGACGGCGTCTTCTCCGGCGGTCGTCTCCGGCGAGAAGTTAAGGAAAACGAAAGAGACGTTGAGTAAAGTTATAGATCTGAACTGTTGGGGTCCAAGTCTGTCAGATTTTAGTGTTATTTAACTTAAATTTGTTACATGATGATCCATTAGTGAAAAGAGTAATGGAGATTCAATTTTGAAAAAAAAAAAAAGAATACAATTTGAGTAATATCACGAAAAGCAAAAGCTACTATGTTAAAAAAATTCAGTAGCCAATAATAACTAGTTAATTCAGGATGAGACTCCAAGCCTCCTTTTTCCGGTGACAAAACCACCTCCATCGACACTTCCTCCTCCTCCTCCTTTCCCCAAAAATGCTGATATCTTTCTGTTTAATTTATTCCTCCCCCACTCACTCGAACACCAACATGCCGCCCCACCCCAAATGAGAAGATGACTTTTCTTCAAAGAATAGGGCCGGGTCGGGTTGAATTCTGTCATAGCGAGTGAGCAACACGCACGATTACATAGACTAAGGAATGAGTCAAAATGACCCATTTACAAAATATTAAATAGTTCTGTGGGGTGATAGGACACTTTGAAAGTTAAAGTGTCTTTATACAAATACTAGACAACTTTGATGGTGTCTTTAT